>JALGBA010004129.1:120000-551641 GCA_023970755.1 Azemiops feae | reverse complement strand
AGATACAGGAGGATCTGGACAGACTTGAACACTGGGAGCTATCTAACAAAATGAAATTCAATGGTGAAAAAAGTAAGGTTCTACATTTAGGCAAGAAAAACCAAATGTACAGGTATAGTATAGGGGTTACCTTGCTCAATAGTAGTAACTGTGAGAGGGATCTCGGAGTCCTAGTGGGCAATCATTTAAATATGAGCCAGCAGTGTGCTGCAGCTGCCAAAAAGGCCAACACAGTGCTAGGCTGCATTAACAGAGGGAGAGAATCAAGATCACGTGAAGTATTAATACCACTTTACAATGCCTTGGTAGGGCCACACTTAGGAATACTGCATCCAGTTTTGGTCACCCGATGTAAAAAAGATGTTGAGACTCTAGAAAGAGTGCAGAGCAAGGGCAACAAAGATGATAGGGGCCTGGAGGCAAAGCATATCAAGAACGTTGGGGAATTGGGTATGTCTAGTTTAAGAAAAAAGAAGGACTAGGGGTGGACATGATAGCAGTATTCCAATATCTCAAGGGGTTGCACAAAGGAAGAGGGAGTCAAGATATTCTCCAAGGCGCCCTGAGGGCAGGACAGAAGTAATGGATGGAAAACTAGTCAAGGAAAGAAGCAACCTGGAACTGAGGAGACAACTTCTGACAGTATTAGAACAATTAACCAGTGGAACAACCTGCCTCCAGAAGCGGTGAATGCCCAACATCGGAAGTTTTTAAGAAGAGACTGGACAGCCATTTGTCTGAAATGGTATATTATAGGGGTTTCCTGCCTGAGCAGGGGGTTTGGACTCGATGAACGCCAAGGTCCCCTTCCAAACTTTATTATTATTATTATTATTATTTATTATATTATTATTATTATTAATTATATTATATTAGTATTATGATTATATTATATTATTATTATATTATTATTATTATTATTATTATTATTATTATTATTATTATTATTATTATTATTATTATTATTATTATTATTATTATTATTATTATTATTATTATTACTATTATTATTATTATTATTATTATAAGAGAAAAGAAAGAGTTCTTAAAACCTGGGGGACCAACTAAGTAGCAGAGCTTAGGAATTACACCACTATAAAGAAGAGTTTGCTTTCAGTTTAATGTGTTACTTAATCCAAATCACTCTGATTTGTAAACTCTGATTTATGAAAGGGTGTGAATTATCAAGCAAGTTGTTGCTTATTTAATATTCTGCATTTAAATGAAACATCTGTAAACCCACCCATAATTTCTACCTCTTTCCCCAAATGATATTATTGAATCTTTTTTTTTTTTTTTTAATTGAGGATTTGTAGTGGTAGTGGTAAAAATAAATCACAATTGCCATTTGGTCATGTGGACAACTTGTTAAAACATAAATTCTACTGAACAACCTATTCCAATTCCTACTAAGTTCCTAATTAAAATAGACCAGACAAGAAACATGACCACATAAGCTAATTCTACTTTATTGTAAGCCTACAATCAAAGAATCTTGCAAGTCTGAAATTTACAAATCTGCCAGTCTCTTTTTACTACCTGATTAGTTAAAGAAAAGAAAGTTTCTTTCTCTGCCCATTATTTGTTTGTGGGCTCTTTCTCCTTTTATTTGATCATTCCCTAGGCAGTATCCCTAGGCAGTATCTCTTCCCCCCATCTCCCAAGGTCTCTGTCATATTTCCATTACAAAATTCTACCCCAAATTTAAATGGCCAGGCTCCAAAAAGCAAGAAAGACCGGCTGAGGTTCTTCTAAGCAGTGTCCTTTATTGTTCCTCACCTATAGACAGAAATCTGACAAAACTAAAGCAGACTATTTGTGTCATTAAAGATATACAGTACTCTGAAAACTCCTAGAGAGGAGCCTTCTTAACTCTTTTCCTGCCAACCAAATTATCTAAACTTCACTGTCTCTTGTTCCTCTAGAATGCAGCCTCTTCCTTCTGGGCATCCTAACCATATTCCACCACAAAATGGTTTGTAACTAATCTGTAAGAGTAACATATCAAGGGAAAGGATGGTTTTGGATTTGAGAAGGAGATGTAAATTAGATTACAAAGTTTGACAGGGTCAGCAGCAGTGTTTGGATAAAAAAATGGGATAAATAACCTAAAGATTATACTGAGGTTATCAGTAGCACAATGGGATTAATAATTCGTTGCATTATGCTAACTGGATTTTACAGAACAATGGTAGCATCCGTACAATTGAAGATCATTCTTTAAGTTCTAAACCTGAGATTTAGGAATAATTCCATTGTAGCTTTTTCTTATCTCTGGGAAGGAATAGTTTTCTTACACTGATGTAAGGATCTTTGCTTTCCTTTAATATGTTGAATTGAATTTCATAGTTCAACAACATTAGACATTATAATTCACTGGGACTTTGGGACATGGGGGAGAAACTATTCTCACCTGTATATGAGTCATTCAATTTTAATTAGATGTAAATCAAATGAAAAAAAGTGGATGCTCCATCAACGTTTTGCTTGGTCATTGGGATTCAATAGGGTTGGGACTGGGAGTCAAAGAATTGAAGATAGTGGGTGCATCTATATAACAAAAATCACAAATATTTTGCAGTGCATAGAAAATATGGGGGCTTCCTATCTTGAGAAGTGCCATTGTGCCATTTGTTTCTCCATAGATGCCCTCTACTTGGGCACTCTGCAAATTAATAGCTAGTTGAATTTTCTTAAAATAAAAAAGAACAAGTTGCTAATAGGAAAGCCATTGGGATCAAGTTAAATTCACTTCACATTCTTTTGCCTTTTAAGTCAACAAGAAAACTTGTATGGATGCACACCTATAAGATATTAAGCCCTGCATAATGTTATAGAGAGAGACACACAATGTCATCTGAAAAATCTCAACACAAGGTAACAATGGAATTTATCAGTTGTGCCCTAGTTAAGAAAATAAAATAGAACAAGGACATCAATGGAATACTCACACAATGAATTTTCTAGCAAGGATGGCAAAGGAAGATTTGTTAAGAAAATGCTTGAGCCAGAGAGTGTAATTAAAAACAAAAACAAACAAATCTAAGCAAAAAATAGGTCAGGCAGGTAACTGAAGATGATGTTAGAAAAATAAACATGATAAAGGGGAAAAAAAGGATTTGATGCAATCTAACTACAACAGCACACAAACAAACAGCATAGATATGCTAAGATGACATAAAGTTGCTTTGCTTACGTTATTCTATCTGTTAGGAAGTAGAATCAAAATATTTCCTATTTTTTTGGCCCGTTAAGCTCAGCTGGCCCTCAACAGATCTAAGTGCTCAGTTTCTTTGATATCTTTCAAGCACTGTATGGATGTAAAAATGACTGTGATTGTTCATATAGATCTGACAGTGGATCATTATTTTACAAGGCATTGAATGCACATTTATTTGTCAGCTGCAAAGAGTTAAGCACAGTTGCTGCTAAACCTATTGCTAGCATATAATTCGGTAGTGTTAGTAGTGGACTCAGTATAATGTAATCAGGAAATATTTCTCTCCTTCGTTCCATGCAAATATCTATGCTATTCTGTCCAGAAACAATATCTTCAACATATGACAATAATTGACTCTGGAATTACAGTTGTAAGATGTGGTAAATTTTTAAGTGGGGTACCATGGACCATGCCCTGATCTTTTTGCAACAGTCATTAAGTGAACTCTGGAGTCATTAAGTGAACTTTGGAATCATTAAGTGAATGCTATAATTGTTAAAAAAAAAACAATTTTCTTCATGGTTGTTTCATGTCAAAAACTGAAAGTTATTATAGGAAACCTGCAAAATATACTGAAAATCATGGTCAGATGTCAGAACTTCTAAATGGTAAGTATTGTAAGTAGTTCTGGGGGGATCCACTGTAACTTTGAACAGTTGGTAAGCAGCTGGTCATTAAGCGAGAACTGCTAATCTGGATTTAGAAGGTCAACCGGAACTACCAAAATAAATTAGTGGCATGAACAATCTCCATAATATTTCTGCCCCCCATTGTTTTTCCACACAGCCTTCTTCTACTGCCTCTGTTTCCAATCATGCAACCTTTTCCAAGCCAAAGAAATGTATATATCTTGAGATTATCCCTAGATTAAGTTGAAAAACTGCCTGGGCAGAAAGACTATTCTAACAATTGCAGGTAAGTGAACCTTGATTCATTCAGAGCTAGGAAGGAGTTGAAGGCAATTTTATGGCAGGTAGACATGGTTGCTCAGGCATGTTTGGGCACTGAAGTTGGAATATAGTGTATGAGTTGTGTAGACTACTACCCAACAAATCAACATAAAATAAATTCTAATTTAAGAGAGGCTAGAGAAAAGAATGTATTCTTTTCCCTGCTGGTATGTCTAGTTAACTTTAGATCCTAGATGAAATTATCTTTACTGATCCCTTAGCCTTTAATTGGCCATTTGTAAAATCATAAGCTAAGAACTGAGAGGATCATTTCTGTCCTTGCTCAATACAAAAATCCATATTAAATCAGTCATAAGAGGTAGTTATGTAGCCATGGATGAAAGGACTTTGAGCATGGGCTCGAAGTACCAGCCCTACTTGGTCTCCATTTCCACTCTTATCAATAGCCTTCTCCTTTCCTTCTAAATTCTTTGGCTATTGCTGGCAAGAAGAAAACTTTGAATTCCAAATTCATCTCAGCCAACTTTAGCAGCAAATTATACAGTGTGTAAACGATAAATTTTGTAGCTGACTTTCTGTTTCTAGTTTTGCTTGCGTAAGCACATGCTTATTTTAACGTGGAAACTGAAATGGTGGTAACATTTTTATAAATAAGGGACTGGAAATAAAATTGAAATATGCCCTCTCTATGTATAGCGGTCCTCACGTGCCCAGAGGAAGGCAATATATGCTGGCATTCGAGATGTAAAAATTGGCTGGGGAATTCTGGGAGTCCAGTTATATTAAAAGTTTCTAAGTTTGGAAAATAGTAGTATAGCTCAACATTGATACTCTAATATTCCTAATCTGGTTTCCTGCCAGTTTTGAAATTATGATGACTTGTTGCTGAAAAATCTACAGGAAAACCCTTTTCACTTTCCACCATAATCTGACTCATATTTCTCCAAACTTTTCCAGTAATATTTATTCCCATTTTTACACCATTCATTCCCTTTTGTTGTTGTCACTTTGGCCAATAATCATATCTTGAAGATTATTGTTGTTGTTAGTTGCGAAGTCATGTCCGACCCATCGCGACCCCATGGACAACGTTCCTCCAGGTCTTCCTGTCCTCTACCATCTTCTGGAGTCCATTTAAACTCACACCTACTGCTTCAGTGACTCCATCCAGCCACCTCATTCTCTGTCGTCCCCTTCTTCTGTTGCCCTCAATCTTTCCCAGCATCAGGCTCTTCTTCAGTGAGTCCTTCCTTCTCATTAGGTGGCCAAAGTATTTGAGTTTCAACTTCAGTATCTGGCCTTCTAAAGAGCAGTCAGGGTTGATCTCCTCTAGGACTGACCAGTTTGATCGCCTTGCAGTCCAGGGGACTCGCAGGAGTCTTCTCCAGCACCATAGTTCAAAGGCCTCCATTCTTTGGCGCTCAGCCTTTCTTAGGGTCCAACTTTCACAGCCATACATTGCAACTGGGAAAACCATGGCCTTGACTATACACACTTTTGTTGGCAGGGTGATGTCTCTACTTTTTAGTATGCTGTCTAGATTTGCCATAGCTTTCCTCCCCAGGAGCAAGCGTAATTTCAAAGATTTCAGCCAACCTCTAGATCTGAGTTAGACTATCATAATACTAGGGCAGTCACCTCCAGACTTTTTAATACTATAACTAAAGCATTGCTGCTTTTCCAAATTTTCAGCAAAGGGGCCTTTTAAGTAAAGCTGGCTGTTAATCTTTAAATGAAAAATAAAATAAAAATAAAAGTGGAACACTTTGCCAAGGTATGTTAAATACTCAGGGATTTAAATGTTCAGGATTATTCAGTCTTCAATCCATAAAAAAATAAAAGCCAAGAGAAGAGAAGGAGAAAATTACTTAGTATAACATTGGCAATAATCCAGCAACTTCTTAGGGCTATTTTTTTAATTTAGAATAACTTCTAAATTATTATGCTGGAGTTAAAATGGATACATTGTTACAGGACATCAATTTAATTAAAGTATGTGCCAGAAAAAAAGAGTTGTTCTGCACACTACTGTATCAAATTCAGGGGCACACTTCTGCTTCCTTAGTGTGTAAATGTGTTTTAGTGCCTTGGGGGGAGGTGAAAATTCCAACTGCTGAATAGTTCACTTTTTTTAACCACCATAAAAGTAAGATGCATAGATGATATAAATGGATCATATAAGCAGGAATGCAAGAAGGGAGATGACATATATCACTTATTGACCATGTCAGGGTCTATTTTTTGTTTGAACCTTTAAATGTTGATTTGTAGAGATCTGGTAAGTTTTGTACTAACATACAGATCTTAGTACTTTACGAAGGAATCCAAAATAACTAGGCAACCAATTCAAACACAGCATATGTTCTTATCTACTTTGGGGGGCTTCAAGTTAATCTTGATCTCTGGAAGCTACTTGGACAATATATTTTTTCTGGGCAACATTGCCATTGCCCTCTTCTTTGGAGCAGGAGAATGACTGGCCCACAGTCACTCCCTTTGTGTCTAAGGGAGGACAAGAACTCATAACCTCTCTCACCTTGTGAGTTTTATTCACTACCTAGGGATGCCCAACCCCCAGTCCTCGGACTGCTATCAGTCTGTGGCTTGTTGGAAACCAGGTCATGCAAGTAGCAGGCAAGTGTGCAAAGTTCCATTTGCACATGTGCAGGATTAGGTTGCGTGCGTGAAACTATCCCTTCCTCCTTGCCACAGCCGCTGCTGCCTGCTGCCACCACTGCCGGCCCATGGAACAGGAAAAGTTGGAGACCGCTGCATTACACCACTACAGCTTTTTGACTAGCATTATGGATGCCTTCTTAAAATCCATATGATTCTTGAGTTTGCCAGCTATATGATGGCACAGTGGTTAGAATGCAGTACTGCAGGCTACTTCTGCTGCCTGCCGGCTGCCTGCAGTTTGGCAGTTCGATTTTCACCGGCTCAAGGTTGACTCAGCCTTGCATCCTTCCAAGTTCCCAAATTGTTGGGGGCAATATGCTGACTCTGTAAACCACTTAGAGAGGGCTGTAAAGCACTATGAAGTGGTATATAAGTCTAAATGCTATTGCTGCTAGGCCCAAACCAGTCAACTTCTATGGTTTGCCTTAAAGGCTGTGTGACTCCCTTTAAGAGTTGTGAAAAGGGAGGCTTAACAAGCCCCATATAGCTGGCAAACTGAAGAACCATATGAATGTTAAGAAGGCATCCTTAATGCAAGTCAGAGTTATCACATAATCTTAAAAACTAAAAGTAAGTTCCCAGGCAAACTCATAATATGTCAATTCAGGCCTTGCGTGCCTCCTTGAAATTTTTCCTTCCTAGAGTTCCCACCTCTGGGCTGTGTTGTCTCATGTTGCATCCGTTGAATTCTTCCTCCACCTAGTTGCCACAGTCTGTCTCGTGGCTTGAGGAGCTGGCAGCTGCCATTTCAAATTTTCCCATATGCTCAAATTGAGACGTGCATGCCATCTTTCATAATAAATTGTGTACACAAATACAGGGACTCATTTGACATACATGACATACAACCATACAATTGTAGTCGTATGTTGAAGACAAATATTATTTGTATTTGTATTTAGCAACTCGACTTTTAAAATTCATTATGAAATGCAGCAAAGTTTCTTCTAAAACCTTTTTTTATGTACCAATGGAATTTCATTGAAGAATTCTTTCTCTCCAATTCTGATTTCTTCAATTAAAAACTCAATCTATTTTCCCTTTAAGGAGCCTACAGAACACCTCTGTGGATGGTGCATTTTTCTATTTGATAATTATTTCTGCACAAGAAGCTAGGGAATAAATTCTGTGATAAGACAAAACAGCAAGGCCATGTTAATAGGGACCTAACTTTCTCTCTACTGCCATAATAAACCAAAGGCAGCATCAACTTCAAAATACTGTTTGGGGAAGTTAAAATAAAAATTCTACTTTGAAACAAATTATGTTTAAAATAAAAATTCTGCCGTTAATAAAAAAATATGTAAAGGTTAAACAAAACAAAACCTAAAACCAAACTTATCAGTAGTTTAACAGGTAGAATTTTAAAGACAACCTCTATAGAAGAAAACTGCCAGTATAGGCAATTACAGCTTCTATTTTAAGAAGGCTCGCCAGCCTCTCCTCTAGTTAATGCAGCAAGTATGCAATATGATAGGTATTACAAGCGCCCTCTAGTGTGAGTTAACACAGCTTTTCACTAAGCATTACTGTATGTTCATTCAACTCGTAACACTGTTAGTGATTATAAATGTAAGACCTGTAATTTTTTTCCAGCGCAGCGACCCAGACATCTCATCTGACACAAAGAAGCAGACAGAAAACAGTCATCATGAGTAGCTAGTATAGTACAGCTAGCTAGTCTTGGACTTACAACAGTTTGTTTAGTGACCTTTCAAAGCACAGAAAAAAGTGTCTCACAACCATTTTTCACACTTAGGACAGTTGCAGCATCCCCATGCTCAGGTGATTTACATTAGGACGCTTGATAACTGCTTCATATTTATGACGGTTGCAGTGTCCCTGGGCTCACGTGACCCTCTTCTGCGACCTTCCGACAAGCAAAGTCAATGGGGAAGCCAGATTCACTTAACAAACCATGTTACTAACTTAACAACTGCAGTGATTCACTTGACAATTGTAGCAAGAAAGGTCGTAAAACGGGGCAAAACTCACTTAACAAATTTGGTTATAACTTAACAATTATGGTTATAACTCAAGGACTTCCTCTAATTCAATATTTATTTATTTATTTATTTATTTATTTATTTATTTATTTATTTATTTATTTATTTATTTATTTATTTATTTATTTATTTATTTATTTATTTATTTATTTATGCTTTCTTGCTTAATTGTTCTTCTCCTTCCCTCCAAAAACAAAACAAAACAAAACAAAAACAAACCACCTAAAACTCAAGGAGACTAAGGAAGAACTGCAAGATACAACAAAGTGCAATAGAGCACTAGCCAATATCATCATTTAGAAAATTGGCTACATACTTTGATTTTTTTTCCCCCAGGCTTTGAAATTTAAGGGTAGGTAGTTATGATTCAGAGACATCACTGTGGAGCAAGTGTTACCTGTTCCTGACTTTGAAAAGAGCATGTAGAACAGTGAGCATTATGGGAACAAAACAAAACCGTAACAATATTTTGAGGCAGCAAAAAATAGATAAATAAAAATAAAGCTTTAGCTGAACCTGGGAAACCATCAAGAATAGGCTAAAGCTTTGCGGTCAGATGGAGCACTCCTAATCTGTGCATTTTGGGATCCTATTTTATTCCCACAGTTGTATTGCTGTAGTAGTGCAGTGGTTAGAATACAGTACTACAAGCTACTTCTCTGACTGCCGGATTCCGGCAGTTCGGCAGTTCTAGTCTCACTGGTTCCAGGTTGAGTCAGCCTTCCATCCTTCCGCAGTTGGTAAAATGAGGACCCAGATTGTAGGGGGGGCAATATGCTGACTTTGTAAACTGCTTAGAGAGGGCTGTAAAGCACTATGGGGTGGTATATAAGTCTAAGTGCTATTCCTATTGCTGAACAATGCAAATATAAATCCATTATTGATGGAAGATTTTAGGAAGTGGTAATTAGCTAAGTTTTCATGCTAACTGGTCAACTTCTCTTCTCAATCTCAATTTATGCAAAACAGATTGTGCTCGATAACATGAACTCTAGACTAGTATTTCTCAACCTTGGCCACTTTAAGGTGTGTGGATTTCATCTCCCAGAATTCTTCAGTCAGCTATGGGCGAGAAAGTTTGAAAAACACTATCCTAGAATAAGCCAGTATAGTACTGCAGTTTCAACACAAAATCTTATTTGGTGTATTAAGAGGAAGCTATTTCTGACACTCTTTTTATTAGTTTGGACCTAAATAAAGAGGACTGTTTTCCCTTTCCTACTAATAACATTATGCCACTTTCTGCTTTGGTGTATTTAGCATTGCATTCCTTTCCCTTCCTACTACTGTTTATCTCTGTTTATCTTGAAGCCCTAAGACTGCTTTCCAATCCTGAAAAATAAAAGTGAAATAGACACTTTCCCTCTTCAGCTGGCAGTCTTCATTACACTGTGATGCTCTAAATATTGTAATAGTTTAAGCTGCATTTAAATCAAGGACTAGGCATCTTTTCTCTGTCTTTTTCAGAAAGATATCCCCTGTGCCCACACATTTACCGATCCAGGTTTATTGGATAGTTTGGCTGCAGACTTGATGTCAGTGATTCAATAGCATTTGACCATAGTTTAAGGCTTTGGTTTACCTTACACAACTCTATTAAAGCAGTTGCTCTACAAACAAAAAGCAGATGTGCATAGACTCATCCTCAGCCACAAGGCAGATCTTTGTCCGTCCATCAAAACTGCCCTTGGTAGAGAAGAAAGATCCACGCACCTGCACATTACTAGGGTTAATTGTGAGGTTAATGCAGTGATGCCTCCCTCAGTCCCCAATTGCTGAGGGTGATGGCCCTGAGAAAACATTCACACGTGCAACTAATTTGGCAGATATCCAAACAGAGGCACCCTTTATGAAAGGGAATCACCAAGCATGTAATTGCATGCGTGGAACCAAGGCTTCTAATTATGATGTGCTAAAGAGCCTCTTCCGGTTTGCATGATGCTTCATGCTCCTAGTAAACAGATAAATCTAAATTGAATTACTCCAAGGGAGTCTGTTATATGCTCCCATGGCCTGCTCATTTTGCTCTGATAATAAGCCACATAATGAGGGTTAATTGGAACTGCCCCAACATTGGGTATTACAGATCTGCTTTATGTAACACAGAGAGAGGCAGGGCACAACTGCGTGGTGGAAAGATAGATAAAGTTGGAAGAAATAACACAAATGAAATATTGAGGAATCCCTGGTGCTCCCTTTGCTTGGTTGTTTTCTTGCAGATGTTACATTATCCCCACTAGCACTGATGATGTTACCTGGTTTGAGTAAGGAAACGTCTGCAAGAAGGCAACCAAGCTCAGAGAGCGCCAAGGACCTCCCATTTCAATCCTGAGCTGCAAATATCCTCCTTTACAAATAAAATATGATTGTGGAGTCCAGAGTCAATAAGACATCTAATAATGATAATAATCTCAATTATTCTGCACTGGTGAGCCATGATTCCATTCGGAAAGTGTTGAGTTGAGAAGGATAATTTGATGGAGGTTTTTGAAAAACAGAATATGATATTGTTAAAAGAAAGTCCTGGGTTTGAATCCAGGACAGGTCATGCAAAGAATACACAGGGCAAATCACTTGGAGCAGAAACAAAGATTATTTGAGGGCACAATATGAAATACAACAGTTGAAGATTGATCAGAGTTATTGTTGTCACCTTTACACCTTTTCCTTTGTTCACCCCAGAAAAAGAGCCTGCCGGCTAAGAATTATTGGAAACTGTAATTAGCTGGATGACGAAAAGGGGGCGTTTGGTGATTAAGCACCCTGCTGAAATTGTGGGGTGTTTCCACTCATTTACATATCAAGTGGTATTCTCCTTAATTAACATAGCAGCTGGAAATGCCAGTCAGACAGAGGAAGGGATATTTCGTTTATTCTGAAAGAAAAGTTTATCTGAATGGGCTGCCACCTTTTGGCCAGTTTCATCCTCTTTGTGTGCCTTGGTGTTGACCTTGGATGACCAGGTTAAGGGAATCTTGTATGTGTTTAAAAGATTTCCATATTTTGAAAGGATTTCTAATGGTTTTAATTGAGTTACTGAATGAAGGTTGTTCTTGACTTACAACTATTTGTTTAGTGACTATTCAAACTTACAACGGCACTGAAAAAAGCAACTTATGACTGTTTTTCACACTTATGACTGTCGTGGCATCCCCATAGTCATTTGATCAAAATTCAGATGCTTGGTAACAAAGCCATGGATGGAAACTAATCAAGGAGAGAAGCAACCTAGAACTAAGGAGAAACTTCCTGACAGTTAGAACAATTAATCAGTGGAACAACCTGCCTCCAGAAGCTGTGAATGCTCCAACACTGGAAGTTTTTAAGAAGAGACTGGACAGCCATTTGTCTGAAATGGTATAGGGTTTCCTGCCTGAGCAGGGGGTTAGACCAGATGACCTCCAAGGTCCCTTCCAACTTTATTATTATTATTATTATATTTATGATGGTTGCAGTATCCCAGAATCATGTGATCACTTTTGTGACCTTATGACAAGCAAAGTCAATGGGGAAGCGAGATTCAACAACTGTGTTAATAACTTAACATGATTCACTCAACAAATATGGCAAGGAAGGTGGTAAAATGGGGCAAAACTCACTTAGCAACTGTTTTGCTTAGCAGCAGAAATTTTGGGCTCAGTTGTGGGTCTAAGTTGTGGGACCACCTGGATCTGCCAACTTCCTATCAGTTTCATCCAAAATGTCAGATTTGGCTGAAAGGCTCAAGTGGTTCTTTGTTTTGGGACCTGGGGTTTTCCTGAGGTCAGGCATGGCCAAGGTTAGTGTGTAGTCTGGCTAGTCAGGGTCATGGAGGCTTTTATTTATTTATTTTATTTTTATTTTTAGAACATTTGTATAGCCTCCTACTCACTCACAGCGACTCTAGGGGGCTTATAAACAGTAAAAACACAACATAGAAAAAAATAAAAAGGATAAAAAAACAATAATTCTCTACTTACCGACCCCTGGCAACAGCACACGATTAAATAAACCATCTGATGGGCTCCATCGCCCTCTGGGTTCCCCTGGCCCACTGGCAAAACCACTTCTTTAGGGCCTTCCAAAAGACTACAATAGTGGGGCCCAGTCTAATTTCTGCAGGGATGATGTTCCAAAGGGATGGAGTCACCACTAAGAAGGCCCTTCTTCTGGGTCCTGCCAGGTGTACCTCCTTAGGGGATGGGACCCGCAACCTTTTGCTTTCTAACAATACAATTCTATAAATTCTAACAATGTGAGGGAAAGAGGATTATGAGAAGAATTCAGATATTTAAAAATATAGGCACAAGTAGTTCTTCTACCTAGAGGGGGTTAAAAGATATAGGAGGGGTGATAGGAATGGAGGTAAATGTAGGAATAAAGCATAGATACATGAGACTCAGCTGAAAAGAGGAAAAAATTCACATTGCAGGCCAAGGTAAGAAACACGTGTTTAGCAAATACAAGAAAAATATGTGATGTGCTATTGCCTAACATCCTACCAGCAAAGAGCTGATTGTTCAGAATGTGAAGTTATTGCAATGTAAATTAACTCATGTCTGGTCCAGGTTTCTATTGCTGATATATTCTATGAGTTTCAATTATTTTTCTTCTTTTCTGCTATGTGTTCTTGATAAATCACCCTCCCTGATTATGATGTGTGGGGAATAACTTCCCCTACATACAGTATGTTAAGATTGACTTTAAGAGGCAATTTCTGACCTTAGTTGTTTTCTTGCAGATGTTTCATTGCCAAACTAGGCAACACCTTACTGCTTGAACTGATGACGTTATTTGGGTAAGGAAACATCTGGGAAAAAATAACCAAGTTCAGAGACCACCAAGGACCCCTCATTTCAACCTTGCAGCTACAAATATTCTCCTTTATAAGAATGAGCTTAACCTGACAAATACTCAGCTTTGGCTTTCTCCCTCTAACATCTCTTGAGTTTAGATAATCTGGTTTTAGACAAGTGAATCTTACTTTGAAGATACATACTTACATGTGCATGAACACAACATGCTAAAGCCTCATCCAGAGTACATGGTAACATGCTGTACATTTTTGAATCATTGGGAGTAATAAAGTCCTTTTTAGGCTGCATTCATCAAATTAATAACTAGCTTTATTGCAAAAGTGAAGGACAAATTATTGCCAATCAAGAATAGAAGCTTAAATTTTAAGTCACGACTAAAAAGAAATTTCTTGACAATTAGAACAATTAATCAGTGGAATGATTTGCCTCCAGAAGTTGAGGGTGCTCCTTCATGGGAGGTTTTTAAGAAGAGATTGGACAATCATTTGTCTGAAATGGTATAAAGTTTCATAGGGCTGGACTAGAAGACCTCCAAAATCCTTTCCAATTCTGTTATGCTGCTATCCATATTTGCATCTAACCACAGCAGATCCAAGTTCGTCAATGTACTTCCCCCCCCCTCCCCTGCCCCCCGTGTTGCCTTCAGCTTGTCTTCTCCATGAGTGAGAAAGGCTTAAATCATTCTTAGCTGTAGTGGTGTATTTTCTCCCATATTCTGACATTTTCCAAGGCCAGTCACAAAGTGGCTGACTTCTCTAAGTGCTTCATTACCCATCACCTTGGAGAGGATTTGAGTGACTGGAAGTAACTAATACAGGAGAGGAAATAGAGAGATTGGTGAGGGAAATAGTAAATTGCATGTCAGTATAGTTTTCTGCCAGCTTGAGGATAAGTAGATAGCCTGTCACTTGGTAGTTGCACAAACTGGGTCAGAGTGTCTGTCTGTGGCTCTTGGGACAAAATATGAGCAGGAAATGTTTTAACTTGAAGATATGAGGAGTTGAATTTGGCACCTTTTTCATGGGAAGCATGCGGCCCAACACTGAGTAATGCACCTCAGGTATGTGTAGCAGGTGGAAGATAGGAAGTCAGAAATTCAAGGCATTGCATAACAGAGTGGAATGAGCAATACTTAAAAAGTTGTGAATGTTGGCACACAAAAAGATGCTGTTCATTCTAAAGATTATATAATTTTGGGAAGCCAAAAATTCTGGAGTTTTTCATCCCTTTCAATCATTATTTCTTTATCTTTAGAACAAGAAAAATGGATCAGAAAACATGGAAACATGTGGAAAATGATGACTGATGGGTCTGGAAATATATTTGGCTTGTTGTTCATGGGGAGCTTTGAGATTGTGGAGTCCTTGGTGCTCTCTGAAGTTGGTTGTTGGCTTGCAGACCTTTTATTACCCAACTAGGTAACACCATCAGTGAGAAAGAGTGTGGAGTTTGTTCCCTGCTTATATACAGTATCTTGCCTTGGCCATTTTGTGGGAATGTGGTTTTCTTCTTGGTAATTTCTTGATTACAGCATTTTCTTCTGTAACACTGTAACTTGAGTTAATTTTAGGTATACTTTTGAGAATATAACTTTAGAGGAATTGCAGGAATATATATATATTAATTTGGATTTTGCTTCATAACATTTGGGGCAAATTCCAGTGTTGGTTAATTATCCACTGTATATTGCAACTCCAGAATTCATTAAACTACATCAGCCTAAAGTACAAACAAGCCCTAGTGAATTAGAAGATCTGTAGAAGGACTGTAAAAATATAAATATGGGCAATATCATTGTGGTTCTATCTAGGAGTAGAAATCCTGTAGAATTTTATATCTAATTACAAAGAATGCTGTAAAAGCATTTAGGTGAATGTGCTAATATTCCTTTCAGACATTCCTTCTTAACAGAAGAAGCTCACTGAGAATAACTAGAATTAGCCTATGGAATCCTTCTCTGGATGTACTTTTGGATCACTTGCACAAAGCTAGAAGCAATAATCAGCCTCATTAAACCTTTATTTTTTTATAGATTATTTCTCTAAATTTACCTTGCCACCTATATTCAGATAATATCATTTCAAACTATTGCCTTTGTTTAAGCAATCTCACTGAGGCTTTCATCTTTTTGCAATATCTCTCCATCTTCTTCTTTAGGTAAACAATCTCACCATGCAACGGCCTGGTATATATTTTGTTTTAGAAACAAAATTCATACAATCCCCCCGCCCCCAAAATCCACAAGTTAATTTGTGCGTTGTGATACACCCAGGCATGACAACAATGCTGGACATCAAAGTCAATTGCATTTGAATTTGTTTTTGTACCACTACATTTAGTGGATATACTCCTGACAGCATGGGGCTATTTGCCATTTCCATTTTTCATTAGCAATGTCAAACAATTTACAGAGAGGTAACCTAAATTAAAACAAAAGAAACCCTCCCCACAAGTCAGTGCCTTTGGAAAGTTTATATTTTGTTTGGAGGGGGTTGAGATAGTCTTTGATGATCAATGGCTTCACCAAGGCCTTCAAAAATCCAAAAGGTTAACCCTCTATATAGTCTCTTACTCCATGTTAGGAGATAATTTGTCTAAAACAATTTCTCCTCTTCCTACTTCATAAAATTCTTTTTTTAATTGCAGCTACAAAGTAACTTTGTATCTGTACAGGTAGTCCCTTAGGTTTTTTTTGGCCATGGTCTTCTTCACATGGACAGGAAGAATCTCAGTGACTGATGAAGGGAGATGGTATTTCAACCAAGCTGTGATGGATGTTGCTGAGGTGAAAGGGTGGGAGCTATTAATAAATATTGCTCTGAAAGCCTTTTAGCACCATCATTCACATTCACGTCTTTGACCTCTGTCACTTTGAGATTTAGTATGGACTTATTACAAGGGAATAAAATGTTTGTATGTGTGGGTGGGTAGATTCATGCTTATTAGCATGTTTACTTTAGCCCATCCACATTGAAGAGTTGCTGGTGGCACTTCTGTTTAGCATCTCCCTTGAATCCAGAAAGGTAGCAGATTTAATTCAGTCCCATTGGGGTTTTTTAACTCATTTATCTGTGATTTATTCACAGCAAAAGAGTGGTGTGGTTTTTTGCCCCAAGGCTCCGTGGGCAAGGTGGTTTGACATAAGCATGCTCTTGCTTTAAAAAGGATGATCTTCACAGCTGGCTATGAGGGTCCCACTACTCCAGCAGGAAGAGAGAGGATTTTAAAAACAATAGTCTTCAGCTGTTTGGCATGGACACAGGGTGAGGAAAATGGAAGCAAAACTCTGATAAATCCCTGGTGTATAGTCACAGGTTTTGCAGTTTCCCCTTATATTTCTTTAGTGAGCACAAACCACTGGGTGCTATATTTTACACATTTACTAAAATGGAATGTCTGCAGCAAGCATCAGAAATCCCCTCCCTCCCTCCCTCCCTCCTTCCTTCCTTCCTTCCTTCCTTCCTTCCTTCCTTCCTTCCTTCCTTCCTTCCTTCCTTCCTTCCTTCCTTCCTTCCTTCCTTCATTATCTTACTTTCTTTTCTCTCTCTTATTGATGGGAAATACTGTTATGTCCTGGGCCTTGCTGAGTCATTCAGCAAGGCTCAGGAAGGCTGCAGAGAGACTGGGCCTTGCTGAGTCATTCAGCAGGGCTCAGGAAGTCTGCAAAGAGGTTGCAGAGACCCGGACAGACCACGTGTCTGCCCGGGACCCAGACAGGCTGTCTCCAGCCTCCCGCGCATGCGCGAGGCGGGAGAATAGCCTGCATCGATTGGCTGAGCATTCCCTTGCAAGGGAATATAAGAAGGAGTGGCCAGTGTGGCCAGTGGTTAGTTAGTAGCTCGATTCCTGCTATGTTTCAGTTCTGTTCAATCTCTCTCTATGCTTCTGTTCAGTGAATGTATTCAATAAAGAACATCTTTTGTACCAACTGCCTCGTCTTCATGTCTGCCTTGCGAACAGAACAAATACCATGTTGCCCTTCCAACATTCATCTCCAGCCTTGGTGGAGGAAACCTATGCTCTTTTGAAACCATCTGAGGATCTTAGTTTTATATATATAAATGTATGTATGTATGTATGTATGTATGTATGTATGTATGTATGTATGTATGTATGTCTTCCTTTTTGAAAAAAATCTACTAAATCTTGTCCAATTCTTGGAGACTGCCTTGACAAGTTCCTACAGTTTTCTTAGCAAGAAGTGGTTTGCAATTGCCTTCTTCCCAAGACTGAGGGAGTGTCAAGTCACCCACCTGGTTTTATCCCTAAAGAGGAACTAGAACTCAGTCTCCCACTTTCTAGCTGATACACCAAGCTGGCTCTGATGCCATAACAACTACAGTAAACTGGCTCTCATTCTAAAACAGTAAAACTTAATATTTTATGGCCTGAAAAAGATCACAAATGTTGGGCTATTTTCTAATAAGGTCTATTTTTTAAAAAATCTTCCTATAGCTATTGAGAGATGAGCTGATCAGGATAGCAAACATCAGGAAGCAGATGAACTTTCTATCATATTCCTAAAAGACCTTTACTCCCTTTCAAAGTCAGTGTTAGGAGAAAATATAATCCTTCCAAAAATGATTGTGCATTTCACATGTATTTTATATTAATCCCAAAATATATCTGAAAAATAGTTCTTCAGTCATGAATCACATTTGCTGTATTACAGCACTAGTTCGACTGTGTTCTCAAAAATTATTATACCACTTTGGATGCTATCTTATTGAAGACAGGCCTTTTGTGAAATGATTGTTCTATTGTGGCCTATAGCTTCCTGCAAAAGAAGAATGGAACTGCTCAGGATTTTCTGAGATGGTCAGCCTTATATAACTTCCGTAACTAGAACATTCTTCAATTATATTGATTTGAACTTCCAAAATTCTTATCCAGTGGCGAACCTATGGCACGGGTGCCAGAGGCGGCACTCAGAGCCCTCTCTGTGGGCACGCGCGCCATCGCCCCAGTCCTAGGCCTTCAGTTGGGTTTTATAAAACCTTTTCACTTTAGGCCTCTGCCGCTGTGTGCAAAAAAAAAAAAAAAAAGGTTCAATCAGTCAATTTCAACTTCTCACGGGAAAAAAAAAGATCTTGCAAAGTTGGAATTGATTGATTGAACTTTTTAGTCCCACCCAGTCTGCCGTTACCACCGCAGCCACGCCCAGCCAATGGGCCACACCCAGCCAATGGGCCCCGCCCAGCCAATGGGCCACACCCACCCGGCACTCGACGATGCACAAGTGGGTTTGGGTTGCAGTTTGGGCACTCAGTCTCTAAAAGGTTCGCCATCACTGCAGTAGGATCATTGATGAACAGAATTGTGTACATCGGCAGGGAGTCCAATATGAAAAGAATGTGTACTACTGATGATTTCAAAGTGAGGAAAGGGAATCCTAAATACATGGTAACTTTTGATCTTTCCATGTGCAGGAACTAAATGTGCCTTCCAGTTTAATTCAAAAACAAACTGCCTTGGCTATCAAGAATTAATCTCATTTAATCATCTTTCTGATTTCATATTTCATAAGAGCCATGGTGGCGCAGTGGATAGAATGCAGTATTGCAGGCTAATTCACTATTCACTGCCAGGGGTTCAATTCTGACCGGGTCAAGGTTGACTCAGCCTTCCGAAATTGGTAAAATGAGGACCCAGATAGTTGGGGGCAATAGGCTGACTGTAAATTGATTAGAGAGGACTGTAAAGCACTATGAAGTTTAAGTGCTATTGCTATATTTGCTGGATATTTGTCTTAATGTTTTTTTTTAACTCTTTAATTTTATCCTCAGGGGTACTCTTCTTGGTATGACAATCAAAAATGATGTTTGGAAGCAGAATTCCATTTGTCTAAATACAGAAGTCTCCAACCTTGGCAACTTTAAGACTTGTGGACTTCAACTCCCAGAATTCCCCAGCCAGCCAAGTTTTAAAGTTGCTAAGTTTGGAGATCCCTGGCCTAATAGAACTTCATGATGTTTTTTTATATTCCTCCAAAGAAGCCTTCTGAGATGCTCCACTTGAAATGAAACTTCTTATACATTAGGGTTAGCAAATCTATAAAGAGTTTGTAGATTACCAGATCAAGGATCAAATGCCTCTTTAGAAGAAACATCTTTCATCTAGATCAGGGGTAGGCAATCTTGGCTCTTTTATGACTCGTGGACTTCAACTCCCAGAATTCCTGAGCCAGTCATGCTGGCTCAGGAATTCTGGGAGTTGAAGTCCACGAGTCATAAAAGAGCCAAGATTGCCTACCCCTGATCTAGATCAATTGGATCAGAGCTACTGTAGTAAAACTGACCAGAGTAAACATGTAGGTTAAGTTTGTGAGAAATCATACTAAGTAGCATATTGTAAATCATATGTATTAGAATGTTGTATTTAATAGGAATGTCTAAATCTAGCATTTTTGCTAACATTTCATTCTGTTTCTTCATTCATTTTCCATATTCATCTTAGAAGATGCACTTTTTTTAAAAAAATATATTTTATTAGATTTTATAGGGGTACAGGGGTTACATTAAGGTGCTTAGGAACCACCATGGAGGTGGGTATATTAAAAAAAAGAAGGACAATCATAAATATATAACTCAAATCAAATCTTTTAAACTTCCCTCTCTAATTCCCTCATTTAATCTTACATATTCAAATTAATAAATTCTATATAAGTTTCAAACAATCCTATCAAATATCAGTTACATTTCAATTCTAGAAGTCCAGATCCTGTTTTTAAGCTTTACTAACTTACAATTACTATATTTCAATTAGCTTTAAATAGACATATTATTAACACTTCGGGTGCCCTTTTTTTTTTTTTACATAATTATATCTGGTATATTGTTCTCGCAACAACATTCCCATATCTTCTTCATTGATACCATTTTTTCTCTTATCACCCATCCCTCTTATTCTCCTTTTATTTCCAAATAATTCTCTTAAAATAAAAATATCAGGCCAACAAATAAATTTCTATCTAATTTAAATATATATTCTATCAATGCCTCTATATCTATAAAAATCTTTTTAAACCAGTAGATAAAGTTTACTTCTCCAATACTTATCATATCTAAAACAAAGTAATATTACAAAGGGTATCCTCTTAAACATTTCACGTACTCCATTAGTTGTTAAGTCAGTCAAAAAATCAAAGCCTTTTTAATCCCATTAAATAAGACTTTAAAATACATTTTTAAATCTAACTCTGGGCTTCTTTCTATGCCATAGTGGTTTCCATAGTAAGGTTCCTACATAATCAAACCACAATATTAAAGGGTCCATATTCTTTAACGCTTCAAATTGGTCAAAGTTCTCTTTCCTTTCTTCTAATAGCCTTTGGATGGTAAAAGCTGTTTTATTCCATGTTATATTTGCCAATTGTTTATCCACCTTTTCTCGATTTTCAATAAGTTGTATCTGAGTGTCAGTCTCTGTTGGTATTGATGCTTCAGACATCTCTGTTAAAGTTGTTGTATAGTCATCAGACTTCTCGATAGGTTGTGTTTGAAGTTGAATAAAATTAGTTTGTTTTGTGGTTTCCACGGTTTCTCTCAGTGTAGGGAAAAGGGATTGAAAATAGGAACTCACATCCTCTGCAGCTTCCAAAATTTTTTCCAATATAAGTTCATAGTCCAGCTGTGTATTAAATTCCATATCGATAGTAATAAGGCTTTTTAATCTTTAAAGAAGGCTCTACTTCATAAGAATCAGGCAAGTATTCACCTTCAATTTTCAATAGGCCAGCTGCATCCGTTATCTTGTGGTTATCACCCTTTGAAGGTCATAGCCATTCCCAGCCATAAAGAAATATAATTGCAGTACCACTTTTCGACACATGATGTCCTCAGCAAACCATAAAATCTTTTCTTTTTTTTTTTTCCTTTCCAAATAATAGATTTTTTATTTTCGTGTTGAAAAAGATGAAGAAAGGGCTCAAAATAATAAATGCGTAGTTGTAACAATAATAGTCAAGAATAAAATGTTTTCAGGTCCCCTCAGTATTCCAAAATTTAAATAGTCCATCAAAATTGACTGGTTTTTATTTTTTATTTTTTTTTTCCAAAGCTGTTTTTCCCAATTGCCCAAACGCTGCTTCCTCACGACAGGGAAATAGTTCAAAGAAAGCTTTTGACAGGAAAGTAGTTAGGGAAAAAAAAGGGGTAGGAAAGGTCTCACCCGGATTCTCCACGGGGGTTCTTTCGCTTAGATGTTCTTCTGGCTTTCAGCTGGTGCGACGAAGTGATCGTCCATTTTGTAGGACGATCTTTTCCTCCGGCGGCCCTAAGGAGAAAGCTCGAACTGGGGAGAGCCGCCGCTCTTCCCCAGTCGAGCAGGAGCCTCCTCTAACGGTGGTCGCCTCTACGGGGCGACTTTCGACCCGATTAAGGGTCTACCGGCGGAGGGAAAGCAGCCGGTGGGAGAGACAGATCTCTCCGTACGACTGCTGGTGCTGCGATCCGGAACCGGAAGCCAGAAGATGCACTTTTAAGTGCAGTTTTTCTGATACAATACACTAATATTTGCAAGCAATTTTCATGTTTTGCATATTTATTTCCCCCCCCAAATACTGTGTTTATGCATACCCTTCCCTAACATACACATTATATGTATGAAGCACGAAAACCAGAAAGTTGCTGAAAAATTTAGGAAAGTATAACTTGAAAAGTTCAATGGACTTTCATATGAAACAAAGTTTATCTATTGATGAGTATCAGGTGAAGCCAGGAATCCCAACCTTTAATATGTATTCCAGATAAAGCTAGAGGATTCATACAGCTTATCAACCACTCCTTATTGCTTGTCTGTCCCTTTCCTCAAACTAAATCTTGAAACTTGAGAGAACACAAGTAGATTCCAACTTTGGTGTTCAATCATCAGTGACTACAATCAATGGGGGAAAATGATGGGGGTTGTCTCAATTACATTCTATCTGAGCTTTCTGGAAATGTTTGAGCATTAATGGATTCTTCTCAGATTAAATAAAAAATGCACAATCTGAGACTTGGTTCTGTAAGAGTTGTAAATTTATTACAGACATTGGACCATTAATTAATAGATGTAAGCAATCATATTAACTCTATTAATGCAAATCAGTATGGATTCAATGCAATTAGATGTTTTATAACTTCCACTAGTTGTGTTTTTCCTGATACCATCTATTTTGGGAAGTGAAGCTCTTGGCATTCTGCTTGAAAGCCAAATATGGACTTCAGCTTAAAAAAAACCACATAGGTCTTTTATTGCTGGATGACATGGATCATGGCCTCATCCAGCAAGCTGTTGGTGTTTCCACCTTTAAAAAAATACTCTTTGTGCACTGCTTGTTCACTTAGGAGGGGGGGGGAAACTCCAGAGGTTCATATAATGGAAATTTCTTTCTTAGTTTTCCTGGCATCTGTTTGTTGTACTTTGTATTTTTTTAAAGGTTCCTATTCTATCATTAGATGTATAGATCTTTCTTAAACTTAAATAGAAGTTTTTGGCTCTGGACCAAAAAATATCCAGTCAAGAATGACAGGTTTATTATGCTTTATTTTTATTTATCCACCAGTACTGTCTGCTTTGAATTTCAGTTTGGAACCTTCTATTTCTGTGTTTTGTTTCTTTGGTTATTTACTGATATTTAAGGCCAGGAAGAGAAAAATAATGAATATTTAACTGTGCAGCTTTGAAACAGTGGCTTTTGCGTAACAGGGGTCCAAATGTACAAATTGGTACAAATGTCAGTATAAAATGCTGACTTTTGCAAGATTCCCAAATGGACAAGTCTAACCCTCAATTAGAGGAATTACCAAGGCCTCTTGAAGGAGCAAAAACGAGTCTTTATGAGATACAGATGCATTTCTGAACCATTCTTGTGTGTGCTTGTGTATGTGCGTGTGTGTGCATATGCACAGAACTATTTTGGGAAAGGAAGGAAATTATCCGTGTAACATATGAGTCTTGCAAAAGGCTGCTTCAGTTGTAGAGGCAAAGCAAATTGATTAAGAGCAATAGTCATAACCTTTAAAAGAAGATAATTTCCCACATGAACGTCAGTAGGAGGACATTTAAATAGTACAGGTGATCCTCAACTCACAATAATTAATTTAGCAACTCTGTGAAATTACGGCAGCACTGAAAAAAGTGACTTAGGATCAGTCCTGGCACTTACGACCACTGTAGCATCTCCATGGTCAAAATGTGGGACTTTGGCAATTGGCACATATTTATAATAGTTGCAGTAACCTGGGGTTATGTGATCACCATTTGCAACCTTCCTTGCTGGTTTCCAACGAACAAAGTAAATGAGGGATCTACATTTAGCAACTACAGTGATTTCCTTAACAACTATGGAAAACAGATCATAAAATCAGAATATTATTTGGACATCTTTGTTATGGGGGCAAATAGTCAATTCCAGTCCTTCAGAGGCAAATTAGATGACAAATTAACCATCACCACAATCTAGACTAGTTTCTACACAACTGAAAGTTTGCATTCATGTGGCCACTTTTTTTTGTGTTCTAAGTAAAATGAATCCAAATTGCTCTAATTTGTCAGTGAGCTCAGGCTACACTTTTTGACCTGTGGCTATGCTTAGATTTCTGTTTTTGAGTAAGTTCAATTACATCTGAGGAGTGGTGGAGTTTGAGTGTTAGAATGTTAATCTCCTGACTTTAATGCCTCAGATTTTATTTAAATCAGATTTAATCAGATGATTAGGGGACAGGACACTAAAACATATGAAGAATGGTTTCAGGAACTGGATATATCTAGTCTAATGAAGAGAAGGACGAGGGGTGACATGATAGCAGTGTTCCAATATTTGAGGGGCTGCCACAAAGAAGAGGGAGACAAGCTATTCTCCAAAGCACCTGAAGGCAGGACACGAAGCAATGGATGGAAACTAACCAAAGAGAGAAGCAACCTTGAACTAAGGAGAAAGTTCCTGACAGTGAGAACAATTAATCAGTGGAACAACTTGCCTCCAGAAGCTGTGAATGCTCCAACACTGGAAGTTTTTAAGAAGAGACTGGACAACCATTTGTCTGAAATGGTATAGGGTTTCCTGCCTGAGCAGACGGTTGGACTAGAAGACCTCCAAGAACCCTACCAACTGTTCTGTTCTGTTCTGTCCTGTCCTGTCCTGTCCTGTCCTGTCCTGTCCTGTCCTACTATACCCTACCAAAGGCACTCAGAATGCCATTACCTTCCCATTGAAGTGATATTTATTTATCTATTTGAATTTGTATTCTTTTAAACTTCTAGGTGGGAAGGAGCTGAGGCAAGTAGCAGGAGCTCACGCCATTGCCTAGAACATGGATCTCAAACTCAGTTGTCAGCTGGAGAGCTCAGCATCTTTAACCATTGACACATTGCACCCCATATTTACTTATATATTTTATCAATTCCATATATTTATGTATATATTTATGTTACACTCATATATCTTAACAAAAATTCCTTTGTTGGAGGAAGCTAAAAGTAATCATTTTGGCAAGCTGATTGTTTTCCAGATGTGTGGAACTCAACTCCCAGAATTCCCAGCAATCGATGAGGTGAATTTGTATACATCTGGAGAACATCCAAGTTGTAGAAGTTTGCAATAATCAAACTGAATTTCAAATCCCTCCTCTCACTCTGCTTTTTTCAATAGAGTAAGTTGGTTGATGGCTTAGGAGACGTTTGATCCTACAATGCCATAAATAATGTTGAAAGTACTCCTACTGCTAGGAATCATGCTTTGGTAGATTAGGCACCTCATGCTGAGGGTCACATAAAGATAATTTTCTGCTCGTTATTTCTGCCAAACTCCTTTTCAAAAGGGAGAGATAACTCAAACTGGCTTGCTACATTCTGCGCATAACTGAGATACAACAGTCCTCCAAACTTCTAAATGGTAATATGGCGAAGTTACCAAGATCATGTGGCTATTATAACTAAATTGAGTGTTTGACTTTTTCCAGAGAAAACATATCCTTAGGTTACCCAAATGCTACTGGATAAATTGTTCAATCTGATGTACAATATTTAGAGCTTATGGAACTTTTCTCTCATTATGATTTTTTAAAAATTAGTTTTAAGAGAAGCAAATGTGAATGTCTCAATGCAGAACAAGCATGCATGTAAAAATGATTCTGAATTAGAAATGTAAGTCAGGTGACCTATTTGCTTAGTAGGAATTGCATACCTACATCTGGAATTTACATTTGGAAAATCAAGTATAGGCTTGCACTAAATATTTCACTCAACTCCAGATTCGTCTGTCTCTGTCTCTGCATTTCATGATTATTTGTGTGATCAGTGTTAATTTTATGGTATCTTCAAAAACAGCAGTTGAGAGCACTGATATTGATAGTGTACAATAATCCACAAGATGTTATCTGTCACTTCTGTGGAAGGCAGTGAATTTTTTTTGTCAAGTTTTCCTTAACACTGCTGACTTCTATCACTCAACACTATGATTAGCAGAAAATTGGTTGTCCAAGTCCATCTTATTAGAGGGCAACGACATACCCAATAATAGGATTATCATCAATCTATGACTGAATTGTTCCAAGCTACAGAAGTTATTTAAAACTTTTGGTATCACGTAGTTCAAACTTAAAATGCAATATGAGAATAGGCTGCGCTCTCATAAACATACTTCTGTCTATTAACAAAGTTGAATGTCTTCTTGAAAACTGAAAGTTAGACAAGAACTTTATCATCGTATGTATAGAAAAGCAGATAGCTATGGCACTTTTTGCCCACAAACTCTCTATTCATGTCTAGATTCCTCATCCACATCTGAGTCTTTTACCTCTCAGTCAATAAGAGAGATAAGATGGAGAAATAAGGTCTTAATTTGGAGATTTCATCTGAAAACAAATCACTACAATCTCTGAATCAAATCAATTTCAAGTAGTTGGAATAACCTAAGATGTCATATGAAATCAATTTGACAATTCAAATACTTTTATGTATGCAAATGATACAAATTAAATGTGCACATCATGACATGAACTGTATAATTTGAGTCATTTGCATGTTATTAAGAATAGAATTATCCCCTCTTCTCTGTGATAGCCCCTCAAGTACTGGAAGATGACTCTCATGTCATCCCTAATCCTTCTCTTTATTAGACTAGACATGCCTAGTTTCCTTAACCATTTGTAATTCATTTGGCCTCCAGACCCCATATCATCTTTGTTGCTCTTCTCAGTACTCTTTTTAGAGCATCAGTATCTTTTTATTATCATTATGACTGGAAGTGGATGCAATATTCCAAGTGTGATCTCACTAGTGCGGTATAGATCTTGTGATCTTGATGCTTCCTATGACTACATTGGTTTTTCTGGCAACTGCAGCACACTGTTGGTTCATACTTAAGTTGTGGCCCATTAGGAAACCGAAATGCCTCTCGGAGTTATGTTTTTGTATTCCATACCTGTACATCTGATTTTTCATGTCTAAATGTAAAACCTTACTTTTCACATCATGAATTGCATTTTGTTGGAGAGAGCATTTTTTCAAGTCTGTCAAAATCCTTCTGGATTTCAAGCCTATCTTCTAAAGTGTTGGCTGTTCCCCCTAGCTTGATGTTGTCTGCAAATGTGATGAGTTCCCCTTCTCTCTCCTCATCTAAATCATTTATCAAGATATTGAAGAGTATGGGCCTAAGACAGAGCCTTGAAGTACCCCACTGCATGTTTCTCTCCATGTAGATATAGTTCCATTGAAGACTACACATTAAGTGTGGTTAGGCAGGCAGTTGCAAATCCACATTTTCCTATCTTACCAAGAAATAGAATGTGATCTACTTTATCAAATGCCTTACTGAGGTATAAATAAACTACCTATACAGCATTTTTCTAATCCACTAATTAAATCATGATGCCAAAAAAGGCAATACAGTTTGTCTGGCATGATCTGTTTTTAACAAACCCATATTGGCTTCTAGTAATCATCTTGCTTATTTCTAGATGCTCACAAGTCTATTGCTTGATTATCTTTTCCAGGATTTTCTGAGGTATTGGTGTGAGGTAATTGGTATGTACAGTAGTTTCCTATATCCATTTCTTTCCCTTTTTGACATATCAGCACTTTTCCAATCCTCTGGCAGTTCTCTGGATGCTCCAGGATCTTTGAAAGATTTTATTCAACAGTTCTGGGATCACATCTGTCAGCTCCCTAAGAACCCTGAGATGTAATCCATTTGGTCCTGATGATTTGAACAGATTAAGTAAGTGTTCTCTTACTTACTTACTCTTACCCATGGATGAAAATCCTAAAGAAGAAAACAAGTCAAGAAGCGTGGGAAACTCTGAAAAATGCGATCATAAAAATCCAGACCAGCACAATACCACTGAAAAAGAAAAACAAGAAATTCAAGAAGAAACCAGCATGGCTGCACAAAGATCTCTCTGACAAACTGAAAGACAAAAACAAAAAAATGGAAAGAAGGCCGATTATCAGCAGAGAGACAGAACATGCAAAGATGAAGTCAGGAAAGCAAAGGCTCAGAACAAACAAAGACAGAAATCAAGGATAATAAAAAAAAGTTTCTTCCAACATACTAACAACAAGAAAAAAGTCAAGGAAACTGTAGGCCCACTAAAGAGAGAAGATGGCAAGAAAATAACAGGCAACAGGGAGAAAGCAGAGCTGCTTAACTCATACTTTGCATCAGACAAAAAGAAACCATAGCCCAACATACCAGAAAAACCACTGCAAAAGACAAACTAGAAACAAAAATTAAAATAAGCAAGAAAATGGTAAGAGAACACCTATCCAACCTTGACGAATATAAATCGCCGGGACCCGACCGATTACATCCCAGAGTTCTGAAGGACCTGGCAGATGTTATCTCAGAACCATTGCACCACATCTTTCAAAAATCCTGGAGCACCAGGGAAGTACCTGAGGATTGAAAAAGGGCTGATGTGGTTCCCATCTTCAAGAAAGGGAAAAAAATGGACCCAGGAAACTACAGACCAATCAGTTTAACATCAATACCTGGGAAGATCCTAGAAGAGATAATCAAAAAACAGATCTGCGAAGAACTAGAAGCAAACAATGTTATAACTAGTAGCCAGCACAGGTTTGTTAAAAACAGATCATGCCAAACCAATCTTATTTCATTCTTTGATAAAGTGACTAAACTAGTAGACCAGTGAAATGCTGGGGATGTAGTATACTTAGACTTCAGTAAGGCATTTGATAAAGTAGACCACAACCTACTCCTTGGTAAGCTAGAAAAAGGTGGAATAGACAACATCACCATCAGATGGATCTGTAGCTGACTGGTAAACCGTACTCAACAATTAGTCCTCAACGGCACTACATCCACATGGAGAGAAGTAAGCAGTGAAGGAATTGAAGGGGAACTCATCAAATTTGCAGATGACACCAAACTGGCAGGAGTAGCCAACACCCCAGAAGACAAACTCCGGATCCAAAAAGATCTTGACAAACTTGACCAATGGGCCCTATCCAACAAAATGAGTTTCAATGTGGAGAAAAGCAAAGTTTTACATTTAGGCAGGAAAAATCAAAGGTACAAGTATAGATTAGGTGAGACCTGGCTTAAAAACAATAACTGTGAAAGGGACCTTGGAGTCAGTGTGCAAGCAGCAGCTAAAAAAGCTAATACAATCCTGGGTTGTATAAACAGAGGCATAGAATCGAGAACACACAAAGTATTAATACCGCTTTATAAAACCCTAGTAAGACCACACCTGGAATACTGCAGCCAATTTTGGTCACCATATCACAAAAAAGATGCTGAGAGTCTGGAAAAATATCAGAGAAGAGCAACTAAGATGATCAAAGGCCTGGAGACTAAAACATACAAAGAATGGCTGCAGGACTTGGGTTTAGCTAGTCTAAAGAAAAGAAGAAGTAGGGGAGACATGATAGCAGTGTTCCAGTATTTGAGGGGCTGCCACAAAGAAGAGGGGGTCATGTTATTCACCAAAGCACCAGAGGGCAGGACAAGAAACAATGGTTGGAAACTGATCAAAGAGAGAAGCAATCTGGAATTAAGGAGAAACTTCCTGATAGTGAGGACAATTAACTAGTGGAACAGCTTGCCTCCAGAAATCGTGGATGCTCCATCACTGGAGATTTTCAAGAAGAGACTGGACAGTCAGTTGTCTGAGATGGTATAGGTATAGCTGCGGTAAATGTGCCTTATGCCAAAGGGGGAGAAAAAAAAATCTATTGGTTAAGTTGCTAAAGCAAATATATTCCCTGCACATTAGAAATTGTATATTGAGAACAGGGTAATACTATTCTGTTTTTACCCAGCCTTCATTGGAATTATCTTATCAATAGCTTGGATGTGGTTATAATTATGAAGTTTTTAAGAAGAGACTAGAGTCACTTGTCTGAAATGGTATAGGTTCTCCTGCTTGAGCAGGGGGCTGGACAAAAAGACCTCCAAGGTCCCTTCCAGATTCTATTCTATTCTATTCTATTCTATTCTATTCTATTCTATTCTATTCTATTCTATTCTATTCTATTCTATTCTATTCTATTCTATTCTATTCCATTCCATTCCATTCCATTCCATCCCAAAACAAGATAATTGCAGCAGGTGCATTTCCTAGCCAGAATTATTTTTGTGAGTATTTGTTTCCCACTTAGAAGTAACTTAGAATAGAACAGAACAGAACAGAATAGAATAGAATAGAATAGCAGAGTTATTCTACCAGTTTCTTGTGTATTTTGATTTGTATTCCTATTCTGTCTTTTATGATACTGCTTTTGATAAGTTGGATTGATTTTTCCATTTGCATAAAGATTTCTGTGTCTCTCTCTCTCTCTCTGTGTGTTAAGTTTTCTTCAGCTTCTTTGCAAAGGGAGCATAAAAACCTTCTTGTTGATGCTTGCAGATCACTCTCAGCTCAACTCATAGAGTTTTTGTTGTGAGGAAGATAGGAAGAAAGAGTATTATGTTTGCTTGCTGCTATGACGTATTTATAAAAAATAAAGTTGGAAATAACTAAATAAGCAAACAATTATCCTAAAATACTGGATTCTGTCTCCAGACTTACAATAATAAGGTATAATAATAAGTGCATCAGGCTGAACTGCTTAGAATAGATGAAACGTTTATTCTAGGGAAACACCTCTTAGAAATTAGGTAAGAAAAAAATATTTCAGATCTAATTTAATTTACTTGGAACAACTTTCTCTACATTGGATATCTTACATCTTATGTCTTCTCTATAGAACAAACTAGAAACTAGAGTTTTTCCTTCCTTTGCATGCTTTTTGTGTTTCTTTGCTGATGGAAGAAACTGAAAAATGAGAGAGGAAGAAATTAAAAACAAAACAAAAAAGGTAGCTGAATTTTAGTTCTTCGCCTCACATTTTGTTATATGGTTTAAATTTCTCTTTAAACTTATAAAAAATCAAGGGGCTATGGACTTCTTCTTGTTCATAATTTCTTTCCTGATTCAGGAAATATATCAAAGCATAGAAAGGGCATTTGTTTAGTCTCATTTGCTTAAGTTGCTGCTTGCACAATTTTAAAAGTCTGAATGTTTCTTTACCTGTTCACCTGTGGGAATGTTTTGGTAGCTATCTGAAATGTTTTTCCTTATGCTTTAAAACTGGTTTTGTCACCCATTTCTATGTATACTACAGTTTTACAGCCTTGGCAACTAATATGTGTGGATTTCAAGAATATGTACATGTGTGTGTGTGTGTGTGTGTGTGTGTGTGTGTGTGTGTGTGTGTGTGGTTTAACAGTACTATCTTGACTTTGAGTAAAAAAATATGTACCTAATCAATATACTGTGGACATAAAGAAATTAAGCAAATTCGTTCATTCATTCATTCATTCATTCATTTTTTTAAAGAATTTTTATCTCACTTTTATTACTTTATAACTAACTCAAGCAAACATATCTAATATTCCTTCCTCCTCCTAAGTATTTACAAGAAACCTGCGGGGTGAGTTGGACTGAGTGCTCAAAGTCCTCCAGCTGGCTTCCATGCCTAAGGTGGGACTAGAATGCACGTTAAGGCAATGGGCTAGTAACAGGGATAGGCAACCTTGGCTTTTTTATGACTCGTGGACTTCAACTCCCAGAATTCCTGAGTCAGCATGGTTGGTTCAGGAATTCTGGGTATTGAAGTCCACAAGTCATAAAAGAGCCAAGGTTGCCTACCCCTGGGCTAGTTCCTAGCCCAATGCCTTTGCCACTAGACTAAACCGCTGTACTCTTCTACACCTTTCCATGTAACCATATAACCATTTTGTCCTTCTGGGGCTAAACTAATTCCATAATTGAAAACTTAGAAATTGCTAGAAACTATAGGTCAGGTGATACAGGTTGTTCTATGATATTTACAAGGTGATCATTTGAGAGTTCGGGGCTTTTATGATGATGGAAAATATGTCGAAGCAGCATTCAGAGTGCTTCAGTTGCAATTAACTTACAAGACAACAGATGCAAACTAGCAATAAAGGTTGTAAAACATCATTATTAAGTCAGAATCCGATATCATGAAACATCAGAGATACTAACCATGCGCTAGCCGTGGCATGAATCCTGATCCTGAATCTTATGTAATTATTTTTCCAATTAAAAGAAACCCATTGTAACAAAGTGGAAGTTGCCAAAGTCACTTGATGTAACACAAACAAATAAACATTTCCCAGAAGGACAATGAAGCAACATCTGTTTTGTGTTGCCTGCTTTCTTCCTTTGTAATGGGAGGTGTCTGGATTCCCCTTTCTCGCTCTACTTCTTTCACAGTAATCTGGCTTAACATCTGCTAGCCTGTCCTCCTTATAATAATAATAATAATAATAAAGTTGGAAGGGACCTTGGAGGTCATCGAGTCCAACCCCCTGCTCAGGCAGGAAACCCTATACCATTTCAGACAAATGGCTGTCCAGTCTCTTCTTAAAACTTCCAGTGTTGGAGCATTCACCACTTCTGGAGGCAGGTTTTCCACTGGTTAATTGTTCTAACTGTCAGGAAGTTTCTCCTCAGTTCCAGGTTGCTTTTTCCTTGACTAGTTCCTCCATTACTTCTTGTCCTGCCCTCAGGCGCCTTGGAGAATAGCTTGACTCTCTTCTTTGTGGCAACCCCTGAGATATTGGAATACTGCTATCATGTCACCCCTAGTCCTTCTTTTCATTAAACTAGATATACCCAATTCCAGCAAACGTTCTTGATATGCTTTAGCCTCCAGTCCCCTAATCATCTTTGTTGCCCTTCTCTGCACTCTTTCTAGAGTCTCAACGTCTTTTTTACATCATGGTGACCAAAACTGGATGCAGTATTCCAAGTGTGGCCTTACCAAGGCATTGTAAAGTGGTATTGATGATCTCTTTCTCACCCAATAGGATGAGTCTCATACTGGAGAAGGATGTGCAGGTAAAAAGCTTTGTGTCTCTCATTGGCTGGAAATTATACTCTGGGTAAGAAGTTACTGCAAGAATGCCATTTCATAAAGAGAAATTTCATGGATTCCTTTGTACATTAGCCACCTGAGTTTTGTTTTGTTTTTTATGGCAAGGCTTCTCAGTGTTTGTTGTGTCTTCTAAGAATGGTGCATCTGGATGCTTCTTGGGACTGAACTTCATGAAGAGTTTGCAAGAATTTCTCCATGAAGGATTGTCCTACACAGAAAGTGAAATGGGGAGGCATTTGGGCCTTCTTACATACAGTACCTTGTTTTTTTTCTTCTCAAGGAGAAAATACCAGCCTAAGTTCTACTATTAGCCCTTGAGCAGCAAGGACGAGGAAAGCAGAAGAGGGAGTTGGCAACGGTAAGAAGAAAAGTCAAAACTGGAGAGAGTTTTGCTTGAGGATGGATGACTTATCCTGTCAAGCAGGAGTAGGCACACACCAGATCTTCTCCACTTCTGCCTAAGGCTGTAGTTTAATCTCCCACTTTGTTTTGGGAAGCCTGTGGCATCTCATAGCAGCCACATGTTATGTGCAGCATCATATAAATATTGCTCTTTGTTGTTACTGTTGTGTTTCAATTCCACAGAGTATGCGACTTTCACTAAATTGAAATTTATAAAAAAATCATTAGAGCAATAAGCAGTGGTGAGTCAGATAAATGTTAATGACTTCCCTATTTCTAAGTCACAATATGGTCTAACTTTGTTCTGTGGTTCAATTCTTACTTCCAGTTAGACAGTAGATTATAGCGCCAGAAAATATTCAGCATGATAGTAAGTCAAAACCAGACAGCTAAGCAATAGTTTTTACTCAAATGAAATGTTGTTTTATGGTTCTATTATTTATCTGGCATATCTAAGGTCACTGCCTCCATTATGTTCTTTATTTGTATTCTTTAACTATTCTTAAATTAAATTCTCAACAAGGAGATTTGTAGATAAAATATTACATAGACTACTAATAATGTGCATGACGTCCACTGCGTAATAATTCCTAGTATTCAAACATCTTATTCTGATTAACTATTTCATGATTCATTCCACTGTGACCGTACCAAATGCTTGCCCATGAGTCTTTTTTTAGAAAGCTTTTTTTAGTGGTTGCTGTATTTCACACTAAGCACAATTTGAAATGAGTATGCAGGTATGATTATGTACACAAATTCATCAGCATAAATCAACCCACTGCAGGATTGAAAGACTCATTGAAGGTGATGGACCATTAGACCATAGAAGCTTATAGTATAATCCTGGTGGAAGATACATAATTTTGACCGCATAGTGCCATAGTCTAAAGCTGAGGGAGAGTGATTGGTCCAAAGTCAGCTGGCTAACCTCCATAGCACCTAAAGAAAGAGTAGATCCTGGATCTCCTTGCTTCTTCTCCATTAAATCTGGCTCTGGGAAATTGGTTGCAAAATGTTGCACACTACTTGTGGTTGATTCTTTGTATTATTTAAAGAGTTTGTCAGAAAATCGTTTTATAATGTACTCTCCAAGCTCATCCAGGCAATCAGTATTTATCTTGATTGGACAATGGAAAACCCTTCCAATATGTGGCTGGTGGCTTCCCAAATCCATGATACAGCAGAGAAATTTAATGTGGAGTTAATCTAAATATGATTATGGAAACAATGCCAATTCAGAAATTAGAAGTTGGGTACGCAAGGGGTATTTTTTAAAGTCAATGTCGATAAGCTTCCAGATGGAGCCACAGTATGAGCTCAGCCAAGTGGCTGGCTGTTATACAGGAACAGCACATAGAATCCAGGTTGTTAGAGCCAACTGCATAAATATGAGCAACAAAAACTCCATCCATGCTGAGATCCAAAGCCCCATAAGGAATCGTTGCCAAGCCACCTTCTTCAACCATTCATAGGTACCAAGCCAAACCAAGCTAAGGTACTGAATTATAGATGTTTTTCTCCCTTCCAAGGTTAACTTAGTGCATTTAGAATAACCACCCAGTCATACACCAGCAAAAATTAATTAAACACTTTTTTTTAGAAATGCTTGTATTTAGGACAGAAGATTTAAAGACATGCTTCACTCTCTTAAAAGTTAAAGCAGCACACAAAAGCGTGTGCCTCTGGAATGAAGAAATAAGAACCAGTAGCCATCAGGTTCTTTGTGTACTTTCACAAGATGGACACCGAAACAACTTTTTGGGAGAGAGAGAGGGGGGAATTAAACAGATATGTCTTACAGCACACTGGATTAAGCTACTCATTATCTGGAAAACGGAGGAAGTAATCAAGACAGATGAAAGATGAGTCTCTTAAAGAGCTGATAATTAAACAAGAAAAAGAATCTCACAGAGAAAATTACAACACCAGTAAGAAAAGACTTGTTGATGGACTCATTATTTGCTCTGTTTTCATGTAAATCTCAGAAAACTGAAGGGGAGGGGGGAATGGGAGAAGGAAAGGGGACTTTAAAAAAATACTTGTGTATTTCACAAGTTTGCAAGTGACAATCAAGATCCTTTGAACGGCATGCTTTCTAAATAGCTTAGGAGTAAATCATCCAGTAAGGTTGCCAGTGAGATCCAGTCAAACTCCCTCTGCCCTCTAGCGCTGATGTTTTTCAAGGGTACCATTTACGCTCCCTCTGTAAAAGTGTTCCGGACTGCTGTTTAATTAGCTTCTGATTGAAAAGTGTTGACATCCTACGCTGGGTCCTGCTAAATGGGTTCTCTCATGCTGGGAAATATGTAAATTTCATGTAGGGCTTGATTGAAATTGCTAGTGAGACTTTTAAGTAATTTTAAAGAAAAGAATTGGATGAGGCAGCCAACCTATTTATGTTGGGAGTCACATGAGTACCTAGATAAATAATTTGGAATGTTTAGCAAGTTTGAAAGCATAAGTGGAAATTGACATCTAGATATAGAAGACATAAGCTTCAAAGATACACAGAGTCATACCTTTAGAGGAAAATTGACTTAAAAATTACAGTTTTGTTAGCACGAAAATATATCTTGGTGTTTCCAAAGATCCCTTCCAGTCCTATGATTCTATGATTTACTAAACATCAACACCACCTGGAAAATCTGTATGGATGTAAAATCTTAATTGTAGCTAAGAGTATACCTGCCCACAGATAGAGTTGTATTCTAACCCCAGTGCTTTTTAACCTCTACACCAATGATATTCCAGGATTTGCATCTTTTTATATGTAGATGATATGTTCAAATGGTGCATATACAAATAGACCTGAGAAGACGTTGCAAAAGCTAAATACCTACAGTGTTCTCAGTTGAAGGCTCCTTGATGCTCTCTGAACTTGATTGTTTTCTGGACTAATTCATGATGTTACCTAGTTTGAGGTAATGAAATATCTGCAAGAAAACAATCAAGCTCAGAGAGCACTAAGGATTCCTCATTTCAGTCTTGGGCCACAAATATTCTCTTTTGTGAATGTTCACAATTATTTAAACATTTCTTCTTCTTCTTCTTCTTCTTCTTCTTCTTCTTCTTCTTCTTCTTCTTCTTCTTCTTCTTCTTCTTCTTCTTCTTCTTCTTCTTCTTCTTCTTCTTCTTCTTCTTCTTCTTCTTCTTCTTTTCTTCTCTTCTCTCTTCTCTTCTTCTTCTTTTTTCTCTTCCTCCTCCTCTTCCTCCTCTCCTCCTTCTCCTCCTCCTCCTTCTCTCTCTCTCCTCTCTTCCTCTCCTCTCCTTCCCCTCCTCCTCCCCCCTCCCCCTCCTACTCTCTTTAAATATCAAGAAATCTAAACTGATGATATTTAGGGGGGGGAGTGTGAAATATAACTGGAAGTTAAATGGGGAGCCTATCAAACAAGTAATTTTTTTTAAACTTATTTAGAAGTAGTTTTTCCAACACTGGATAATGGTAAATAATTTTAAAAGAAGCTTGACATGGACTAAGGCAAGTAGCCTAGTAAACTATTTACTTATAATTTCACAGGTACCTTGACCCACATACCGAAATTATTATTAATTGATTAGGGAAAAGTAGTTCTATTATTCAATTATGGCATGGAATTGTGATTCCTTAGAAAACAGATCTGTTTTTTAAGAAGCATAAGAACACATCAGCTCCAGCAGTCAGAACAAAAACAGGTATCCATTCCACTCATAGCCAATCAATAGAGTTTTCACATATGGGGAGAGGCTCCATTCAATGGACACTGATACGTTATCCAAAATATGTTTACTGGAACAGATAAGTATGGCTCAGCCCACCTCCTGGGTAATCTGATTTATCAAAGTTATTTCACAGCATGAGTTTTTCACCCCTTATTTACTTTCATCAGCCAGCCAGGCAAGGGATATTTTTAAGCAAAGATATCCTAGATATCAGTGCCCAAACAGACCTGGAGTTATTGGCAAAAAATAGATGTTTAATTTGGCTGGCTAAGAACAAAACTATTTTCCAATTCAAAAATACCTGTCAATGAGTTTGATGGAATTCTTAAAAAGGACCTATTCTAGTACAAGATTTGAGATATTGGATTCCATGGCCAAATATGGGCACTTATATCATATAACGTACTACGTGTATATATAGTGTCCCAGTCATTGAAGATATTACTCATGTTTTGTTTAACTGTCAATTCTATGGCCCTTTTAGGCTTAGATATTTAACATCCCTACTTGAATGAACAGTCCACTGGAACTTAAATTGCTGATTGTTCTATTTCCTTTTGGGCTCTAATGTATACATTGTGAACAGAACTGCTAAGTTTATAGTCAAGGAAGTTTAGCTAAAAGCCATTATATTGAACAGGTGGGGGTATCATGTAAAGTTGATGTATTTATCTGAATGCTGATTCTTTGTATTTATTACCTATGTATTTTATTACTGTATTTTTCCATTATCCATTTTTTCCCTGGAATTAGATCCTGTATTTTACTTTTATTATTTTTTGATATATTTGTAAGACTAATCAATTAATCAACTACTTCATTACTTGGCTATTAAATATAAAGAAACACCAAAGATTGTTAACTGGGAAAAATGACAGAAAATCAGGGAGAGAGAGAGAGAGATGAACAACATGCAAGAGATAGAATGGGCAGGTGACTTAATAATCATTACTACTTATTTTATTAATTATTATGGACAGTGCAATGGAATACAGCTTTAAATAATTAACTTAATAACAATAGCAGAATAGAGATGGAAAGGAGGACACCAGGTGATCTCTCTGTTCCACTCCAGGAAGGAAACAGTTTGGTGGACAGGGATAATATATCCACCAATTAGTTCTGCAAAATTACTGTCACCAAAGTTGGTAACTTAGTGATTGGTAATGTAACAGAAAATATTTGCATTGTTTGGAAGCATGTATTCTGAAGCCTATTCTAGAGATTTTTCTCCTTATTTAGGTTCCTTTCCAGTTACATTATGACATCAAAGAAAACAATACAGAACATTTCCCTGAAATAATCAGAAAATGAAGTTCCAACATATTAGGGAGAAAATATAGGTGAACAAATTTTATTCCAAATAATGAATGCAAGCCACAGTATCTACAGTATCTAAAAGCAATCTATCCAATACATTAAAGCATAAATACACTATATATATATAGTACAGAAAATACATGTTTGCATAAAAGTTAACAGATGTATAACTATAATAAAAAGCAGGGTTCCCCCCATTGATTTGGCTTGTCAGAAGCCCCAGGAGGACTGTAAATGTCAATCACATGGCCCAAGGATACTGAAGCTATTGTAAATGCATGTCAGTTGCCAAGTGCCCAAATTTTGATCCCATGACCATGGGGACACAGAAGTTTGAGGACTGGACATAAGTCAGTTTTTCCAGCTTTGTCATAACTTTGAATGGTCAGAAAATGAATGGTTATAAATCAAGGGCTATCTGTATCCTATTCAAACTTTTCACTCAGGTTCTCTGGCAGTGCTTTACTGAATTCGCAATTCAAGGTTTTTCTCCTGAGATAATACAGCCAGTGCAGTATAGCAATAGCACTTAGACTTATATGCTGCTTCATAGTGCTTTACAACCCTCTCTAAGAGGTTTACAGAGTCAGCCCATTGCCCCAACAATCTGGGTCCTCATTTTATGAACCTTGTGGGGATGGAAGGCTGAGTCAACCTTAAGCTGGTGAAAATTCGAACTCCTGGCAGTGGAATGCAGAATTAGCCTGCAATATTACATTCTAATCATTGCGCCACCACGGCTCTTATAGTGGTTTAGATATTAAAATGTTAGCCTAAGACAGAGAAAAACCAGAATAAAGTCCACCCTCAACCATTAATCCTCAATGCAAAAATCTTTGCTCAATCACTTTTTCTTAGTCCCTGTCTACCTACAAAATTCTTGGGTTGGAATAAAGTAAAGGGAAATATCCACACAAGCTGTGTTAAATGCCCGGATAAAATCAAATCAATAAACGATAGTCCATTTACATCCAAATAATCAAAACCTTGTAGTTTAAGTGTTTCTGACACTGCCTCTATAAATTCTTCATGTATCTTCACACACAAATACACACTCTCTACCTCCATCCATCCATTTATCCTATGATTTTCTTGTTAAGTGGTCTAGATGTTTTGCCAATATAATCCTTATTGTAAGAACAAACAGTCACACAGGTAAACTAAGGAACAGTGAAATTGTAAATTCCTATTCAGCCCAGTCCCAATCAATTCATCATCTACCACTCTTGCCTTTTGCTTGTCTCCTCAAAATACTTATTTATTCTTTTTCTGATTATTTTTTTATCTTTCCTTGCAAGCCACACACTGTTCCAAGAAAGTACGTAGCAAAATAAAAATCTGCAAGAAAAAGTTTCATGCAAACTGCAGAATTCTGAGAGTTCGACTTCAGCAGTGCTTTCATTCCATCAAAATGTTCTACCATTTCTTGTACTCCACATCCTTATCCTTATCCTTCAGCTAAAAGGAACAGTGCCCCAGTAGAGGATAAAGATCATCATCCAAAAATTGTTTCTCTTTTCTCCAGATTTCTTAAATGAGTTTTAAATATGCCTTTACACTTTATATAAATGTGCCTATATGTTTTAGTTCAGCCTTGCATCCTTCCAAGGTCAGTAAAATGAGGACCCAGATTGTTGGAGGGGCAATATGCTGATTCTGTAAACTGCTTAGAGAGGGCTGTAAGGCACTGTGAAGCGGTATATAAGTCTAAGTGCTACTGCTATTGCTATATAAAGAATTTGAAAGATGGATTCAAAGTTCAGAAGCAGAGATTAGGTTCTAACTTGCCAGGATGAATGGAATGGAAATAACTTCATCTGTTGAATTTTTTGACCTTCCCCAAATGAAGTGTCCAGTAAGAAAGACATCAACATTATATTTCAAATTATTTGGAGTGTATTTGTGTTTGAAAGAATCGTGCTTTTTAAAATCCTATTTTTACAAAACAAATGTCCATTTTGTTCTTGTGAAAATAAAGGCTTATATTTATGTTGCTTTAATTGATGCCATACCTTTGTAATGCTTAGTGTAAATACTTAAATGTACTCAAAATGATATAATATCTAACCTGTTTCCATGACTGTTTTTTAATATTAACTAATGTAGTCTAACAGAAACAGCATCCACATGTGTATATGATTAGGTACTATCTAAATAAATAAATTAATAATCACAGTTATCTTCTAAACCTACTCTTTCAGAATGTTTATTTAATACAATATGCAACTGAAGTATAATACTATTGAGATTTTATGGAAAATAAATATAACTTTGCAATAACTTGCAAAAAAGTTATTACACCATTTTCTTCTTTTTATATTAAGACTGTGACATTCTTGTTTTTGTCAACATTCCTTACCATCCTCTCCATAATAAAATCAAACAAAACAACAATAGGAGACTATTGGTATTATATCTGTATTTTTTTTTTAAAGAAATGTGTATCTGATCCACCGATGCTAACTATTGTATCAGTCGGTACCAGATTAATTACAAAATGGATGTGTATTGAAATTTCATTGCCAATGACAGTTGAAGAATTTCACCTTTCATTTTATCTTTAAAAATATTTAAAGAAGGAAAGAGTATAATAATGGACTGATTGAGTGTCAGTGTTTGAAAGCAACAAAAAAAAAAGTTCAATGAACATTAAATATTAGCAAGTCTTTGCATTTTCAAAATGATGTAAAGCCACCCGAGAAGACAATATAATTGCCTTTAATCCCTAAGATACCAGGATGTCTTTTATCACAGAACAATACCACTAGGTCTAGGATCAGGGACTAATTTACAAATCTGCCAGGCCATTAACAATATGATTGTCATTCATGATCATTGGATAGCTCCAGAATCCAGGAGAATTTGGAGGCAGTTCAGCTTAACTCTTCCACTGTCCTTATAATGAAGTAAGCAACTCTTAAGGATATATTGAGATTGAAACTTACAGCAATGCAATATCAGCTTCTTCAAATATTTTCTACTGCCAATATGAAGGGGCCTGAAGTCATAGCCTCTTTATGAAACCAATGGTAGTATATACCATGAGGTTTTCCATTTGTGATATATGGAGCAACCATTTCCTAAAAAAGCAGCAGAGTGTATCCAATTTTAGATTTCTATTCTTCCTTTGACTTGATAAGATGCTACATTCTGGCATGACTATATTTCTGAATGCAAAAGATGAGGAACTACCCTTTAGGCATACAAATCTGACATTAACAGCAGCCAATACTCCTTTCTTCATACCAATTTGATTTTCAACTAAGGATGGGGAGGGGGGGGATTCTATACACAGTCCCTTTTTCGTTCACACTCTCCATAGTACATTGTGTTTCTGTCACAGGGAAGATTTTGTGAGAAGCTAATTAAAAGATCCATGAATGGGTGAGGGTTAAACTCACAAGCTCTGCTCATTAACAGTCATTCACCTCAGAATATTTTGAGATAATTCTTTTCAGCCCTGGATGGGAAGAAAGGAATAACACTAGACAACAGTTAAAATTAAAAAAAAAAACATATTTTGTTAGACAAGCACAAATTTCTCTTCCACAATGATGGCAAGATCTAATTTAATGAGAAGAATCCTTCCCTTGAGCTTCTTGTTTCTTCTTCCAGGAAAAAACAAAACGAAACAAAAATCACTAATGAACATGTTCCCCTCCAAGAAATTGGAAAAGGGGGGGGGGTTTGTAGAATCAGAACCATTTTGTTAATTGTCTTTTTCCTGCTGTTTCCATGGCAATACTGGCTACCAGGTTTCACCACAGAGTGACAGTCGGACAATTCACACACTGCACCCTTTCAGGCACGTTGAATGGCTGTGAAAGAGACAGGACAGGCTCCATTCAGAAAACATGTGATATCTCCTCAATGCATTACCTTTCATCCACATCTCCCAAATTGCAGTTAATTTAATTCTAAACAAATAGCTATAAGGGGGACAAATGAGGATTAGAAGGAAAAGAACATCTTGAGCACTAATGGGGACCGTTTGTGCAAAGAAGAATTGACCACTTTCTTCTGGTGCCAAGACTATTGGATTGAAAGGTAGACTTTCTCTCTTCTCCTGGGCCTTAATTTAGACTCTATATCAACAGTGAAGAAAAGAAAGGGGGAGGCGGGTTGAACACAATTTATCCATGAGGGCAACATAAGAATAAGCCCACACTGTTTTGTTCCATCAGAACAGTGCACAGCATGGTTTGTCTAAGCAGCGCATTTCTCATGTGCTACTTTCACTCATAATGTCAGCATGCCTGGGGCTAGCAGATCTGGGCAGCCAAATAATCCAGATCACCACTAGAAGGCACCAAAGACCATTTCTCTATTCTTATTTCAGGATTATCCAGCCATTTGCAGCCCAGATCCTCTAATACACGGGTGTCAAACTCGCCGTGTCATGTGACGTGTCACGACGTATCATGACTTTTCTCGCATTGCAGGAGCTGGGGTGGGCGCAGCCTCTGTATGATTCAACTGGCCCGCGGGCCGGCAGTTTGACACCACCTGCTCTAATCCTAAACTTGGCTTTGGATACGTCTAGAATTAAGCTTCCATTTCTGTAATTAATTAACAAAACTGAATGAGAAATATTTTTATTCCAGTAGTCCTTGACTTACAGCCATAATTGGGATCAGAATTGTCATTGCTAAGCAAGGGAGTTATTAAATGAGTCATGCCCAAATTCACAACCCTTTTTGCCAAGGTTGTTAAGTGAATCATGTGGTCGTTAAGCACATGATTCCCCCTTGACTTTCCTTATTGGAATCTGTTTTGGGAAGGTCAGACATAGCAGTCACATGAACCCGGGATGCTGAAACCGTTGAAAATACATGCTGGCTGCCAAGCACTCGTTGTAAGTTTGAGGACTGGTTGTAAGTCATTTTTTTCAGTGCCATAGTATCTTCGGATGGACTCTAAATGGTTGCAAATTGCGGAATACTTGTACTCAAGAAACTACAAATAGGAGCTACTGGAGCAGGGCATATGTAGTGTTTATGTTCAGCCTAGTCCCTCCCCATTCATTCTGTCTTAACTTGATAAGTCATTCCCTTCCTCCAATAAATTTTCTATGGCTGCTGAAAGTAATCATACGGCTGCTGATTACTGTACATCAGGTCAAGAAACTTAGTAATTGCCTTAATTAGAATGTCTCTGGAAATATAGAAAGGGACCAAATAACGTAAGTCTGAAATTAGATATAACAATCAACCAAAGTTATGTGTTGTATTCTGCTATTTTAAAAAATAAAAATCTAAAAACATATTATATTAGTGAGGAGGACATATTATACAGGCAGTCCTCAACTTATGACCACAATTGTGTCCACAATTTTCATTGCTAAGCAAGACAGTTATTAAATGAGCTTTTGCCCCCATTTTATGACCTTTCTTGCCACAGTTGTTAAGTGAATCACTGCAGTTGTTCACTTAGTAACACAGTTGTTGAGTGAATCTGGTTTCCCCACTGATTTTGCTGGTCAGAATGTCACAAAAAAGAAAATAAGAGTGTAATAAATAAATCACCTGAAATCAAGCCAAGAGTAAAATATTGAGGCTAGATTTTGTAGGCTGAATTTGGTGAGCCATAGATTCACTTACTGTCAACAAGCGCATTTGCTTAGCACTAATGAATCCTGCCAGGTGCACAGAATGTTTTCCTTAGCAAACAAAGTTTTGTTAAATAGTACATTCAGGCTGATTTAGGGGACTGGAGGGTAAAACGGTTGCTGGAATTGTGTATGTCCAGTTTAATGAAGAGAAGGATGACGGGTGACATGATAGCAGTGTTCCAATATTTGAGGAGCTGCCACAAAGAAGAGGGAGTCAAACTATTCTCCAAAGCACCTGAAGGCAGGACAAGAAGCAACGGATGGAAACTAACCAAAGAGAGAAGCAACCTAGAACTAAGGAGAAATTTCCTGACAGAACAATTAATCAGTGGAACAACCTGCCTCCAGAAGCTGTGAATGCTCCAACACTGGAAGTTTTTAAGAAGAGACTGGACAACCATTTGTCTGAAATGGTATAGGGTTTCCCACCTGAGCAGGGGGTTGGACTAGAAGACCTCAAAGGTCCCTTCCAACTCCATTATTGTTATTGATTTGAAGCTAACAAAGAAAACTCTTTTATCTTGTAATGGAGAGCCGAAAAACTTTAGTTCTTTACCCATATTTATGTTGTTATGATGTTTTTATTTTATTTATTTTATTTTATTTTATTATTTAGAAAATGTATGTGGCTGCCTGACTCACAGTGACTCCGGGCAGCTTATAGAAATAAAACCTCAATACAAAAGCCAATAAATCCTTACCTACCCGATGACAACAATCAAAATGTAGTACTTTGTTTTCTTATGAACATATATCAATTGAATACCATAGTATCCAATTACCTTCAACCATTGCTTTTGGCCACAAAGAAGCTATGGCAGATATGGGTGCTCCAACTCCTGAGGTTTTTAAGAAGAGATTGGACAGCCATTTGTCTAAAATGGTATAGGGTTTTCTGCTTGAGCAGGGGGTTGGACTAGAAGACCTCCAAGATCCCTTCCAACTATGTTATTCTGTTGTGTATAATGGATCTGGGCTTGAAAAAACTATATAGGAATTCTTTTCCCATGTTTATGCAAATGTTTAGAATATGTTTAAAACACTTTCAGGAGTAGAAATTTTTAAGGTAGCGTTTGAGTATTCAAAAGTATAAAATATAAATTAATGTGAAAATAACTCAGTAAAGGTAAACTCTTCCTTAAGTCCTGCTAAGTTTCTGACCTTGCCTTTTTCAGAGAAGTTCTGGAACATCATTGCTCTGGAGGTTTGTAGTGGACTCCCATCTAAACCTTAACCAAGTCCTACTCTGAGATCAGCCAAGCTTGGTGAGGCTGCCTGAAATTTACATGTCGGCATCTGAGTCCCATTGCTATCACTGTGTACATGCATTTCCCATAGGGCAGGGGTCCCCAACCTCCGGTCTGTGGACCGGCACTGGGCTGGGCATGCCAGGAACCGGGCCACGCAAACAAACAAAGACCCATCTGCGGGATGCAGGCAGTACATGAAACCACGCCCCCCCCCGGTCCGCAGAAAAACCTCTCTCCACAAACTGGTCCCTGGTGCTCAAAAGGTCGGGGATCTCTGTCCTATGTCACTGTATGTTTTCTGGAGGAAAAAATGGTGGACCATGAATTGTCCCAGTTTGTCTGGTCTTGCACTCTTATAACTAAAGTAAACAAATCTTCCTCAGAAATCTATTATCATATCAACTATCAAGGAACCAGATTTGAGGGACAGAGTGCACTTTATTAATAAAAAACTTCTGTTAAGAGGAGCAACTGATGAAAACTTTCTTTCATATAGAATAGATAGAGAAACATTGCCACCCTGTGGTTGAATTTATTATAACTGTGGTCAGAAAATAGGGTATCGTTCCAAATATTTTTGTAGTACTGTATATATATTTGCTGCAAGAAAGGATATGCTGATTGACCAGAATCATAGATCTTAGCCTCATTCTGCAAGGAATTTGAATCTAGATTGCATTCAGTGCTAAATGTTTGCTTCTTATATCTTTTGCTCTGATTCTTGTAGGCATCAGAGTGATTCCAGAGAACTTCCTGGCACCTTGTCAGCCTCCTTGCTTTACCTGCAACCAATTTTGGTCACCATACTATAAAAAAGATGTTGAGAGACTTTGAAAAAACGTTCAGAAAAGAGCTACAAAGATGATCAGGGGACTGGACACTAAAACATATAAGGAATGGTTGCTGGAATTGGGTATGTCTAGTTTAATGAAGAGAAGAAACAGAAATGACATGATAGCAGTGTTCCAGTATTTGAGGGGCTGCCATAAAGAAGAGGGGGTCAAACTATTCTCCAAAGTACCAGAGGGCAGGATAAGAAACAATGGTTGGAAACTCACCAAAGAGAGAAGCAATCTGGAATTAAGGAGGAACTTCCTAACAGTGAGGACAATTAACCAGTGGAACAGCTTGCTTTCAGAAATCGTGGGTGCTGGAGGTTTTTAAGAAGAGACTAGACAGTCACTTCTCTGAAATGGTATAGGTTCTCCTGCTTGAGGGGGGGGGGGGCTGGACTAGAAGACCTCCAAGGTTCATTCCAGCTCTATTCTATTCTATTCTATTCTATTCTATTCTATTCTATTCTATTCTATTCTATTCTATTCTATTCTATTCTATTCTATTCTATTCTATTCTATCCTATCCTATCCTATCCTATCCTATCCTATCCTATCCTATCCTATTCGTGGCAATGCTTCAGAGACTTTCAACATACAACTTCCACACAAGAGGGTTAAAAGTCTCCTCATACTAAATATAAAATTTGTACAATGGGAGCCATACTCCATAGCTGGGAACACCAATAACAGAAAGCTTGCAAAAGCATGACAGATTCTAATCTAGACGAAATGTAATGCTCTGTAATGCATTTACACAGTTAAGATTTTTGGGACAAAATGTATCACTGCTATGTCACCATTAATCTATCAACCTGAGATGTTTGGGTTCAACACAGGTGAAGATTTAGGAGTTGGTCATTTTTGAATATCAGTAGCTAAGTAGACTTAATCAAAAGTCATGTTCTAAGTGTTCTATGCTAAATCACTTAATGAAATGTATTATTTTGGTGCAACTCAGGTATATCTGCAAGGGTTTGTATGTTTGTGTGTATAAAAAAAAATCAATATAGCGGCTGCAACCTTATGATTGATGCTCTACCCTTTACAGGTGTTGTGCTGCACATAAAAGTGAGAGTAGAGTAGAGTAGAATAGAATCAGAGTTGGAAGGGACCTTGTAGGTCATCTAGTCCAACCCCTTGCTTAGGCAGGAAATTCTATACTATTTCAGACAAATGGTTGTCCAATCTCTTCTTAAAAACTTCCAGTGTTCGAGCATCCACAACTTCTGGAGGCAGGTTGTTCCACTGATTAATTGTTCTAATTTTCAGGAAATTTCTCCTTGGTTCTAGGTTGCTTCTCTCCTTGATTAGCTTCCATCCATTCCTTCTCAGGTGCTCTGGAGAACAGGTTGATCACATCTTCTTTGTGGCAACTTCTTAGATATCGGAATACTGCTATCCTGTCACCCCTTCAACTGGTACAATCATCCTCCTAATTCCCCCCCCCCATGCCTTCGCTAAATTGATCACCTGGCTAGAAATGAGGTTTAGCAGGCTGAGCGTGCAGGCAGAGGTACAGGGGCGGGGGAGATGGACGGTGCAGATTCCTGCTAGGCATCAGGCCGGCTTCAGCAGCGCCAATCTTGGCTAGGCTGATGCAGCGCTTGCAGCTCGGCTTCTTGCTGATTGGCAGAGGCACCCCAGCTCCAAGCCCTCTGGGTCAAGGAATGTGCGGGCAAGCTGGTGCCGGGTTCCTCCTGGAGCAAACTGGCAGGAGTAGCCAACACCCCAAAAGACCAACTCAGGATCCAAAAAGATCTTGACAAACTTGAACAATGGGCCCTATCCAACAAAATGAGTTTCAATGTGGAGAAAAGCAAAGTCTTACATTTAGGCAGGAAAAACCAAAGGCACAAATACAGATTGGGCTAGACCTGGCTTAAAAACAGTAACTGGCTGTGGTGCTCTGGCGCCTCATGGCTTCTATTCTATTCTATTCTATTCTATTCTATTCTATTCTATTCTATTCTATTCTATTCTATTCTATTCTATTCTATTCTATTCTATTCTATTCTATTCTATTCTATTCTATTCTATTCTATTCTATTCTATTCTATTCTATTCTATTCTATTCTATTCTATTCTACTCAAAGATGTTGAGACTCTAGAAAGAGTGCAGAGAAGAGTAACAAAGATGATTAGGGGACTGGAGGCTAAAACATACGAAGAACAGTTTCAGGAATTGAGTAGGGGTACCACAAAGAAGAGGGGGGGGGTCAACCTATTCTCCAAAGTACCTGAAGGCAGGACAAGAAGCAATGGATGGAAATTAATAGACAAGAGAAGCAACCTAAAACTAAAGAGAAATTTCCTGACAATTAGAACATTTAATCACTGGAACAACTTGCATCCAGACATTGTGGGTGTTCCAACACTGGAAGCTTTTAAGAAGGGTTTGGACAACAATTTGTCTAAAATGGTATAGGGTTTCCTGCATGAGCAGGGGGTTAGGCTAGAAGATCCCCGAGATTCTTTCCAACTCTATTATTCTGTTATCACTGATATTTGCTGTTTGTATTATGAAACAGTTTTGTGAGTATCTTACACTCTCATGGCATATGTGTGTGTGTTTACATGCAGCGGTGTATTTGCTAACTAATAAACACTTTCATTTGGCAGGGAACAATGGATTTTTTTATAGTTAAATAGATCGGAGTTTCCAGTTTTCTGGCTATATATTTTTTAAAAAATTAAAAAATGATTATTATTTTTTTGCCCTGATGAGGTTACCTAGTTGGGTCATGAAAGGTCTGCAAGCCAGCAACTAAGCTCAGAGATCACCAAGGATTTTTTTTAAAAATAAAATTATTGTGGCTAGTAATAGAAGCCCCACTGAGTTTATTTGATGCTGACATCATTAGGAATGTTTGCCAGTATAATTTGCAGTTCCTTAGGAGGTTATGTGGGGCCCCCAAAGGCTCAACTTTCACTTCCAAACAAGCCCTAGTTACAGTCCTAGATAGAGATGCTACTACTAATAGCCATGAGAGATAACCATAATGGATTCTGACACTTTTGATCTTACTTAATACCAACAATGCAATTATAAATGTGTAGATAGCTCATGGAGGTAAACAGTACATGAATGCATCTGTGTAGGTATGAAAATAATCCAATATAGCCTTTTGTCAGGATGATTAATAGTCTAATCTTATTAGTGGATAAACATGATTTAGAGTCAGAAAAGCAGTTTTGGGTAACAAGAGTTTGCATGATTTAAAATGTTGGCTGGCGTCATTTATCAGCTCAGGATTCTCAGCCAGATGCAGTAGAAAACCATTGAAGTGCATGTGTTCACACACTTATAAAGAATTTTTTACTGGAAGAGAATGTCTAATAAAAACAACACAGCAAGCCACCAAGGACATGTTATGGAAGACATCAAGAACATTCATCAATATGGCAGCCATATTTTTAATTGTCTTGAAGAAACATAAACCTACACAAAAGGAGGTTCAGATATTTTTTTTTGTCCAATTCTGAACTAATGACAAACCTGCTTTATATACAGCATTTTTGTAGCTTTGATAAGGAGCAGTGATTCAAACTTTATTAAAAGTTTCACAGCTCAAATCCTGTTAGTAAGAGCTCCGTATCTGAGCATCACTAATTGTCACACATTTCCCCAATGTTCCACACAATGTTCACCCACAAACAACTGGACAAATGCCTGAATTCTTTGGATAGAATGTCCCCTAAAGATCACTACAACATATGATCAGCCTGGAAATGGAGTTCAATAACCTATTTTCTTTTAATAGAGCTAAAATAATTATCATCTCTCTCTCAATTTTTCCTCCTTCCCAAAAATATACACATTTGTGGTGAGGAAGGATTTGGTCTTCCAATAACTTGCTTGGAAGCCAGTAAGATTGGATTATATGAAATGATATTATTTGGGCTTGCATAAAATATAGTACACCCATTTAAGTATTGAATTGGCCAGTAGATAACCTATGCCAAGATGAGACCACATCCCTGTTTTCTTGAATTCTCAGCACTTGGAAATATACTTCAAGGAGTATATTATACTTTGGCCATAAGATGTTCATGTGGTAATGCCACCAACTAGAAAACCAAGACAACTTTTTTATAACATTAATATTCCAAAATAGACAATACTCTTCCAATTCCAAAACAGCCTGGAATTCTCCAAGCCTATATCTCTCTATATGGTATTCAAACCTCATACAATTCAACAAAGCTTTCTTTGTTCAAGGAAATATCCCATTCAAGGGAAAGGTAAGACAAATAAATAGTGATGAATAGTTTAAAGAAGAAAGCATGGATTTTTTTCTGTTATAATATTTTGGTCAAAAATAAATAATTTTAATCAGAACCATTCTGTGTCAGTTAAAACAGTGTTTCAAAATCTAAAGAACTGCTACAAAGAAGAAGGAGTCAACTTATTTTCCAAAGCACCTGTAGGCAGGACAAGAAACAATGGATGGAAACTAATGAAGGAGAAAACCAACCTGGAATTAAGGAGAAATTTCCTGGTAATTAGAGCAATTAATGAGTGGAATAGCTTTCCTCCAGAGGTTGTGGGTGCTCCCACACTAGAGCTTTTTAAGAAGAGACTGAACAACTATTTGTCTAAAATAATACAGTAAATCTTGCTTAGGGTGCGTGGGGTTGGTCTAAAAGACTGAAGGTCCCTTCCAACTTAGTTATTCTCCTATTCTGTAAAACTTACTGGTAACTTCCAGAAAAAGATCAGGCCCTAAAAAAATAATCACTAATTCTCAAAGAATCATTTGGCAGACTTGGCAAGTCAGAACACAACATTTGGCCACATATACCAGCTCTACCTGGCCAGTTAATCAAGAGCAGTTGATTTGATTGATATGAGTATCTTAATAAGATGAGCAATTCAATAAAACAGGAGTCAGTCAGGTTTTTAAAGAAATCTCTAATCAAGAAATATATAACTTTTTTGAACCAAAGGCTACCCTTGGGTTTTGGAGAGTCATGTCAATAAACATCCAAAACAGCTGTGAGTGAGGTTAGGATAAAAATTAAATTTGATTTCTATTCAGAGTTAATTAAAATTGAATACATTGAGAACACTTAGGGTTGATCACACATTTGACCATTTTTGCCTTTCTCTCAATTGTAAAAATGGATTTGGAAACAAGAGCAAGAATTTAAAGCACCACACACTGCTTTAAGGCTGCAGAACAAGTCTGCTCTGAAATTGGCCGCAGCTGATTCAGAGCAATGGAGGAATAAAATGGAAATATTGAAGCATCCAGCTTCAATAAACTGCATAGGAAAAGCTTTCAATACTGATCTCTTGACAGATGGATTAGGAAAATGGATAGCAAGGAGCAGAGGTATACAGGTCATCCTTGACTTACAACAGTTCATTTAGTGACTGTTCAAAGCTACAACAGCATTAAAAAAGTGACTTATGACCATTTTTTACACTTACGACCATTGCAGCATCCCCGTGGTCACATGATAAAAATTCAGATACTTGGGAACTGACTAATATTTATGATGGTTGCAGGATCACGTGATCACCTTTTGCTACTTTCTGAGAAGCAAAATCAATGGGGAATCTGGATTCCCTTAACAACTGCAATGATTCACTTAGCTATGGCAAGAAAGGTCATAAAATAGGGCAAAAATCACTTAACTCGCTTAGCAACCTACATTTTAGGCTTAATTGTGGTCATAGGTTGTGGACTACCTACATCAAAGAGGAATCTTAAACCCTAAACTGAAAACATTTTAAATGTTTGGCCTCATTTCTACTCCTAAGAAGGTCCCATTGAGTTCAATGCTGGAGCTGATTCCAGATAAGAAGAGAAAGACTTTAGGATTTCAGTTAAAATAAGATCGAACACGATTTCCCCAATCACACGCCATGTTCTGAGTATTATGCCAAATTTCCTGGTGCTGGCTAAGTAGGATGGGAATGGCGTCCAATTCAACTGGAAGGCAGGAAGTTAGGAAAGACTGTGATTTTCCATTGCGTCCCACATAAAATGGAATAAATGATTAAACATCTACTTAGTACTGCAGAGTATGTGGTTTGTCAGTTTCATTACTGATATTCTGTTATTAGTGGCAGAGGCTTAATATTAATGGGTTAAATCTAAGAACTCAGTACCCACAGCCACAAGACTGTTCCATTGGTTTGCAGGAATTTATTCTTGGCAGCTTGAAATCCTTGGAAAATTCACTGAATTTGTATGAGGAAATCCTGTATGAGTACTTGGATATAATGTATGTTTGCATTGCTTTTCTTATCTTGATATGCAATGCAAAGTTTCATATCAGTCCTTCGTACTGCAAATATAAAAATAACTTGATATATTTAAAAGGCAAGCAGGATCTGATGGTTCTGGGTAAATTCAACAACCATTTTTCTCAAGTTTTATTCAGACTGGTTTATATATATATATATAAGACCGATTGTCTCAGGTTAAACCAGCCAAGTTAAACAATACAATAATCCTGTATCGATGATCATATAAAACATAGCAATTAAGTTCAACATTGTAAACATTCAAACCAAGCCTGGAATCAGATTTCTTTATCAAACAATTAAAATGCTTTCTCCACTCCAGCCATCAGACTGGCATGAATGTATTGTTCTCATTTCACAGAAAAAAATATCTAGAATATTAGAACATGGGGGAGAAGAGAGGAAGATGGAGAATATCATCTTCCTCTCTTCTCCCCCATATTCTAACATTCTAGATATTTTTTTTCTGTGAAATGAGAAAGTACTGAATCTGTTCCTTAGACTGCTGAAGATATTGATGACAATGTTTTTATTATGATAGTGGCTAATATCTGTAGCTCCGGTGTAGGATGAAGGTAGAAGTTCATTCTCCGAGTTAGTGGGTTGGTTTCCAAACATTTCATTACCAAGCTAGGTAACATCTTCAGTAGAATTGGTACTCAAGCCTGGCACTTCACAAGCAATTCCATCAACAGACATGTTGACCTACAACCAAATCAGAATTAAAATCAACCGCACAGCCAACCAGAGACAGCAGCGACCCTCAACCAATCCACGCAACTCCCCCAACAGCACTTCACATCTCAATGACCCTCACCTGATGCCACCTCCCTATCACTAGACCCATCACAAGACTCTCACTGGTGACCCACAGCTGACCCATCACAAGTCCCTGAGCTGATCTGACCTCACCATCACAAAACCTATTGACTACACAAAACTCTTGTAAGCAGAAGAACACTGACACTGACATCCCCTAAATTCCACTACCTAGCCTAGTAACAAAATGTTCAGAAATCAACCTATAAGCTCCAAGAACAAACCTCCATCCTCAATGTTTTTATATAATAATAATAATAATAATAATAATAATAATAATAATAATAATAATAATAATAATAATAATAATAATAATAATAATAATAATAATAATAATAATAATAATAATAATAATAATAATAATAATGTTGGAAGGGACCTTGGAGGTCATCTAGTCCAACCCCCTGCTCAGGCAAGAAACCCTATATACCATTTCAGACAAGTCCAGTCCAGTCTCTTCCTAAAATCTTCCAGTGTTGGAGCATTCTGGAGGCAGGTTGTTCACCGCTTCTGGAGGCAGGTTGTTCTAACTGTCAGGAAGTTTCTCCTTAGTTCTAGGTTGCTTCTCTCCTTGATTAGTTTCCATCCGTTGCTTCTTGTCCTGCCTTAAGGCGCTTTGGAGAATAGCTTGACTCCCTCTTCTTTGTGGCAGCCCCTGAGAAACACCAAGAAACAACACAATAGGAAATGAAACCAAAGTAGGTTTTGGTGTTCTTCGGAAATTCAAGTTGCAGCAAGGTATCTAAAGACAATCCAAGTAATGTCATTAAGACACAACATGTGTCCAGGAAGGTGATTTTTATAAATTCACAGTTTATATAGCCAAAATTATTCTTGTTAATATTAGTTTAATCCCTTTGTTATTCTACCTAATGAGCAAATACCTCTAGGAATAATTTTTGCAAGATCTTCTCTGTAATGTTTCCATTTTGTTTGTTATATCTCTATATTTTATTTGTTTTCTCCAATTCTTTTTCTTTAATTCTGCTGTCCCCGGGTATTGCTATGTCTGTTAAAAAACACTCTTTGTTTTCAATTATTTTATATCTGGTATGTTATATTCTAGATGGTCATCTGAATGCAAAAATACCATACATTTTAACAACATTTTAAACAATAACATTTTTCAATGTTGTAGTAATAATAATACCCTGACTTTTCATTTATGTGGATGATCCAGGTGGCTTATAGCAAAATACAATAAAATCCATCTAGACAACCAGTACAGTGAAAGAGTTAGAAAGCAGGCACACAGAGATTAAAATCTGAAATATCATTCTTTTTTTAAAGGTTATTTTAAAAAAAAGATTGGTTTTTTTATATGCTTGCACCAAACCCAGTTTTGAATATGAATTTTAGATTTAAAGATATTATCATCGATTAAAAGCTCAGAAAAGTGGATTAAATGATTTGAGAATTCTCTTTTTGGCTTCTCATTTAACAAAACTCAATTTAAATATTGACAAGGACTTGGATATTAGTAATCTATTTCTGCAAATTAGTTAGATAGCTCCCTTCCAATGCTGCAGAATAATCCCACCCTATTGATAAACTCAACGTATTTAAAATATTTAAATGGGGATATTCCTTAAATACTGATTTTTTTTTTGAGGGTCAAAGTTGGAAGTTCACTTTGGAGTCCTTGAATATGAGCCAGCAGTGTGCTACACCTGTCAAAAAAGCCAATGCAGACCCAGGCTGTATTAAAAGAGGGATAGAATCAAGATCACATGAAGTGTTAATATCACTTTATAATGCCTTGGTAAGACCACACTTGGAATACTCCATCCAGTTTTTGGTTGTCATGGTATAAAAAAGAGGTTGAAACTCTAGAAAGAGTGCAGAAAAGAGCAACAAAGATGATTAGGGAACTGAAAGCTAAAAATATGAAAAACATTTGCAGGAATTGGATATGTCTAAATTAATGAAAAGAAAAGAAGAATAGAAAACGAGTGGTTGATTGTTGGTTTCTCCAAGGGAGAGAGCTTTTCCACCATGTTCTGAGTACAGAACCTCTTCAAATCAGCTCCTGAAAAAATACAGTGGGTAGATTTCATGTTGATTACATGGATTTCCTTGGGATTTCCTGAAAGGATGAGAAAACAGACAAGCTGCAGATGTTGGAGAGAGAGTAACAGTCCTGATTGTTGGAGAAGATTTTGTACAAAGGAAATCAAAACTTTCACATGCATTTTTCAAGTCACTTCATAACTTGGATAAGTATACCAGGACCTGCTGATTTTCCCCCACTATCACCATATTAACAGTAATTTCTTCTTCTCCTTTAGGAATAAAAGGAGAAGAAGAAAAAAATGAACAAGATATGTTTAGTACAGCAGTAATTTTTTATTTCACATTGTTTGCAAGTCAATATAAGTTATGTTTTTAACTGAAGGATTTGTACTTCTCGCCAGTGACTCTGAATATAGACCTTCTATATTCTAACCACAGCGTGTATGATTTACAGTCTTTTTTGTTAATATTACAACCTTGTAAGCCATAGAAATATCCTTGACCTTGAGAATAATACCCTAGGGTCATATTAAATAAAGTTGCTATTGTTATTTTTTAAACTGATTTGCAGAATGGAAAAATTCATGCAAGCTTAAAACACTGGCTCCTTTTTAACCTTCATATTTCTTGTGCCAAATTTATACTATCTTGCTTTTCCTCTGCAGTATTTTATTTGGAATAATTTTGTTCTTTGTTAAAACTGATCCATGCCACTGACACCTCAGGATATTTGCTGAGCAGTAATTAGTCCTGAATTCAGCTCTTCTTTCCCACGGAGACATTTCCAAATTGATATTAATCTCTGTGAAAGTTTCAAAAGGTTACCAGGGACCAATGCATTATGGGGAAAAATATTACATTTTGACTACTACTGTGTCCATTAGTTTTCTTTTCCTTCTATAGCATGAATAGAGAAACTGTTTTAATTTATGAGCTTGCATAATCATTTAAGTTAGGAAAGTTAATTCCATGAAATAAAGTTGATGTTTCAGGAGCTGGGGACACATGTAATTTGTTTCCCTAGTTGTAAATAAAATGTTGTGTTCCTGGGCTGTTGTTAAATTAAAACAAAGTTTAGTGCACTAATTCATGAATAATTTAAATGATGCATAAATTTCACATTGGATAATCCAATCTCTAGAATTAATAGAAGAAAGAAGAACATCGCATTGTACGGAACAGGATCACCATGTGTGAAATGAGATAATCTTAATCAATCTATCCTATTTTATTACATGTTGGGATGGGGAGGTAGAAACCTTATTACCAAATTTGTATTTATGTTTAAAATTCAAACAAAATGAATCTCAAATTTTTCACAAGACAAAAATTAAAGTTGTGGAATATTGGCCAAAAAACCCCACCCCAAACAAAAAACAAAAACCCAACCCTTATCTTACTCCTTGTTCTGCACTCATTCTTCATTTTGCACTGTGATGCCAGATGCCATTTCATTCTGTGAAATGTAGTTTAGATTTTCAGCAGGAGAAAATTATTACTATGTTTTTTATAAATCAAGGAATAAAACAGTACAGGGAAAAAAATAAGAAAGAATTGCATATTTGACCATTACTCTGATTCCTTTTATGTTTGATTGCATGTTCAGCCAGATGTTTAGGCTGGATTTGTTAATTTTATTCACCTACTGAATCCTTCCCAGGTAACTGGGTTAGGCAGATGTTGTTTGATGGTGTTAAAGGTATCATCACAGGATGTAAACTGTTCCAAGTAAAGCTGCCTTTTGCTAATGGGGATTTTATCTATGCTCATGATATTCAGATGGTGCTTCAATTGTTTGGGATTGCCTATTACTCCTGATATTAACTTTACTTTCTTCTGCCACAATCATTCTACTTCTACTTTCAAATCTTTACAGTTCGTGATTTTCTTCTGTTTTGCTATCTGCAGATATTGCCGCATCCACTATCCAGATTTTTTTTTTTTTAATGACAATTGTTAAATCTGGATTGTTTATGTGGCAGGTGTTGTTTGTTGAACTCCTAAAGACTCAGCACACTTTAGCTTCTTCATTTTCTATTACTTTGTAGTCCGACTGATTCTTGGTTGCAGGCAAATTTCTTGCAAATATTCCAATGCACCATGGTTGCTACTTTGTCATTGTTGTTTGTAGCCAATCTGTGTGATATTCTTGCAGCAGTTAACTAGATGGCCCACTCTTTCTTGTTTCTTTGCAGAGGAGGCATTTGCTTATCTGTTACTATCTTATCAATTCTGGCTTTGTATGCATTTGTTCTTAAGACTTAGCCTTGCACAGCCAGAATTAACTCTTCTGTCTCTGTCTCTTTGTCTTTCTCAAATTTCCCTGCCCATTGCCAGCTTATGTGATTATCTGCTTTGCCTATGTTTTAATTTATTATTACCAGTGCTTTTTTTGTAAAAAAAAAAAAAAAAAAAAAAAAAAGGTGCCGGAACTCACACACGTCATACAACCCGCCTTGCCTACCCTACAAAGTTCCATCCAAAAAAGGTGCCGGAATTCCGTTCTGGGCGTTCTATGACAAAAAAAGCCCTGATTATTACTATTATTATTATTATTATTATTAACTTTGCTTAATAGGTAAAGCTTTGCAGGATTCTTCAGGGCTTAGAGCGCTCCCCTCTTCAGCTTCCATCTCAAGCTGCTAAATGAATTTGGCAGAGACCTATCATCACTATGCAGCTTTATATATTAGTCTCCTGCTAACCAGGCAATGTTGTGAACTGTCCTGGTGCCTGGAGGCTCTGGATGGGGAAGAGTAAGTTTCAGTTCAACTGTAGCAAGACTGAGTAGTTCTGGACTTTAGGACTTCCATGTTCTGAGGATTTTTCATTGTTGGCTCTGGAATGGATGGAAATGCCCTGAACAAAACCTGTATGCAACTTGGGAAGGGGGTCCTTCTGGACTCATAGCTCCTGCCAATTTTATACACCAATTTTGCCTGCTCCTGGATCAAGAGCTCATAGTCTTAAGTCAGCTCCTGGGCTTGGGCTTCTGCAATGTGTTGTACAAGGTGCTTCTCTAAAAGAGCATCCAGAATCTACATCTGATGAGAATTATACCAATATGGGCACATATGAGTGCATAGAATGTAATCTAGATTCCAGGAGGGTGGGAGTTCATTCCATGTGTGTATTGTAGGTGTGTGTCTATATATCTATATCTATATATCTATATCTATATCTATAACTATAACTATATCTATATCTATAGCTGTAGCTGTAGCTGTAGCTGTATCTATATCTATATATCTATATATCTATATCTTTAACTCCCTTTAACTCTTTGTCAGCCACAAAATTTTGAATTTACAGTGTTCACAGTAGTGACGTCTGCCTGCAAAAGATGCTCCTAGACTGGAGTGAAACGCAGAACAGATTGCTTTATATTTGGTAGACCGGGTGTTCACCCAACGCATAGATCTCTGTCTCTCTGTCTCTCTGTCTCTGTCTCTGTCTCTGTCTCTGTCTCTCTCTCTCTCTCTGTCTCTGTCTGTCTCTCTCTCTGTGTCTCTGTCTCTCTCTCTCTCTGTCTCTCTCTGTCTGTCTGTCTGTCTGTCTGTCTGTCTGTCTGTCTCTCTCTCTCTCTCTCTCTCTCTCTCTCTCTCTCTCTCTCTCTCTCTATCTATCTATCTATCTATCTATCTATCTATCTATCTATCTATCTATCTATCTATCTATCTATCTATCTAATCTGTGTAGGTGTGTGTAATACATAATCCATACATCTATACAATATATGAAGATAAAATATTAAATTAAGACAAACCATTAACTTTCCCAGGACCATCTCTTCCTCTATCCATCCCTTCAAATCAGCAGGAGAGACATGACATCTGCTCTTTGGAAAATCATCCCCTTAACATCCCCCCCCCTCCAGCAGATATTAGATTGACCATGTTGGCCTTTTCAGGTTTTGAGGATTTAGCATGTCACTGGCTATGGGAGTTAGAATGGTTAATGTTTGTGGTTTTATCTCAGATGCTGATTAAATATTTGTTATATTGTTCCTGTTTTTAACTGCTGTTAGCTGCCCAGAATTCATCAGAGTGAGATGGGCAGCCAAATAAATTGAATAAATAAAATAATAAAATAAAGTAAAACACACAGTACGAGCACAGAATAATGTTATGTTAGACATTGCATTCCTTAATTTTTTAGATCAGTTAAATTACTGTATTTGTAAATATTCTTCTTACTGCATATTTTTCAGAAGACCTACAGAAGATAGCCTGTCTTTTAACCCAAATCCTGACGCTCTTATACTATGTAAAAGTCTTCCTTTGAACTTCATCATCCCTTGGGTCATAAACTGAAGTTGACTTAAAATCTATATTAATTGCAAGCTGGAAATTGTTTCTTAATTTTGCCTTCTTCATTAGAAATACCTTTCAAAGAATGATAAGATAAATTCCATGGCAGATGGCACCTACTTTGGTTTCATCAACAGCAGACTCAGAATTGTCCTTCTAGAAAGGGTTAGCAGAAATGCCCCCAACATTTTGCCAAGCAGCTCTGCAAATCTTTGTTGCAAATTCAAGTCATGAAATGTCCCAGAATGTTCACCTTGCACATATGTTGAGAAGACGTTCCTCTTCTCAAGCTCTTTTTAGCAGATCTACCTAAGTATGACCACCAGGGACTTGTTTGGCAAGTTGAAGAAATCAGGAGCTGTTATAAGTTCAGAATGCCTCCTGCTGATTTCTTCCATCTGTCTGATGCTGCCAGGTTCTTAGAAGGATCAGGACACGGAAGGAAACAGATGGTGATGAATGTGCTTGGCCCTTGCACTTGGGAGACAGAGGCAAAATGTGGTCCATTTGCCTAACATCTGCCCTTTCCCTCATTAATTCGTAGTTGGAAATGCAAATGGATTTCTGCAGAAAGCAACATTTGTTCAAATATAAAATCAAGGAAGAGAAGATGGGGAGAAAACTTTCTCTAAACTTTTAGCCACATAAAACCTCAGTTCTTAGAATAGCTGCCCTGCTTATTTGAAAGTTACTTTATTCAGACTGAGCAAAGTGGCAGTCCTGATGCACTGGTCTTGTTTCCTGCAAAGGCTATTTGAAGGTACTCACCAGAATTAGGAAAATGAATTCAGAAGATGATAATGTGGTACCTATGGATATCCCCAGAGCTTAATTCTCATGAGATGGGTGTTTCTGGAGAACTATGACATAATCTTTGGAACAAATTGTACCTTTAATTACTTTAATCCAGTGGTGGGATTCAGCCGGTTCGCACCAGTTCAGCAGAACCGGTAGCTAATTTTTTGTTGCCCAAGCCCAGAATGGACTTCTGGAAGCAGCATCCACACAGAGAACCCATTGTTTATATAATTATTATTATAATTTCTGCATTAGAGATTCAATAGCCAGTCTCCTATTCTATAGTTGTCCTCATGATTACAACCATCATAGAACCTGCCCATCACTGTCATAACTTCCGACAGTCATAAATTAGATCACCCGTTTTTATGGCTTTTTTTGTATGTGATTGTTATTAAGTGAATGCTGCAATGAACCAATGGTATACTATGGGCTGATTTTATAGGAAAAGGGAATGCCAGTTAATAGCAAAACCATCATAAAACATGGTCATGTGACTATGGGATGCTGCAAAAGGCTGTAAATGCAGTTGGGTACCCATAGCCTGAAGTTGGGTCATGTGACCAGAGGAAGACCAGACCATTGAAACTTCAAATCCAGGTTGTAAGTAGCTCCAGGGATACCCGCTACGTGACCAGTCGTAAGTCAAAGAGGGAGACTCTCTCTCCCTCTCTCTCTTCTTTAGCAGAGAAAATTTGCACATGTAGGCATGGAGTTGAAAATTACCCTGCAGAATATATTGACATACATTGCTTCCTTTTGTTCTTATTGAATGAGTTTGCTTCTTTCTTTGATCATCCTGAGAACTTTTTTTAATTTTTATATTTGCGTTTTTAATTTTAGATCCTTTATCTGTACTGTTATTGAGAGTTTCCTTACATGTTATTATACTTCCCCTCCCAAAGTCTGCAAATTATTACTTAATTATATAATGGAATTGTTTCTCACAGGCTCACCTTTTGGGTTTAAAATATAGTTCTATAAATTGGATTCCACTCTGGTGAAACCCAGAATTAGAATAGAGAGATTTTTTTCTTAGACCTGAGTTTTAGAGAGCATTTCTTTCAATGTCATTCTCTCACTATTCCATGGACGTTGCTTTTTTCCAGAAGTCTGCACAAATTACTTTTTTTTTTAACTTCAATTATATTGTGGTCACTGATCATTATCAAGTTTATTCACTCAGTGCCAAACTTACAAACAATATAAAATTAAATTGGCAACTAACCCAAAGTATATTCAGTTATACTTGTTCTACTTAACTATTATTCTTCACAAAGTGAAGCTTAATAGGCACCCAGACAGAAATGTTTAACTTGTTATATAATCCTTGAACCATTGTTTGCAAGTAAGTAGCTACTGTAAAAAACAATCTGAGCACTGATTACTTGTGGTGAGCTTTTGAAACCAAGCCAAGGATTATAGCTTGGTTATAGCCTGGGCGGCAGGCTATTCAAAACCATTGTTGAAATTTTATATTTTTAACAAAAATCATAAACAAAAATGCTTGGGCTGAACTTTTAATGAATTTAATGCACCATGTTCATAGAATGCACTTATCCTGGTTCCTGAATAAATCCATTTTCTGGTTTGGAATAATATGTTGACCCACTGACTAATCAAATGGGCTGGATTCATCTGTCTCTCCACAATCTGGCCAACATAATACCAACCACATTTAACATGTGCTAGAAAGACAGCTACCAAATTGTAAGCTGAGCTAGTAGACTGTATTGTGTGAACCTAATTAAAAATGCTAGCATAATTTCTCTGATATTTTCTGTCAGGGTCATCTGTGAAGAAGGTGTCAAAAATTAAGATGTTGGTGACCATTGGTGACGAAAATACATCTTTTTTACATAGCTTCAACTATACACTGTGGTTGCCACCTTAACACCTTCTTCCCTGTGAATGTCCCTGCTTTGAACATAACTATCTCATTCCTCAGGATTTATTTTTCAATCCCCTGATTGTTTTTTATTGTTATTTTTAATCAAGATCCACAGCTGCTTTCCAAGAAACATTGCTGCTGTGCTGTTTTTCTAAGTGTGCCTTAAATTATCCCCTTTGACCTATCCATTAGGGAAGTCCAACAGCCCCTATTTATCAAATTGATTAACTTCTTTATAAGTGAAAAGCCAATCCACCCATGTCATTCTTTTTTCCTCACCAGGTAGCGACATACACCTGTCGAACAAGAGACACCAGCAGTGAGTGAACATTGTTCTCAGCTAATGAGCCATAAAATTGCTGCCATTTAATGCAGATTGTACGGCTACTAGGAGTTGCAAGTGGACTGCAATGAAACCAAATAGATTAACCCAGCTAGCTGGGAATCCCTGACAAGCATTTAATTGGGGTTTAACAGGGCAGCTCTTGTTGAATTACGTGTTGATTGACAGAAGGTTCACTTGTGGATGTTAATAGGCATGCTAAATCAGTTATGAGGGCTGTAAATTAATTCAGAATTGATGGTGTCTGGCTAAAGTATAGAAACAATTAAGATTAAAACTTAGCTGCTTTCCAAGAAAACGCTATTTGAGCAATGTTCTGTTATATCGGTCAAGCCTTCTTTGATACAGTACTAGTAAAATATAGTGCATGCAATGACCCAAATAAACTTGTTATTTTCATTATTTTATAATGCATCAATTTACATTTAATTTAATTGTACTATTCTTTTATGATTTTTTTTTTAAAGAACAACTAGAGTTAAGGAAGAATAGTCTTATTTGGTAAGTGGCAAAATAACCAGAGGAAATTCAGCTATGCCTGCTCCAATGTTTTAAAAATAATTTAGCTTACAGAAATCAATACGTCTAGGTAAACCATATGAACTACTCAGTTTAATATTTAATCATTTACTATTTCAGTTTTGAGGCTCTCACGGTGCCTTTAGATGGCTTACAATTAAAAAAAGAGAATTAATAGAAAACAATACATATAAAAGAAAAAGACCACCCCTAAGTGGAAACCTGATACATAAACACACACACAAACACAACACAAAAAGGATATCAACCTGCTACCTTGTAGATTTATTGGATTAGAATAACACTCATCATGGCAAAATGACATAAAGTTGACTTAAAATGTCAGACCACATCTAGGGAAATAAAAGTTGAGTTGTCTACTCAGCCATAAAGGATAGTGACTGAAATCTGTCCAATTACTAATTATTTTTAATTTAATCTACCTCACACTGTTATAAAGGTAGAAAGGAGAGAGAGGAAAAAAGGCACAATATTTAAGTATTTCAATTCATTGGAGGAAGAATGACTTTAAGTGATATTGTGATTAATAAAATTAAGTGCCATGTGATTTAAATGAGCATGGAACAATTGTACCTGGATGAAGATAATGAAATTTCATACAATGAATCATAAAATTATCTTTATGGGACAACTACAGAATTTCAGAACAGAATCAGTGTTTCAGAGTGACTGCTTTTGTGGCAAAGTTTCAATATTATGTGGTTCCAATTGAAGAAGATGTGGCATTGTTAACATGTGGCCTAAGATTGCATCAAGGTTAGATTTTGTCAAACATACCAAAGAGTCAAGAGTTTCTGTTAATTTTAACAGAATATTTAACAGAATAAAAGTTGGAAGGGATCTTGGAGGTCTTCTAGTCCAACCTCTTTCTCAGCCAAGAAGCCCTATTCTATTTCAGACAAATGGTTGTCCAATCTCTTCTTGCAAACCTCCAGTGTTGGAGCATTCATAACTTCTGGAGGCAGGTTGTTCCACTGGTTAATTGTTCTAACTGTCAAGAAATTTCTCCTTAGTTCTAGGTGGCTTCTCTCTTTGGTCAGTTTCCATCCGTTGCTTCTTGTCCTGCCCTCAGGTACTTTGGAGAACAGCTTGACTCCCTCTTCTTTGTGGCAGCCCCTGAGATATTGGAACACTGCTATCATGTCCCCCCTCGTCCTTCTCATCGTTAAACTAGACATACCCTATTCCAGCAACCGTTCCTTATATGTTTTAGCCTCCAGTCCCCTAATCATATTTGTTGCTCTTCTCTGGACTCTTTCTAGGATCTCAACATCTTTTTTATAATTTGGTGACCAAAACTGGATGCAGTATTCCAAGTGTGGTTTTACCAAGATATTATTAAATGATACGAACACTTTATGTGGTTTTGATTCTATCCCTCTATGAATGCAGCTGCAACACACTGCTGGCTCATATTTCAGTGATTGTCCATTAGGATTCCAAGATACCTCTTGCAGTTACCACTATTGACTCAGGTACTACCTAATCTATACCTGTGCATTTGGTTTTTCTTGCCTAAATGTAGAACCTTACTATTCTCACCACTGAATTTCATTTTGTTAGATAGGGCGCAGTGTTCAAGTCTGTATTTTAAGCCTGTCTTCTGTTGTGTTGGTTATTCCTGCCAGCTTGGTGTCATCTGCAAATTTGATGAGTTCCCCATCTATCCCCTCATCTAAATCATTGATGAAGTTATTGAAGAGTACTGGGTCTGAGGCAGAGCCTTGAGATTCCCCACTGCATACTTCCCTCCATGTAGATGCTCCAATGCACCACAGGACTATTTGATAACAAAGGAAATATCAAGGGCTCTTTGTACCCAAATTGCAATTTTCAGTGTTAAGATCATGAGTTTGCCATGTGTATGTGTGTGCACACAGAGAGTTCTTACTTAGGGTATGCATCACCCTTTTTCAGTCTAGTTTAGAGCAAAAACCAATTAGTGTGCTGCTTGAAGAGATATTTCACTTTTCCCATAATAGAAGCTCAGAGTTTGTTAAGAATGGAAATTGACAATGAATTGGTAATAATGAAGCCTGGTTTGAAAAATCATGGATTATGGCTGTTCTACCCAGCCTGGTACCTTCAAGAGGGACTTTTTTTCAAATTCTTAAACAACATGGTTAAGAATTTTGGGAGATCTCCTAAAATTTCTGGATAGCACTTCATTGGAAAAGAATGAATTTGGAATGGTTTACTAACATCATGAACAATAATCTAGTTGTATTCTAAAGCAGTAAAACGATTGTGATTTAGCTAGATTGCTGAGGTATGTTATACTACATCTCATTCTAGAATGGAATTATTGTCAATGGATAAGCTGAAAAAATGATAGCAAACAGATACATAAAATATGAATTGTACATTCTCATCTAGAGGCTATCCAATTTTAGCAGCCTAGGTGGTCCTTGGTGTAGACTGAAGTGGGCTAGGTTTTAGGGTGGGAGAGAGTCCAATTTGAACTTTTAGAAGTGGACTGATTTGCATGCTAGGCTGAAGTTTCTAATTCGATTGGTACCCTAATATGGCATGAGGCTTGGTACAATAAAGTTTATTTTACCTCTGGGGAAAAAGATAAATGACTTTGAGACAAATTTTCCAGGTAAGCTAATTGTTTATTATAGGGCTGAATCTTCTGCAATATTTCATGTTAAAGAGATTTTTGCATTAATACTCTTTTAAAATCTTGTTGTTTAAAGTTCTCTTATGGTCATTTGAGAATAGAACTGACTGAAGGTAAATCTTTGGGACAATTAGCTGACACAGTCCACTGTTTAAATAGCATAAAAAATATGGCTTAGAAGAAAAACAGCATTAATCATTTCCAGCAAGTAAAGATACTTTGCATATGGATAAAACCAAGTTCATTATTTTAATTGCAGGTTTGGACATGTGATTCAAGGGGCTACTTGTGGTGATAGTGCACTACTTGTAATGAAGAATTTGCAAGAGGAATTATATCTGCATTACATTCAAACAAATATTGAATATTTCACTTGGGTGAAATGGATCCGATACAATCCAGCATTGGCCTCAATCTGGATTTCCACAAAACTCCAGTCCCGATATAAGGCCATACTTGGAATACTGCATCCAGTTTTGGTCACCATGATGTAAAAAAGATGTTGAGATTCTAGAAAGAGTGCAGAGAAGAGCAACAAAGATTATCAGAGGACTGGAGGCTAAAACATATAAAGAATAGTTGCTGGAATTGGATATGTCTAGTTTAATGAAGAGAAGGATTAGGGGAGACATGATAGCAGTGTTCCAATATCTCAGGGATTGCCGCAAAGTAGAGGGAGTCAAGCTATTCTCCAAAGAACCTGAGAGCAGGACAAGAAGCAATGGATGGAAACTAATCAAGGAGAGAAGCAACCTAGAACTAAGGAGAAATTTCCTGACAGTTAGAACAATTAATCAGTGGAACAACCTGCCTCCAGAAGTTGTGAATGCTTCATCACTGGAAGATTTAAGAGATTATTTGTCTGAAATGGTATAGGGTTGCCTGCCTGAGCAAGGGGTTGGACTAGAAGACCTCCAAGGTGCCTTCTATTCTATTCTATTCTATTCTATTCTATTCTATTCTATTCTATTCTATTCTATTCTATTCTATTCTATTCTATTCTATTCTATTCCATTCCATTCCATTCCATTCCATTCCATTCCATTCCATTCCATTCCATTCCATTCCATTCAATATATATTTTAAAAGTTTTGATGTAGTGCTTTTTATTTGATTGGGAAAAAGAGAAAGATGGAAAGAATATCAATCAGATTACAAGGAAGCAAATGTGTTCTTTCCATTCAGAATGGGTTTAGCAACCAAGATAATCCCATAAGACTCAATCAGCAGATCCTCATCAATCATTCCCCCTCTAATCCTTCCATTATTCTATAGCCATTTCTGTAAAGCAATCATTGCAGTGAAATATTCCCCAATTAATTTAGTATTTTATCCATATGCAAAGTATCTTTACTTGCTGGAGATGATTAATGCTGTTTTTCTTCTAAGCCATATTTTTTATGCTATTTAAACAGTGGACTGTGTCAGCTAATTGTCCCAAAGATTTACCTTCAGTCAGTTCTGTTCTCAAATGACCATAAGAGAATTTTAAACAACAAGATTTTAAAAGAGTATTAATGCAAAAATCTCTTTAACATGAAATATTGCAGAAGATTCAGCCCTATAATAAACAATTAGTTTACCTGGAAAGTTTGACTCAAAGTCATTTATCTTTTCTCCCAGAGGTGAAATAAACTTTATTGTACCAAGGAAGGAGTCAACCTATTCTCCAAATCACCTGAAGGCAGGACAAGAAGCAACTGATGGAAACTAATCAAGGAGAGAAGCAACCTAGAACTAAGGAGAAACTTCCTGATGGTTAGAACAATTAACCAACCTGCCTTCAGAAGCTGTGAATGCTCCAACACTGGAAGTTTTTAAGAAGAGACTGGACAGCCATTTGTCCGAAATGGTATAGGGTTACCTGCCTGAGCAGGGGGTTGGACTTGATGACCTCCAAGGCCCCTTCCAACTTTATTATTATTATTATTATTATTATTATTATTATTATTATTATTATTATTATTATTATTATTATTATTATTATTATTATTATTATTATTATCTTTTATTCATTAGACATGAACCTCAGTCAACTGAACATTCAAATTGACTGGTGCTGATGGTTGACACGGGTTGCTACCAGCATCCTAGGTATCAACTAGGTACCTCCTTAAAATGTAAGATGTTCCAAGTAGCGCATTTTTTTTGTAGCATTGCAGGAAGCTGCAGTTTCTTGATGTGTTTTGCAAAGTTTTTGGACATAGTTCCCAGTGCCCCGATGACAATGGGTATCACTGTTACACGTTTCATCCATAATCGCGCAGTTTCGATGGCCAGGTCGCAATATTTCGTAATTTTTTTCAGTTCTTTTTCTTCGACTCTGGCATCTCCTGGTACAGCGATATCAATCAGCTGTACGCTTTGGTTCTCTACAACTGCGATATCTGGCATGTTGTGTTCCAAATGGCAATCTGTCTGTATTCGAAAGTCCCACAAGATCTTCACCCTCTCATTCTCAACAGCTTTTTCCACCCTATGTTCCCACGACTTTTCAGACACAGGCAAGTCATATTTTTTACACAATGCCCAGTGGATTAATTTAGCTGCTGCTGCTGCTGCTGCTGCTTCTTCTTCTTCTTCTTCTTCTTCTTCTTCTTCTTCTTCTTCTTCTTCTTCTTCTTCTTCTTCTTCTTCTTCTTCTTCTTCTTCTTCTTCTTCTTCTTCTTCTTCTTCTTCTTCTTCTTCTTCTTCTTCTTCTTCTTCTTCTTCTTCTTCTTCCTTCTTCTTCCTTCTTCTTCCTTCTTCTTCCTTCTTCTTATTCTTCTTCTTCGCTTCTTCTTCTGTTCTTTCTTCTTCTTCTTCTTCTTCTTCTTCTTATCATCTTTCATTTTCTTCTTCTTCTTCTTTTCTGCTTCTTCTTTTCTTCTTCTCTCTTCTTCTTCTTCTTCTTCTTCTTCTTCTTCTTCTTCTTCTTCTTCTTCCTCTTCCTCTTCTTTCTCTTCTTCTTCTTCTTCTTCTTCTTCCTCTTCTTCCTCTTCCTCTTCCTCTTCTTCTTCCTCTTCTTCTTCTTCTTCCTCTTCTTCTTCTTCTTCTTCTTCCTCTTCTTCTTCTTCTTCTTCTTCTTCTTCTTCTTCTTCTTCTTCTTCTTCTTCTTCTTCTTCTTCTTCTTCTTCTTCTTCTTCTTCTTCTTCTTCTTCTTCTTCTTCTTCTTCTTCTTCTTTGTAACCTGTGAATGAGAGACAAACTTGAACAATGGGCCCTATCCAATAAAATGAGTTTTAATGTGGAGAAAAGCAAAGTTTTACATTTAGGCAGGAAAAATCAAAGGTTTAAGCACAGTTAGGCGAGACCTGGCTCAAAAACAGCAATTGTGAGAGGAACCTTGGAGTCCTAGTGGACGATCACTTGACCAAGAGCCAGCAGTATGCAGCAGCAGACAAAAAAGCTAATACAGTCCTGGGTTGTATAAACAGGCATTTACCGCTTTATAAAACCCTAGTAAGACTACACCTGGAATACTGCAACCAATTTTGGTCACCATACTACAAAAAAGATATTCACACCTTGGAAAAAGTTCAGAGAAGCAACTAGAATGATCAAAGGCCTGGAGACTAAAACATATGAAGAACGGCTGTAGGACTTGGGTTTTGCTAGTCTAAAGAAAAGAAGAAATAGGGGTGACATGATAGCAGTATTCCAGTGTTCGAGGGCCTGCCACAAAGAAGAGGGGGACAGGTTGTTCACCAAAGCAACAGAGGGCAGGACAAGAAACAAGGTTGGAAACTGATCAAAGAGAGAAGCTACCTGGAATTAAGGAGAAACTTCCTAACGGTGAGGACAATTAACCAGTGAGAGCATCAGTGTATGCATTAATGTTAAAGATAGAACCTTTTTTCTTTTTCTCTCATTCTTGCTTTTATTTGAATAAACCTGAGGTGTTCTTGCTGAATAATTTTTTTTCTGCCACGAAACAGGTATAGAGTGCTGCTAATAAAGAAGCTTAATTATGTGAACAAAATTGAAGGAATATACCAGTCATGATCAAGGTGAGCCTATTGAAACTGGAGCATAAATAATTGACCTTCCTGGTTTGACTTTGTAATTCATTTTCCCTTTTCTTTCAAGTTCTTTGATATTTGGCAAACCTTACAATTGCAATTGCAGAATTAAATTGCCTTGCTTTGCCATTTACACCAATCATTTGGAAAAAGCATTTGAAAGGAACAATAGACATTCAGAATACATCTCTTCAAAAGAAGGATCACAAAGGACCTATCATCCATTACTATGAATTGCTAGTGAAGTCAAAAATACTTTCCAAAAGCTAACTTAAATACATGAGACTTGTTTATATCTGATTGATATTCCATTGCTGGCTACCTGCAAATATTTGAGGGGCCTAGGAGACATGCTTGCTCTGCCTGTTTTAGTTAAGTTACTGTGAAAACTGAGAAGGACCTTTATATTATAAAGGATTATAAAGCAACTTTTTGAAAAGTGTTACTTGTAGGAACTACTAGAAATTTCCAGATGTATAAGTAGATGTTTTTTCAAAATCTTTGGTACCCCCTGAGCTTGGTAATTTTCTTACACAGATATTTCATTACTAAGCTAGGTAACATCATCAATACTAGAAGGGAGTGAAATTTGCTCTTATTTTTATATATGGCTTGCCCTGCCAGTGTTAGTGGGAGTGTTCTTCGTGGTTTATTGATTAGCCTGTTGTTTCTTGTTAGTTGTTTATGTGCATTGGTAGTTCCTTGACTGGGGTATTATTTGCTCAATTGGTCTAGTTTTAATCTTGGTATTAATCTCTTCTCATATGCAGTGGTAGGATTCAGCCAGTTAGCACCAGTTCGACAGAACCGGTAGCTAATTTTTTGTTGCCCAGGCCCAGAATGGACTTCCAGAAGCAGCATCCACACAGAGAACCGGTTGTTCACATATTTGAATCCCACCACTGTTCATATGTTGATTGCTGTTGATTGCTAGTGAGGAGGTGTTTTGGTCTTTTTGCTTCTCTTTGGGCATTTTGAGTGATATGTAGATGTTGTTTATCTCTGTGTGCCTGTTGATGGCTGATTTGTCTTCGTGTCAAATGTTTCTTTTTTTATATATAAAAGTTTTATTATTTTTTTAAATTACAGTCTTTAGTGCTTACTAAACAACATGTTGTCTGGGTTCAAATATTTAACATTAACTTCTTCAATATAAATCTGTTCAATACTACACAATTTAGTATTTTTTCCCTGATCCCTGATTCCCTTTCTCCATATTTTTTCCATTTCCCCTTCATTACACCATTACAATTTTTGGTACTGTTAATATATACAGTGTTAGATATAACCATCTTCATCATATTTTACTAATATCATACAAATAACAATAATATCAATTCATAAATCAATAATGTCAATTCATTAATATCCTGTTTTTTTGTGCTCTTGTTAAAGTTTGATTTCCCACCAGTATTTGAAATAACTTTATCAGTTATGATTTACTCAATATTAATTACATTTATATAGCTGGAAGTTTTATTCAAATCAATCCTCCTCTTATCTTCAAATTTTCCATATCAAAAAAAGAGAGAGAAAAAATGTTATTTTAATTCTAAATCATATCTTTCATTATAAAAGTCTGATTATATCTAAGGGTCTTTTGTTCTTTTAATCTTATTCAAAGAAGTATTTAAACATATAATGCCCCCTCTAAAAGGTCAAGTCTTCTGTTTTTTAAATCTCACTTTCTTTCTTTGCCAAGTCACTCTCCAAGCCAGGGCAATTAGATCGCCCAGGAATTTTCTTTCTATTTTTCTAAAAATTGCTTGGCATGAGGAAGACAATTTAGGTAGGGTATTTGGGGGGGGGGGATTCCTCCCATCTGTATTCCTTAAATAACTCCCAGTTCCTTTCTCCCTCCATTTCTCTTTTCATTCCCTGTCTCCCAAGTTGTGACTTTTCCCTTAATAGCTCTATATTCCCTTTTTAAAAATCCTTTTCCTTGCCATCAGATATATTTTGCAGACCTAAGGGGTAAAAGGTCTTTTGCATTTTTGTTGTTATAACTAAGCCTTGTAGTGTTTTGTTTGTATATAGTCATTTATATTTCCCTTCTTTTATCTCTTCCATCTCTAAATCCATTTTCTCTGTTTCATCTTTTGATTTCTGGATTATTTGTTCATACTTTGCAGTCATTATCTGGGAACTTTCTAACTGTAGATTTAATTTGGAGATTTGCTTGTTTATATTGTCTAAATTGTTTTTAGTCTCATTGTGATTTCTCTTTATGTCCTCTTTGCATCCAACAATTGTTTGGTGAATTAGTTGTAGCATAGAATATATTTCTTTCTGAAAGGTGTTTGGGGTTTTTTGAGGCATCATTCCTAGAGATTAGTTTTCTGGACTTTAAATGTATCCTTTATAATCCAATAGATTCCAAAGTATAGTTTCAGTTCTGAAAGCAATATTTTATAGTAATCCCTTGTCTCAAGTACCCCAAAAATTGTCAATCAGGCAAGGTTGTAATCCACAATGTCTGAAGTGTTCAAAATGTTCAACCTCTCTGAAAACAGCTCAAAAGTCTCTCCCAGGCAGGCGTAATCCAAGGTCAATTTTTTCTTTCTCTTCCACTAGCTCTTGAAGTTAAAAGTCCAAGCTCAGTAAGTATTTATAATCCAAGAAAATATTTTCCTTTATTGTCAGCTATTCTCCCAAGATATGAATCATCAAGCAAAGCAAATTATGGTGCTATACACAAATTCACCACTAGATGTCATTTAAAATCCATTTTCCACTCTTAAGACAAAGGATTGATGTCTTATATTTCACCTCAATGGTTTTTTTTCAAAGAGAAAATCTTAACAGTTATTTCAGTTCTCAAATTTATCGAAACTGTAGCTTTATGTTACTTCCACTTCAATATTGTATGTTTCTGTCCCCATTAAAATTAAAATACCGCTTCCGTTTATGTTCAGAGGTTTTTAGCTTCTTGAGAGCCTTTCCCAGGAAGTTCAGTTGCAAAATAGTAAAGAAAGGATCAATATTCTCACCCAGTTCCAAACATGCTGTTTACAATGTCTTAAGTAGTGCTTTTTTCTCCTTCAGTTGTCAGCAGCTAATGGACGGCCACAGGAATGTAGCCAGTCTTTCCCCTTCTGGTTTGGAGGGCTTTCTTTGGATCGAATGGAAAGACTGCCATCTCTCCATGATCAACAAGGCACCCCTCTTCTTCATCCCCTTTCGGGGCGAAATTGGGTGCGGAAGACAGAGCCCTGCCTTCCTACATCCCATTTTGCTGCGACGCAAACAGGAAGTCTCAAATTTTTCTTCATTAGGATGAACAAGAAACAAAATATTCATTTTTATCCATTATAACTGAATTCCTGGGTTTGATTAATTTGATATTGACTGTAGCCCTTACAGTTCTAGTAGCCCAATTCAGGGTGGTTCAAGAAGTTTTAGTAATTCCTCCTCTCAGGATGCTTTCAATTGTACACAGGAGGCAATTTTGATTTAGACTTTGCTGTAGCTCTTTGGTGGCATTTTGGATTCTTCCATCCCAGATATGGTAGCCCCAATCTAGCCTAGCACTGTTGATGCTGACCAAAGGCAGGTTTTCAGGAAGAAGTATTTCTGTCTCTATCTGAAAATAAGATTTGAAGATAGCATAGAAAGTTTTTATCAATGCATGCTAAATGTGCAACACAGTTCACAGTGTGTCATATTGACATGTTTTATCCATTCAGATAGACTGGAGGAAAGATAGCTGCTCCACACTATCAGATGAGAGGAAGAGTTATGCTTTTAAACCTTAATGCACATTGTATATAGGAAAGGCATTTTAACTATCCATAGATGTTAAACTCCTTCCAACATCTATGGATAGTTAAAATGCCTTTCCTTATTATTGTGGAGGATAATGTATGCAAAACTGCTTGCCAAATTTGGTTGGTTGAACTTCTGATGACTATTTTCAGAGCCATGGCACAAATGTTTAAAGAGAAGGAATTCTAACTATATTTGAAGGTTTTTGTGCATACATGGGATAATAAAGGTGTGCAACATACACATGCATGATATTTATCGTCTGTCTGTCTGTCTGTCTGTCTGTCTGTCTGTCTGTCTGTCTGTCTGTCTGTCTGTCTGTCTGTCTGTCTGTCTGTCTATCCAACTATCTATCTATCTATCTATCTATCTATCTATCATCTATCTATCATCTATCTATCTATTGGTTAGCTGTTCAATAAAATTCGAAAAGAAAAGTTATTTGGCATTAATTCTTCCCCAATATTTTTTCTGGAATTGATGTTATTTCATGCTCCACATTTGCAAACAATCTTCCTCCCATATTAGTGATAGATATTGCTAGGAATTTTTCACAGAACTCTTCCAATTGATTTCTAGGTCAATTTCTCTCAATATATTACCCTTTCAATGAATAAATAAGAAGTTTAGAAATTATGGAAATGAAACTTGGATGACACCAGAGGAAGGAAGGAAGAAAAGAAGGAAGGAAGGAAGGAAGGAAGGAAGGAAGGAAGGAAGGAAGGAAGGAAGGAAGAAAGAAAGAAAGAAAGAAAGAAAGAAAGAAAGAAAGAAAGAAAGAAAGAAAGAAAGAATTTTTTGTAGAAAATCACCTGGCTTTTAGTGCCATCTGGTGGCTATTGCAACACATATCCATGTTAAATAGTTCCTTATTAATGGAGGTTTATTCATTTACCTTCACATTAATGTGGATTATTTTATTATGCTAATCCGCTATACTTTAGGCATTTTGTAATTCTCAACAGGTTTAAACAATCTGAAGGAAAAGATATAAACCAGAGGACATAACCCTGAATTGTCATGTATTGCAGATTACTCTCTATCAAAAAAACCAAAACACAACCAATTTTATAATATTATGGATAATTAAGCATTCCATGAAATACACATTGGCTTGGTTGCAAGAACAGCATGGGAGCCCCAACCTGGAAGAAATGTCAATCCCTTACTCAGGGCTATTCTTATCCTATTTCTATTGGAGATGATTTTCCAGACAACAAATCATGACACATGCTGGTTATTTTTCTATGTGATTTTTAGAATCACATTTGTGCACTGCTGTGATGATATAATAATGTAGTTTTCTTGTTCTTGGCTTGCTGGTTAAGAGTCTGGGCAAGTAGCTACCATTTCTACCTTTTGAGCAAAGCAGGCAGGATAACAGTGGAGGCCATAGTGCTCTCTGAGTTTGTTGTTTGCCTGAAGACAATTTATTACCCTACAAGATAACATCATCCATGCTAATGAGTGTGGGGTTTGTTCCCTGTTTATATGCAGTAGCATATAAATGGGGGTATCATTTTCTCCTGGATAGTTCCTTGATTAGAGCTGTGGTGGCGCAGAGGGTGAGAATGCAGTATTGCAGGTTAATTCTGCCCAATGGCAGCAGTTCAATCAGTGGTGAGATTCAGCCAATTCGCACCACTTCGGCAGAACTGGTAGCTAATTCTTTGTTGCCCAGGGTCAGAATGGACTTCCGGAAATGGCATCCATGCAGAGAACTGGTTGTTCACATATCTGAATCCCATCACTGAGTTCAATCCTGATAGGCTTAAAGTTGACTCAGGTCAGTAAAATAAGGAACCAGATTGTTGGGGGCAATATGCTGACTCTGTAAACCACTTAGAGAGGACTGTAAAGTACTGTGAAGCGATATATAAGTCTAGGTACTAAGTGCTAATGCTATTAGCATATTGTTTTCTGGTTGATTGTTTATCTGATGTTAATCTCTATTCACCTGTGTGTAGGCTACTGGAGAGGATATGTTCTGGTCTTTTTGTTTCCTTCTTAGCTTTTTTTATCCTCTCTTTTGAATGGTGTCTAAATGTGGTTTATCTCCCTGTGGCTATTGATGACTGATTTGTCTAAATTACATTCTTCCAAGAATTCCCTAATGATTTTGGATTTAGCTTGGTCCAGGAAGTTGACACTTTCTTAGTTGAAATTATGATTGAGTCTGCCTATGTGTTATGACAAGTGGACCATCCTATTAATAGGCCTTGTTCCATTGCTTCTCTTAATGAAATGCTGCATTAACTTCCTTCTAGTCACCTAAAGTTTTAAGCAAATTCTACTCATAGTTATGGAATCCTAAGTAAGACATTCCCACGCCCCCGAAGATCTTAAAAAATAGGTATGATGTTAAAGAGATGACCATGTTTGCAATGGGCCATCTCTACATTTAAGCATGACTACTTGGGAATAAGTTCAGTTGAAATCACTGATTTATTTCCAAGGAAAAATGAAGATTTCAAGGTTGTAAAAATATTGTCCATGTTGTGGCATTTTGAGTTTGATCTCTCTAGTTCCCAGCCCTCTCAATGCCATAATCAGATTTACTTCTGTTTTAAAAAACAGTGTAAGATGCAACACAGATACAGTAGGGCAGACAAAGCATGAAAACCCAATTTGTTTCTGGAAATCCCAGTCTGTAACTGGGACTTATACCTTGAAAACTATTGCTTAAAAGTCAGAATTGTTTTTCACTGAACCTTCTGCAGTTTTTCAAGCATTTCTAATTGGCTAAGTCTTCATAGGAATATTATTTTAACAACTATTAAAAAAAGTTAAGCCAAATCAGTGGTGTCTTTACCTGGACAAAGTTGTTTACTTTTTTCTAAGATATTTATAAGCTGATTTATAGTAGATTCTCTTCTTAAAATTTAATTTTGTTAAGATTTTAAACACCACTGAATTTGGAATTTGCTCTGGAGATCTTATCTGATCTGAAATTACTTAAGCCACAAGACAGTTATAATTCTTCCTCCAGTAGTATTATGCCAGTGTAATAGTCTACAGTATTTTTATTTATAGAAATAAAGTCTGCACTTATGGAGTTCTAGACAATTTAGGTGCAGCTATTTCCCACTTCACTAAGTGACACTATGTAAAACTGCTGCATCTATGGACTATGCCAGTAGAAAAAAAATAAAAGGTTGTTCAACATCATGGAAAGAATATACAGAGCTAGGAAACAGTGACTTAAAATAGTAACATTAAAATAACTAAAATAAATTGCTTTGGGATTTGCAGGGGAAGATATAAATGGTTTTATATCTTTCAAATTTTGTTTTAGATTTGCACATTGATTGCATATAATTCTGGAATAAATAAAATGCTGTTCTCCATCCAGAGCAAAATGATTCAGTGTTGCTCCTGGTGAATTATCATTTATAAAGAGATCTCTTGCTGTGAAGCCATCTGCCTTGTTTCTTCTTTTACAAACTCTATGCATTCAATTAATAATAAACATCTGCTGCTTCTATATACTAAATCTCTTTGATTTTATACAGGCATGTGTGTGTGTGTGTGTGTGTTAGTGTATTCACATACACACATATATATACACACACACAAACAGAGACTTACCTCAATATATTCCTTGACAACTCTTGAACAATCACCTAACTGAAATTATGATTTGGTGCTGAACATGTGATTTCAGCAGACTTTGATTCTCCTGGTGGCTGAACAGGTGGAAAGAAAAAAAATGAATTTCCTTTTTGGTATTCCCATAGACAGCTGTATATTCACTCAATGTCAGCAAAAATAAGAAAGGAGAAAGAAAGGTCTGACTAATAAAAATAGCACCTATTTTTCAGAAATGGTGGTGATATTTCCAAGAAGCCCCACAACAGCTCTAGCGCCTAAGAAGATTTTTTGGAAATGATGAAGCTTATGTGCCAAACAGCTGATAGACGCGACTTTTGAATTTCATCCAGAGACTGACTTCTGCGTGGATGCTGATTCCATTATGACTTTTTGAGAGCGAGCTTGTTATGAGCACGCTATATGCACATGCCATACTGTAACCGTTATAAGTGTTATATACGTGTATGCACAGGCTCCCTTGTTATTCAGCCCTTGCTCTGATGATGTCAACAGTTTGTTGACGAAAGCTTAGCAATAAAGAAGCCATTTTTTTCATATATCCTGGAGCTCATTATTTTATTTCACTGTATGATATTTGTAGCAGGATAGAGCAAAAGTTGGAAAGTCAATTATAGGATAAAGAAAACATATTGAGCATATTAGTTGATTAATAATTTAACATAAAATTAAATCATTTTATAGCCAGAAAATGTTTTGGCTTAGATAAAATCATTTCTCATCAACTTATAAGTGAGTGAAGTTATGCTTATTTCTCTATTCATTATTTTTATGTCCCATTTTTCTTCCAGGGAATCCATGGTGACATATAAGAACATTTTAATCTTTACACCTATCTATGGTATGGTAGGTTGGACTTAGAGATGTTTACTGTCCAACTATCATTCCATGAACTTCATTATTTATTAAAGATTTGGAGCCATGGTGGCGCTGTGGTTAGAATGCAGGCTAACTCACTGCTGACTGTCAGGAGTTCAACCATGACCGGCTCAAGGTTGACTCAGCTTTCCAACTTTCTGAGGTAAAATGAGGACCCAGATTGCTGACTCTGTAAACTGTTTAGAGAGGGCTGTAAAGCACTATGAAGTGGTATATAAGTCTAAGTGCTATTGCTATTTGAACTTGGATTGTTCTGATTCTAATCAAATTGCACAACCACTACACCAACATAGACCTCTGTAAAAATAAATTTGGCATCCTTGAAGGTAAAGTATTGTTAGGAGGGAAGCAAAATGTGGAAATATTTCAATGATTTTTCAGGGTATCAAATTGAAGGCTGGAGCACAATGGAAGACATCAACCATTAGACAAATCTTCTGCTTAACCCAGTTTTCCAAAGTAATGCCAACCTTTTTTGGGCAGGAAAATAGTATTACAACATTGGAACCAATTTCTAGACATAAATAGACAAATGCTCGCCACCTTAATATTTATGCCTATGGAATGTCTAAATAACACCCAGAAAGCTACATTTTTCTGAATCTCTTCTGTTCACTTACATGGCAATGTTAGATTTTGATTAAAGTAATATTTGAGCATTTTCTCAGAGGGTTAAGCTTCCAAGGTGTGAAGCTGATTGATTCCAATCAAAATTCTGTCCTTGTACATGGATATTCATGAGCATCTTGTTGAAAAGAATGTTGAGGGAGTTGACTGGCTCCTTCTAATCAAGACCTTTTGAATTATCGATGCTCCTCAGGAACATGTTTTCTTCACTACCATATGCGATAACCATCTCCCTCTTCAAAAAATCTTCCCTGGTTGTGTGCTATGTAACCAGGTTCCCACAGCATAAAAAGAATGCATTTCCAGCATGTTGACATTTGGCTGTTCAGAAAAAAAGTAAACCCTTGAATGTTGATCCAGAACAGCAGTTTCTATTTATCATTTTGCAGCGGACCATAAATCATGATCATCAACCAAAGAAATTACATGTGTTAGGAAGAAGCTCTGAGATTCCCAGACTGCTAATCATGCTTCACTTATTTGTTTGGGAGCTGAAGTCTACACATCATGAAGCTGCCTAAGATCAGGAGACTTAATGTAAGACACACATACATAAGATGTATACATTCCCCTTACAGCTAAACAAACACAATATTGTGGGATGCATGAATTTAGGTAGAAGAAAGGCAAGTTAGCCCATCCAGGCTGCCCCAAGAGATGGTTAAATCCACAGATGCTTCAGATTGTAAAACAAATACAAGAAAAACCAAGGACAAATCATATGGATCAGAGACTTACCTACCTCAATTCTTAAAAAAAGATGTTTCCATAGAGTGTGGCTATTTCAACATTAGTGTATAGTTGGGAAGGATAACTTTTTATTTATTTCCTTTTCTATCCTGCCTTTCCTCAGAAAGCTGGCTTACGTTTTACACCTACAACAATAAGTCTGTGAAATAACATAAAACGTAGAGCTACAGGGTTGGAATGGACCTTGGAAATCTTCTAGTCCAACTCCCCACTGAAGGCAGGAGACCTTATACAATCCCAGTCAAATGCCTGTCCAGTATATTTTTTAAAACCTCCAGTGATTGATTACATACAACTTTGGGAAGCATGTTATTCCATTGATTGTTTCCACTGTTAGAAAATTTCTCTTTATTTCTAGTTTGGATCTCTCTCTTTAACAAGTTTCTAGCCATTACTTCTTGTCCTGTCCTCAGGTACTTTGGAGAATAGGATGACCTTCTGTTCTCTGCAATAGTGCCTTAAGTATTGGAAATAATTACCATGTCCTCCCTAATATTTCTCTTCTGTAGGCTAGCCATAGAGTGTAAAGAAGGTATACTAGAGCATCTTCAACTGTTCATCATACAGCTGCTATCCTTTGCAATCTATGGGCTCCTTGGCTGCCCAAATTTCTTAACCTGAAGACCTACTTGATGAATTTTTGCCTCCAGACCCTTTCTCATCTTTGTTGCTCTTCTCTGCACACTTTCTATAGCCTCAGCATAATAATCTTTAATTATAATTAAATCATCACTTAATTATAACTTAGTTATAATAAATAAATATTTAATTATCAGATAGTGATAATCATCTTAAACATTTACTGTAAGAGGGCAACCTTTTCTAGATTTGTCCAATGAAGTTCATTAATTGTTGACCAGAATATGGCTTTCCTCTGTTCGAGTCTGGTACTTTAATCACTGTATTGTCTGATAAATCCTGGCTAGGTTTATTTTAAAATGAAAGAGTGTGTCTTATTAGAAAGAGGAAACAACAAGAATTGCACTTTTTGGCTAGTCCATGTTTTAGTGTTGGTAAACTTAAAAAGGATATACTAAAAATGGAAAAGATAATTTCGTAAACACACAGAAGGAGTTTATAACAAGGCAGAGAGAGGCAATTATTATTATTTTTAATTGAGCAAATTGAGTTTTCCATTTGCAGTTACTCAGACCACTTTCTCTTTCTCTAATATTTCTGGAAGCCAGTTTGGTTTTCTTTTTGCAATCAGCTGCCTAGGTATGGACTCCATGTCTTCTTCAATTGGTCATAGAAGCTGGCTTTAATAGAATAAACCATTTGACAAATAGATCATTCTTGAAATCATTTTTTTTCCCACTGGAAATCCTGTTACACAAATTGGAGCTTTTATGTGTACTCAATGGGAAAAAAAGTATTCGATGACAGATACTACCTAGAAAATGTAGAAGTTTTCCTTAGACACTAATACCAAGTAGTGCTCTTTAAGCCAATCTTGACTGCTGATGGCTTCATGCAGTTTTTGTAGCAACAGTTCAAATATAGTATGTCATTTCCCTCTTCCTCCTTCTTTCCCCCTTACTTTAACCTGCAGCTGGGCAATTTTTTGATTGTTTCCTTCTCATGTTCCACTATCTTACTTTGCTTACCAAAATAAGTCTCATACTGTCACCTATAGTAAACCAATTAATAAGAAATTACTTCAGTTCCTACAAATTTGCCAAACTGTAAGACCTAAACTATGGGGAATCAATGGTCCACCACCTTCTTCCCCATTGCCCTGCAGAATATTGTAGGTCTATACCTCAAGGACTTTTTTTTTCATTGCTTCTATTATACTTGATTCCATTTAATGCCATGCCAAACTTCTTTTTCTGTCCCATTTTTAGGTGACAGAATTAATTGGTTCAGCTTTCCCTTAGGGAAAGCTTTTTAACTTACGTTGTTGATGAAGAGTGTTCCTGCAGCTGCTATCCTTTTCAATCTATGGGCTCCTTGCCTGCCCAAACTTCTTAACCTGAAGAAGACCTAGCTGATGAATTTTTGTCTTCAGATTTCATTAATGCAAGGAAAGTTTGTCTGTATTAGAACAATGGAAAGAAGAAGGTACAAGAAAGGACACAAAGTTCTCAGCATCTCCTAAGGAAGTTCAAAAACACTTGCACTCTGAGAACCAGGCAACTTTTTTTTCTGAAATCCATTCCTCTTGAAACAAAAATTCCAAAGCAAACTCATTGTCCTCAACCCGAATGATACTTTTCTTCACTATTATAGCTCCATTGCTTGTTTCAATTGAGTAGAGCTTTAAATGTCAATATAATTCTGATATTAGTAACATGATTGAATTCACTTCTCCAAACTTTCCTTATTTTTTTGAATTGCTTATTAAGTTAAACAAGATTATGTTCCCCATCAAATGCTTTGAAATGGGTGGTGTCAAAATACTGTTCAGTTCTAAAAATGACTGTCCTTTATTTCAAACCACAACCAAACATTAGCTTGGCTTGCCTGTATGGGAGTTTCCTAGTATACACATCCAGTTTTTGACATGTTATAGAATCAGAGAGTTGGAAGATGCATTTAGCTAATCAAGTCTAATCGTCTGCTTTGTGCCAGAATTCAAATTAAAGCATTCAAGATAGATTTCTATGGAGCTTTTGCTAGATCACATCTGATGGACCAAAGTTCACTGCCTCTCTGATTAGCTAATTAATTATTCTGTCAAACTACTTGAAGAATAGCTATGTCTTCTAATATTCAGTTAAAACAGGAACAGCATCCATGTATTTTTTTAATTTGCAACCTGGCATGATATAGAACAGAGGACTTACCTCTTTCAGTGTGATATCCTTTCAGGAGATTGAAGAATATTTTTATATCCTCTCTCAAAATTTTTTTTTTCAAAGCTTAAACATGCTTAGCTCCAATCTTCTCCAGTTAGTCTTGTCTTTCTCAAGGGTAAATCTTATGTGGTTTTCTGTCTGTTGGGAGCAATGCTTAGATCATATATTTTAGTTTTAAATCATGTACCCCCAAATTATTGCTTTGGATAGCGAGATTATTTGGATAGTGGGATATTAAATGATAGATAGAATAGAATAGAATAGAATAGAATAGAATAGAGCTGGAAGGAACCTTGGAGGTCTTCTAGTCCAGCCCCCTGCTAGAGTAGGAGAACCTATACCATTTCAGACAAGTGTCTGTCTAGTCTCTTCTTAAAAACCTCCAGTGATGGAGCACCCATGATTTCTGAAGGCAAGCTGTTCCACTGGTTAATTGTCCTCACTGTTAGGAACTTTCTCTTTAATTCCAGATTGCTTCTCCCTTTGATCAGTTTCCAACTATTGTTTCTTGTCCTGCCCTCTGGTGCTTTGGAGAATAGTTTGATGCCCTCTTCTTTGTGGCAGCCCCTCAAATGCTGGAATACTGCTATCATGTTGCCCCCGTTTCTTCTTTTCTTTAGACTAGCCAAACCCAAGTCCTGCAGCTGTTCTTCATATGTTTTAGTCTCCAGGCCTTTGATCATTTTAGTTGCTCTTCTTCATTCTCTCTTCATAGGATTTTGTTTCTAGTTTTCTAATCATGAGAATCTAAGCAACTATGAGAAATGAATCACAATTATCAAGCAAATCTGTCTATACGAGTTCCCAAAATCAACAACCATGGTATTTTGAAACTTAGATCAATTAAATGGAAAGTAAAATATTTTATTATATAGGGCCAGCTTTGTATGGTGTCTAGAATGAAAAGTGAATTTGGTTTGGTGGGCTGACTCAAAGATGCCCACTTGATAATTTGTCAGACCTGATTGAGCTAATTGTTGAGTTGATGATGAGGTTCCACCAGTTAGTACAACTGGATGACTTCAACTTGCCTTCCCTCGTTAAGGAGTCAGGATGGCCAGAAGCTTGTGGCTGTCATGACATAGACATGACTGAACTACTGAGGGGCTGAGACATGAACAAGGTCGTGACTAGATGATCTTTGTCTTGGGGCAGACATAATGATATCTGAAAAGGACGGTATTGAATTTCTCTTATGATGGACAGATCAGTCTCTGATTGCTACGGATTTTGGAGTAGCAAGTCCACAAATCAGTGGGAAAGGAACCATTAAAAGGCTTGTCACTTGTGCCTAATAGAGCCTATGGGCTTCCAGGGGCCTTTTGGAGAATGTAATGGAATGCATGGATAATCTTAAGGAAAGGGGAAAGGAGGTGCTGTCTAGGAAACCATCAAACAAGAAAAACAAGAGCCTGCGATTGTTTAATGGTCGAAGAAAAAAAAAATCTTAAGAAGGACTGCCCTCATGGGTCTAGCAATTAAAAATGGTGGGAAGTGTGATTGCTTCAGACTTATAAGATTGATAATGGCTTTCCTGGGTAAAACAGACAAGAAACATGACTATATGAAATTTATTTAAATGTACTTTATTATAAGTAATAATATATAACAGAATTTGCTAATTTTCACAGCATTTATTGGATGAAGCCACTCAGATTCAGGAAGAGTTGGAATTCAACTGGAAGTATGCATGAAGATGACTACAGCTTCATCTTGTGAGATATTCTGCCATCATTTTGAGTCTGAGTCCCAAATAAGTGGTGGAACAGGTAGCAGTAGGCTGGATGCAAATGGTTATCAATGCTTCTTTCAGCAGGGGAATAATTCTATCTCTTCTGAATTCTTTGGGAGTTCTTTGAGACTCCTGCTTGAAGAGCAGGTGGCAACTCTGACTGGAGGGCTTTTGTACAGTAATATCTAATTTGCTAATTGTGACCATTCTCGGAGGTCCTACTTATGGCCATTCACATTCTAGTCACCTCCTGGTTTGATTGTTGCATTGCACTTCATAAGAATGGAGAAAGAATATCTGGAAGCTATGGCTCATATAGAATACAACACCCTACACCATGATGGATAACTCTGACGTAGTTTGGGAGCTCCATTGGGTGCCAATGAAGTTCTGAGTGTTGTTCAAGGTCTGATCATCTTTTTTAAGGCCCTATACAGCTCCAATCTGAGCATTTGAGAGATCATATTTTCTGGTATTTGTCTATTTGTCCAACCAGAGCTCATAGTGTCAATCATCTCCAGTTCTTTTCCCTGGGGCCTCAGAGGCATGTTTTTCCCATCATTGCTTAATTCTGCAGAACTCACCTCCAGTAGAGTCTTGGGTTGTTTCATATATTCTAAGCTTCAGGAAATTAATAAAAACTTTTTCCCCCATCCGAAACAAGAGGAGGATGCTTAATAATGCAGGTGCAGTCTATAGCATAGTTGGCTTGTTTATATGACTTTTGTTCTTATATGTATTTGGGGTTAGAGGAGAAGTTAAAACATTTATTCTTAGCTGCCTAGAACTTCTAGGAATGTTTGGCACACACTAACTAAATAAATAGTACTTCGGATTACTTTTATTTGTAAGCTGTGTCTTCTCTCTGGTGAAAAGCCAATGTTTTTCAGACTACAGTTTTTACTAAAAATTCCCAAGACTTTTAATATTTTGAATATTGTTCTCCTGTAGAGAGAAGAAGCAATGACCTTGAAGGACAGAAGGAGGAGCTACTGCCAAAATAAAGTTCAGATAAAAGAGTATTGAGTTTGGGGCAGAAATGAAACATGAGTACATGTCTCAGAGAAGCCCCTTCCTAGGTCTTAGAAGATTATAGGGAGGGAGGGGGAAGAACATTCAAACTTGCAAGATTTGGTTACTACACCTTTATAATAAAAGTAGTATTGATCTACATAAGACTGGATTTGTAGACTGATCTGCCTTGAGGACTTTCGTGCATAGAAAATGCCATTGTGTAGAGTTTCCTCTAATATATTCCATCGTGTTTGTGTGTACATCTGTGCTTGCATCGCAGTTATGATTCCACACACACTTCTGAATGTTCCCAAATGATGTACTATCCAAAGCACTATGAAAAATGTAGAATTGTGGTCAGGCCTCCAACAGCTGCAGCAATAGAAAGGAGCAAATGACCTCACTGAATAGCACTGCTAAAACTATTCCACAAACTCTGGGAAACATCTGGAGAATTTACAAGAGTTGAAGTCCACCTGTCTTAAAGTTGCCAAAATTGAGAATCGCTGGTCCATAGAAATTCAATCAATGACATTATCCCACATACATTTTTTAAAATTCTCACAAACAGGGTCACAAGAAGACCTTTATGACAAGCTGTAGCTATCAACCTATTAAAGTTTGTATGAAAATGAATTTCTATTCATCTCAGAAAGGACAATGAACAAAATCACCAAATGGCAGTGCATCTTACCCTGTCCTTGTATGGATAAATAATAGTCCCAAGCTTTTAAATATTTATTATAGAATAAACTGTCCTTTTAGGTACATGGCAAACATTGGAAAAAGAGTATTTACATAATCAGCCTTTTCTCCAAATATAGTTAAAGCTTAGCTCTACCCATATATTACTGGAATAGTCTCAAACATTTCCAATACTGTGTCATTTGCTTTTTGATACCTCGAAAAGGGAAAAGTAGAAAGTTAAAAAAAGAAGCGGGGGGGGGGGGGACAGGAAAAGTGTTTCCAAAAATATTTTATTGTTCTTATCTTCATGTTTTAGTTTACCTTTTTCTATCTTTCTTTTCCTTCCCAATATGTTTATTTTTCTTCAGCTCAGTTTAAATTACTGGATTAAGATAAAGCATAGGCAATAGCAAAATGCATGCAATGTTAACATTTGGCTAGCAGTTCTATTCTTTGTCTGCTAAAGAATCAGTTGATTTACTCATGTTCTTCTATCCTGAAAACTGTATATCCAAATATTATTAAAAGGCTTATATTTTTCTAAGCTGCAGCTCATTTCATCAGAAGCATAGAGTAGCTGAACAGATGTAGGATTCAAACTGATATGAGGTTGGAGGAGAAAAAAAGGCATAAGGGAAAGTGGTATTATGCAGATTGGTTATATGTGAGAAAGATTACAATTAGCTTATCAATTAACAATTGCAATGTGTTAAAATCCATTTTGTTTGTTGGGACTTTCTGCAATAGCTGGAAACATTTAAAGCTTTGTGAGCATTTGATTCACATATATGTATTAAAATCTGGCTTCATATTCACATACGTGTATATGAGTATGTGATGTACCTTCATCAAAAGATTTCAAGCTATCTAGAAAGTCTCAATACACACATCAATGTTTTTTAATGCAGTAGGATTACAACAGACTTATAATGTGTCCCAGATGTAATCTGCATCTTCATAACCAATATTTTTTCTTTGATCTTTGTGGCTTCACCACAATTTAACTCCTATATCTGGTTAGCCATTCCATGCATCTGATGAAGTGACTTGTAGTTCATGAAAGCTTGTGCCTTTTAATAAAATTTTGTGAATCTGAAATATGCACTTTTCTTCTGATTTACAGAAATGGTATCATCCCTTTAAAAATATTGAATGAAGATACCTTTCTCCTTCATTCAATGAGTGTTCACTTGCTAAATGCCTCTAATCCAGGGGTCTTCAAACTTGGCCCATTTATGACTTGTGGACTTCAACTCCCAGAATTCCTCAGCCAGGCATGCCTGGCTGAGGAATTCTGGGAGTTGAAGTCCACAAGTCATAAAAGGGCCAAGTTTGAAGACCCCTGCTCTAATCTAAGCCGATTTGTTTCTAAAATCACAGAAAAGAGAATGTGAAAAAATAAAACACATTCCAAAGTTATGAAGAGAAGCAAATGATAAAATCAAACCTTTGGCTTGAATTAAGGGACACATGTGTTCTTCATAAAGCTGTGATTTCAGATGTGCATCCAATTAAATTATATGTCATCTTTGATTTGATTGACAAGAAGCACCTCGTTCTTCCCTTTTTAAAGTGCTAGAGCTCAGAAATCATCTACTGAAACAGTGGAGTTTCAGAAAAGAAAATACTTCTCTACACAGTTCATAGTAATACCCAGATGGTCATTAATTTAATTGTTTTTAAAATGAGGGCTAGACAGATTCATAAATTTTGGCTCTCAATCACTTCATGCAGTCCTCAATTTATGGCCATAATGAAGCCTGGAATTTTCATTGTAAGCCATGACTTGGAGACACCTCATGATCAAACCTACAATTGTTTAATCGTTAAGCAAACACAGTGGTCATTAAGCAAATGCTGTGGCTGTTAATGAATTGGTGTATTCCTTTGAGTGTGTTTTGCCAAAAATTGATTGAAAAGGTCAGAAATTAGGGGAAAAAATCATAAATTGCAGGTGTGCAGCTTGCTAAGCTTCCAAAACCCAGTCATGTATCAATAGGGGGGTGGGTGGGTTGTGAGCAGCTATTGGAACTAGGTATGTGGGTATGTTCCTGTAGGTAACTTTGAATAGTTGTTAAGTTATCAAGTCATTAAAGAAAGACTACCTGTACTGACTTTGATGGCTGCATGCTTCTTCCTAAATCACAGGCAGTATCTAAATACCAGTTGCTGGGAATCAATAGTTGAAGAGATCCGATGCTGTCTTATCTCTGCTTGGATTTTCTTGAAGGCATTTGGTTAGTTGTTATAAAAGATTAAATACATGATTGAGACTATTAGCAAAAGTCTTATATCCTTAAAGAGCTCTTCAGTTGATTCACTGAATGCAGGTGCAATTGAGACCTCTCTTACACACTACCCTTGCTCCTGAATCTGTATCTACATTCTAGAAATGTACAGAGATATGACACTAAAATAACTTTGAAGTTATTCAGGCTATGGGGTTGTGTCTCCTTGGACTTCTTCATGGGTGGCATGATTCCTTTTCCATGGATTCGGTTTAAAATCCTACTCAAAGGTAGGTCCTATCAGGAGTCAGATGGAGATATTTGTTACCTGTTTAAAAGAGCTGACCAGGAAGAATGGATAATGGAATGAATTAATGAATGACCTGTGTCATTATATGTCGCTATGAGTCCTAACCATAACTGTATGTCAGCAATTATTACCACTAATTACAATATTGGAATCTACCCATCTCTGACCTGGAGTTATAATAATAATAATAATAATAATAATAATAATAATACATAATATTAATAAGAATAATAATAATAATAATAATACTAATAATAATAATAATAATAATAATAATAATAATAAATAATAATAATAATACGTTGGAAGGGACCTGGAGGTCACGAGTCCAACCCCTGTCAGGCAGGAAACCCTATACCATTTTCAGACAAATGGCTGTCCAGTCTCATTCTTAAAACTTCCAAGGGTTGAGCATTCACCGCTTCTGGAGGCAGGTTGGTTCCACTGGTTAATTGTTCTAACTGTCAGGAAGTTTCCTCCTCAGTTCAGGTTGCTTCTTTCCTTGACTAGTTCCATCCATTTCTTGTCCTGCCTCAGGCGCCTTGGAGAATAGCTTGACTCCCTCTTCTTTGTGGCAACACCTGAGATATTGGAATACTGCTATCATGTCACCCCTAGTCCTTCTTTCATTAAACTAGAACATACCAATTCCCAGCAAAATTTCTTATATGCTTTAGCCTCCAGTCCCCTAATCATCTTTGTTGCCCTTCTCTGCACTCTTTCTAGAGTCTCAACATCTTTTTTACATCGTGGTGACCAAAACTGGATGCAGTATTCCAAGTGTGGCCTTACCAAGGCATTGTAAAGTGGTATTAATACTTCACGTGATCTTGATTCTATCCCTCTGTTAATGCAGCCCAGCACTGTGTTGGCTTGCTTGGCAGCTGCAGCACACTGCTGGCTCATATCTAAGTGATTGTCCACTAGGACTCCGAGGTCCCTCTCACAGTTACTACTATTGAGCAAGGTACCCCCTATACTATACCTGTACATTTGGTTTTTCTTGCCTATTTATGAATGTGTTCCAGCTCAGCTCCTTATTAAGTCTTGGAAGTCTACTATTGTATAGATACATTACCATCATCTGATAAGCCACTTATTCCAATCTGCTAGCACTGGGTCATTTTCTTTTTTGTCTTAAAGATAGCAATCTCCAATCACAGTTCCTTTCTGGCTTTTGCACCATCAGTTGTTTCCAGTAGGTTCTCCCCAACCATTTAGCCAGCCATTAATAATTTTAATTCCAGGATTGGAGACATATAATTGGGCAATCTGGATAACCTAGACATCTTCATTTTAACCTAGAACCCTCTTTGAGACCAACTTATATAGTTATTTTACATCAATATAAATCATGGCATGGAAATGTTCAAGGCAGCTCTAGCTGTATCCTATGGGCATACAGAAATTATTCTTGCTATGTCTGCACCTCTGACATGACAAGGGAGAAAACATTGCTTATATTGAAAATGTTGGAGGTAGAGGTTGGTCATGTTTTTGGCTCTGGTAGAATAAAAAAAATGCATTGCTAATATTGTTAGTAGTATTGCTATATATTTCTGCCTGAAGATTGTCCATGTCACGCTGGAGCAAATCCCTAACAAGTTCTTCTTTCTTCTCATAGTTCTCCAGAAAACAAGCACCGCTGAAAATCTTCAATCACATTTTTAGCATAAAGTGTGTTTAAGAGGAAAAAAAACAACCACTCAAGCAACCACTCAACAACCACTCGTGAGCTAAAACATCTTTGGAAAAATTAGTACTGCCATTAATCTGATAGATGGCTCCCAAAATATGTGAGAAACTAATCTGTGAGATACTAAGCATGAGGTAACTAATTGCCAGTTTATAAGGTACTTATGTTTATTCTTCTCATTCATCAAAATCATACCAAAAGGCAATACACAGCCAAGCTGAGTGGGAAGGATAACAATTACAATCCAAAACATCTGGGGCACACCAAGAATTGGGGGGGGGGAAATTATTGAAAGGGTTGTGACAGAAGATTGCCAGAGTACTTGGCATCCTTGAAAACACTGCACCAAAGATGAAATATTATTAATAGCAACTAGGATTGAGGCCATGTGTCACACAGGCAAAGCAGCTGAATAAGCAAAGGAAACCAGAAAGAGGAGAAAATGCTGGAACTGACAGGGATATAGCAAATTTTTCCTCAGTCCAAATATAGCTTTAGGGATCAGCCCAGCATAATTATCCTGCAAGGCCAGGACTGGACAACTTTCCAAGCAGGGCTTATCCGAATCAAAGCAGCTTCTGATTCGTTTCTTTATGTGTCATTCAAAACTAGTGCTATTATGGTCAAGCAATGCATTTGTGCAAAGAGGCCAAACAAAAACAGTGGAAAGAACATGGGTGAAAAAATAACTCACCAGAAAAATAGTTGTCATAGTAACAAACACCTCAGGAAGCCATCTTCTAATTCCTATGAGCATAAATAAATTTATCTATTGCTGGGCAGAAAATTCATCTAGTATCCTTTTATTTTTAACCTATCCGCCTTCAGTTTGATGGGAAAGTATTTGTTTTTAAAATGGATTTCAAAGAAGAGAATTTCAATGGATTTCTCCTTGACTGGTTGTGTGAATCTGTGAGATGTGTGACTACCTCTCCAGTGGCTAGCAGCCTCCTTGGTTTCTTGTGATTAATTCATTCCCAAGGGAAAAAAAGTGTGTCCTCTCTCTCTCTCTCTCTCTGTGTGTGTGTGTGTGTTGCAGATTAGAAAGAGGCAGGTTTCAGTGATATGGAATATCCCCTCTAACCAAAAATAATCTCTTTTGTTTTTACTTCTGCTTTTTTGGATTGTTGTGAGGCATCTAGAATCATGATATGAGATAAGTGGCTATATAAATATGGTCAATTGATAGATAAACAACAACAACAACACTACGTCAGTGGCTGACAAGTACAAAGAATTGGGATTATTTGTAAAGTTGCAGGACAGAAAATTTATTAAGTGTACACACAAGAATCTGGTCAACTAATGATCAGCATTAAATAAGGGTCAATGGAATTTAAAGAGGACTGCATTTGGATTGCTTGTGGCAATGGAAGGAGTCTAAACTGATGACTCATTTAACTCTGTCTCCCAGCTCTGCATGTTCTTCTTCTACATGTGCTGTATGTATGGATTCTTTGGATGTTTTTATTGTTTTATGTTTTTTATTGTTTTAACAGAGTCACTTGGCTGAGATGAGCAGCTGTAGAAACTGAATGAGTAAATAAGTGAGTGAGTAAGTGAATAGTGAGTGAGTCCCAAAGGTGTTTTTCAAAAGACAGCTGGACTTTCTTAGGTTTTTTTTCTTGAAAATGTTTCACTTCTCATCCTAGAATTAAGAATCTGAGAATCTCCATAGACATTGAGTGAATGAACGAATGAATGAATGAATGAGAAATGCAAGCCAATGAGAATCAGGTATATAAAAAAGTTTAGTTTTGCTTTGCTCGGGTTTTTTTCCAAGAGAAGAAAACTTTTCAAACCAGGTATCAAAACCAGTTTAATAACTACGTGCAGATTAATATTATTCATGCCAGGTTCCTTCATATATTTGCCCATTCTACTATTTTCTGCCAATTAGTTAATGCAATATATCAATATAACAAGATCTCCTAACCCAAAGCTCTCCTTGTTATATATATCTAACTTTGTAAATTTTATTGCACTTCTTCTAATATAAGCCTTTTTGCATTTTGCAACACATTCTAATTGACACTTTTTGTATACGCAGTTCTCCTAATATTCACTATTTTGGTATCCAACATTTTTGAAGATAACTTCTAGTGGAAAGAGGCATATATTTTCTATTATTTTGCAATCTGAGGACATGTTTCATCCCAATGGAACTAGCCTGCCCCATTTGCACCAGCAGAAGTCTGTTAAGGAACTATCTGCTAAGGGTGGGTGAGATGAGTCAAGGAGAAGAGCCTGTTTCACTGTGGTCCCATCCCTGTGGAACGCTCTATCACCCAAAGATCTTATGCTGGCAAAGAAATGAAATTTTGCTTCAATGATAAATTAAATAAATTCGTGGAGAATATGTATCAGAAGTACTGTGATTACAGCCTCCAGAAATCACACCTTAACTATAGAAGGTCCCATTGGAGAAGGTTGGGCTATAATTTCTTCTAACCAGGAAGTCTATGTGCTATTTTCAAGTTTAAAGAGAACAATTGTCTCAATGTTGACTGTTGTTAACACGACAGAAAGACTTAGGATTTCTCTGTGCTTATTCCAATTACATTGTTGGGAATAGATTGCTGGACTGATTCAACATAGTCCTTCCTATACTTTATTGATTGATTGATCGATCCATCGATAGATTAAATTTTTTACATTGCTCCTCTCATTGGGAGACTGAGTAGTTTACAAGTAAAAAAAAACTCATGAAGACCATAAAATCCTTACAAAAAGTAATAAATGTCTGTGGAAAGTCTTAGCATCCAGATCATGGTTGTCTGAACTGAAATAGCTTCTTGGGTGAGAAGCGAAATGTCTTCAAGGAATAACAAGAAAATCCCGTTGCCTTTTGAAAAAGCACAGTTGGGACAAAAAGTAACAAAGTTAAAAAGATGGAGTAAGTGCCCATCAAACCACCAAGGGTTGAATATCACTCTTGTAACCTCATGCCAGTTGACAGAGCCAGGTCTTAATGCTCTGCTGGAAGACCATAAGAGTGGGAACAGGCTCATTTCTGAGGGCAACATGTTTCATAGGGTGGGAACTATGACAGACTCTTTTCCTAGAAAGAGTTCCATCAGTCAGAATTCTTTAATTATCAGGATCTGTATCATAGTCCTGCCTGTCTGAATGGATGGTTCAATACAATTGGGATGGGACAATCCCTCAGTTAAGTTGGTCCTATGCCATGACCAACATCTTGCTTGGATCCATATACAGACTGGTACCAATACAATTCACGCAGCAGAGGTATTAGATGCACAGCCCTAGTCTTAAAATATTTCCATCTTTTTACAGCCCTTTATGGAGGAGATTTCAGTACAATCTAGATTGTCCCCATGCTGAAAACACTAATACTACTAAGTTTAAAAATGCACAATAATCTTAGGAAAGAAAGGAAAACTATTTCCTTTCCACCCTTCTTGGTACGGCTGAGGTTGCTTCCATCATCTAGTAGCATATTGGAGATATAAATAAATGCGAATCTTCTTTTCCCTAGTACGCAAGCAAAAATATTCCATGGGTGGAAGTTGTCAAAGCAACAACAACCAAATGTTTTGATTTGTCTATAAAGACTGTACATGACAAGTTATAAAAAGTGAGAAGTGAAAGGGCCAATAATTATTCATTCCTCCAGAGATTTCTGTCCCTACTACTTCATGTAACCTTTAGATGGTGCTGTGCCCTTAAAGTAAACTGATGCCCAAGATTTTAGGTAACTTCATGGCTTGGAGAGCCAGACCATTGTATGTAAAATGCATCACTTGGAAGTCTCCTAGTTTGTTCCTTTTCTCCTGGGAGTGCCAGTTGAGAGCTGAGTGCCATTAGTTTTTTGCAGGAGACAAAACAGGATCCTTTTGTGTACCTAGCCAGCAATCTGTTCAATGTGTATGCATCCCATTTCTGCAGCTGGAAATCTAATCCTAAGGGAAGGAAAACTGCTGGCAAACTACCTTTGCTTTCTAGCTAAGCTGTTGCTGGCAGAGAACCCTGATGATCTATAATGGGAGGTTATTCATTGCCTGTGCTGACTAATGTTTCCTGCACTCTGGGTCTGCAGCTTGCTCCCTGCATGGCTACATATAACCATATTTGTTAATCAGTTCATAGTATTTTCTTTCGTTGGTTTGGCTACACAAATTCTCCCCTATCTTGGGAAGCAGGAGGATACTTTATTATTTCCACATATGGCTCTGCAAGGCAGTGATGCAGAAGAACACAATGTGCTTAAGCCAACGGGAAGCTTAAAAAAAGCAATTTGTCAAAAAAGGCTTGAACAAACTTGTTTGTCTTCCCACCAAGTCTCTTGTCATTCGCTCCAGCAAGCTGGCTGTGGATTTAAACATTGGAAAAAAAAAACACCAAAGAACAAAACTTCCAGGGAAAGCATGGAAGGAAGGAAAACAGTAAAACAATCGTCACATTTCTGTATGGTTAACTTGACCAGTCAAAGACAAACGAGGGAGCAGTTTTCTGTCTGTAGTGAACAGAGATGTTCCAGCTTCTTTCAGGGATGAGCTCAATCATGCAAAACAAGTACAGACCTTCTAGTCCAAGGCTGGTTTTGTAATTTCCAATCCAAACTGTTCTTTCTGCCTCCTGAAATCTTGGTCCTGAGCAGGTCTCTTTTTGCTGCCCTTTTTCTTCTTCCAAACAGATTCTCAACTCCTTTGCTCTTTTCTTCCTCTCCATCCTCCTTGACTATTTCCCCTCAGTGGTCTAAATCCCTCTTTCCTAGGCTCAATAGACTGTTACCTTCTTCAGGCCCTACATTTCCAAAATCTTCTGAACCTCTGTTCATGATCCTTCTACCCATCATGTCTGTCTTTCTAGGATTTACAACAATACAGCAACTTTGTCTGTCTGTTCACACTATGCATCCTAGTGGTTTCTGTATGGCTTGGTTGCAAAAACCCCCTGCCTTGCTCCATTCTACAAGATGATTACTATTTGATTTGTCCAGAGTATAAATCCTCAGTATCTCAATTTTACTTTAAGATGGAATATAAGGCTGTTTCTCACCTCAATTTTATTGTCACCCAACTATCTAGTCAGATAATTTCACTGAACTGAATCTGATTCTTCACAGTCCCAGTCCAATTAGTAACATACAACATCTGCTCTTATATAGCTGGCTTCCATATACTTAACAAAATTATCTTCTGAAAAATCACTTTTATGTGTAATTAATCTTTCTCAGAAATTGCACTGAATTCAAACAAAATATGAACATTTATAAATGAATTATAGAATATAATTTGAATTCTGTGTTATAAAATGAAATAATATAATTATATAAGAAATCAAAGGGCTCCATATAACATTTTAGAAACAAATAGAAAACAAACAAAGAACTTTCAGGATTTTTAAACTAACCTTAATTTTTTTCTTCTTCCAGGAAATGCTGCCATTAGAAGAAAAATCAGAAATTCATAATCTGACTGAACATAATGCTTAAGTCAAGACTAATACATTTAAATTCAAACTGAAGATAAATATTACATGCAACAGTCTTCAACCAGCATTAATCATATTTACAGAAAAACAACAATGGGAATTAAATTACTGTAGTCCTTTCCTGACTGTTCTATCAAGCTGTGTTGGAAATGTAACCTCCAGAATAATAACTGGTATTTCTAGTAGTTATATAACATATTTGGTGGCATTTGATTGGGGAACTCTGAATTGGTATGTTAAACTGACTCCAACAAATCTAGTAATTAGACTTAAATATGATACCAGTAGCGGAGAATATTTATAGTTCAGGGTTGAAATGATGGGTCGTTGGTGCTTTCTGAGCTTGATTGTTGTCTTGCAGATATTTCATTACCCAAACCAGGCAATTATTTTACCTAGTTTGGGTAATGAACAAGAAAACAACCAAGCTCAGAGAGCACCAAGGACCCCTCATTTAAATATCAATCTAATGAAGTGGATTCCTCTCTGATATTCTTTTGCTCAAATATGTATCATGGGATCAGGGAGATGAATATAAACCCACCAATGTAAACCCTAGGTGAATTTGTTAGAAATTGTCCCTTTTCCTTGTAGGCTACTATGCTTTTCCCTAGTGCTGGTCAGAGAATTCTACATTTTTCCTATCAGTGCTCATTTTCATTTGGTTTGATGAATGAGGATTTTCTTGAGCTATTCTTTGGAAGGGCAGTACAATTTTTCAGGATCCAATTTGAATCAGTCACTAGGATTAGAGAGCAGAGAATGTGTGGTATTTATACCAATTTACAGAAGAATTTTAGACAAATTCTTATGAAGGACAAGGATTGTGAATGTCTTGCCTTTCATTGCACAATCATCTCTCTGGCTCTCTGTGGTCTCTCTAGCACAGGGGTGTCAAATTTCCGGCCCGCAGGCCAGATGTGTCATGGTGAAACCATGCCCACCCCACTACTGGCAATGGAAAAAAAATTGTGATACGTCGCGACACGTCATGTGATGTTGTGAGTTTGACACCCCTGCTCTAGCATCTCATATTTCCAATTAATTTGCAGCATTCCTAGGTTTCCTGTGTTATGTTTCAATCCTATGAGAAGGGATCATGACAGATGTTCTAGAGCTTTTCTGTAAGGATGTTTCTACTGTCATTTTCCCCTAGAAAGTTTCAAAGAAATCACCCACCCATGTCTATGCCATATATTGGTAGAGACTTTAGGAAGCCTAGCTGTGTGCTGGATGTAACAATATGTACTTATTTTTTTCCTGAGTCATTTAGAGTTGTCAGAAATCCATTTTCTTTTTTTCCCTGATCTTTCTTCTCTCTCTAACTCTCTCTCTCTCTCTTTTGCCATTAGGCTGCATTACCAGGGTCCTTGATGTCACCTGACTTGCTGTTTTATGGATTTACTATATTCTTAGTTTTTCCACTGAATTTTAGACTTTCCAGTTTAAATTGCTTTGGTTGAACATGTGAAGTTACTATAGTATTAAATATTTTGCTTGGCTATACTATGAAAGTTCTACTATACTTCCAGGGAAAGGCTGCAAATTTAGGTATGCTAAGGGCAGGGCATAAAACCACTGTACTTTGTCTGAAGCATATTTTATTCTGGGAATCACTTTCTGTGGAAAAAGTAGTTATGATGGATTGAAGAGGCAAAAGAAATGCTAACCACAAACTCTATAAGGTACTAGGGTCAGATTTTGCCTTTTTCACTTGTCTCATAGTAAATAACTCCTAAATGGTTCATAGATGCAGTAAATGGTCCATAAACACACCCATTCATTTGGGTTGTGTATTGAAAACACTAGTTACAGATATCTTATCATATTGGTTTTAAGGAAGTTTATTTCCAGGATGAAGGCCAAGTGAAACAAGGAAGTAGCTTTGCTGTGTATTAGGGACTGGGGTTGAGGATATATAGCATGCTGCTTCATAAAATAGCTTTAAAGACATGCTTTACTTGAAGCATCATCAAAGCAAAGCACTAGATATCTGCATAACATTTTGTTCTGAAAATAGGACATTCCAGAAGCTCAAAAATATTCTATTCTTCCTCTAGAACACACCAATCTGGCCATTCTAGAGATAGACCATCAGTTTTCTGGAATTGAAACCTTCTTGAACCCAAAGTGCTCTATGGTATTCTGGATGCAATTCATTTCAAAAGTAGCCCACTCTGGACTAAATTCAGAACACTGAGGAATACAGTTACTGGATGTTGACCAGTTCTTCAGGCCACCTTTGGTTTAGGTATATCAATATACTCTCAACGAGGAATGAATACATTTCTGCATTTCTCCAGAACAGAATGCTTTCCCCCCTGAACTAAAACCTTTAAAGGTTGCAAAACCCTAGTGACTGATCTCTGCTTACATTATAATTATTCAGATGAGGTAAAAATTTGATGTAGAGATCTTCCATAGAACTAGGTTTCCTGATGAATTGTTGTAAAGAGAACTGAAGGAAACACTTCAGGTTAGTGTCAAATATAGTAGTTATCTTACTGCCTTTAGGCCTACAGAAATAAAACTGAGTTTACTCCTGCTATTTTGATGCAAGAACAAACCATCACTTATACGTTTGTTAAAAGAAAAGCTGCGGTGACCAGCACTAGCCACAGCAGGGCAAAGTATGCCCATTGGAAAAGAAATGAGTGCATACGCAGAAGAGGAGACACAAACTGTGCTCCTTTTTCTAGGAGGTTCCTGACAAGAGAGAATAAACCAGACAAATAAAGGGTAGTCTTTCCAACTAGATGCTTGCCAGATATGTTGAACTATAGCTCTTGTCATTCTATCCAGTTTAGACAGGCAGATACCTGAACCAGTGGTGGGATTCAAATATGCGAACAACCAGTTCTCTGTGTGGATGCTGCTTCCGGAAGTCCATTCTGGGCCTGGCCAACAGAAAATTAGCTACCGGTTCTGCCGAAGTGGTGCGAACTGGCTGAATCCCATCACTGACTTGAACCCACGAGGAAGGGAAGGCTGCTGCTATAGGAAGGATAGTCTTAGGATATTTAGTTGCATACAGATGGCAAAGGGTTTTGCCATTTCCAAATTGATGAAACCACCGGGCAGATATATTCTAATTCTTTCTGCCTATATTGAAACTAAGAAGGGAAACATTCCCCATTTGTGCTTGTAGAGATCCTATTTATTTTCTCAATTTGCACAAGCCACCATCAGCTTGTTTCTAGGGCAGTGGAGGCTTTCCATCAGTTATGGAGTCTCCTGCACAGCTAGAGTTTTTTTAGATGTAAAATAATAAAAAAAAACAATTTAATTCTTCCCTGGATTAGCTTTCTAACAACTTGATTTAATTTCCTATCACGAAGAACAGATTCCAGATTGATAAGTATGGATAAATAGGCCTCTTGGATCAGGTGGCAATGCTGAAATAAAGAAGGTTCAGAGCTGTGCCAAAATTCTTGGTATTCTGTTTATGATTTAAGAATCAGGATTTTTCAAGGGCCAACTTCTGCCTCCCCCCCCGCATTGCACATAATATAATAACACCAAAGCATTTGATAACCCAGTTCACATTCTCCATATGCTATTTCATTCAATCTTCCTAGATCATTTCTGCCATTTGTGGAATTAAGGCCATGCTACAAATAACAGGCTTTTCTCTCCCTTTTAAAAACCCAAATAAAACATAAAATAAAATATATCCCCACCCCAATCCATGGAGATCTGAAAAGTATTCTTAGATTAAGTCATTTTAATACCCCATTGCATTATCTTTGAGTAACCAAACCAAAATATGTGTTGCTTTGAAGACATGCCTGTTATTTATTAACCAGACAAAACAGTTTGGCAATTCCAATCCGTTTGTCATCTGATCAGATCAAGTTAGTCAGCCCAAGACAGATTTATGATGGCTCTTCCTAGTAAGCAATGAAAACTCTTGTCTTTTAAAGCTGTTAAATGTTTGTAAACTTTAAAATAATGGGATGAATGCATGTCTATGCACTGAAGGGTCTTTGACAGTTTTGTGTCATCAATATCAATGACAACAATGTAATGCTTATTTTTGACAGCTCTTTCTGTGTTTGTCCAAGCAGAATGAATGTTCTTCTCCTTTTCCTCTGGCTATATTACTTCCCTCCTTTTATATCCTCATGTTCCTCCTCTTCTACATAAGTTGATTTACAGTTGTGTCTGTATCTATCCTCCCTCCCTCCCTCCCTCCCTCCCTCCCTCTCAGAGAGAGAAAATGAGAGAGAATGAGAGATTGCTTAGCAAGGATAGAAGAACGCAGAAAAGGGGAAGTAAAGAACAGGAACAAAGAAATTACTGGAAGATCAAGATAGTGAGCATTTGTCCTTAAAGTTCTCCAGAGTTTAACTTATGCCTTAGGGTTAATTCACCCAACTGTGGTTTATTTGTTTGGCTATGGTTTAATAAACTATGGTTTACTAAGATGTGTAAATACAATCCATGAATAGGATATTTCATTTCCATATGTATACAGGTAGACAGACAGTCTTTGACGTGCAACCATTCATTTAATGACCACTCAAAGTTACAACACTACTTATGACCATTTTTCACACTAATGACTATTGCAGCATCCCCATGATGCATGTGGTCAAAATTCAGGACCATGGCAACTGGCATGTATTTAAGAAGAGTTGCGCTGTCCTGGGATCACATGATCGCCATTTGTAACCTTCCCAGTCAGCTTTCAGCAAGCAAGGTGAATGGGGGAATCCAATAGCATGATTCCTTAACAATTGCAGTGATTCACTTAATAATAATGGCAAAAAATGTCATAAATTGGGCAAAACTCATTTAACAACTGCTTTGCTTAGCAACAGAAATTTTGGAGCTCATAAGTCAAAGACTGTCTATAATTTGTGTGGTGCTCATGGGTTCTGCTTGTTACAGGAATGACATGGGACTTCACTAAATGGATTTCCTATTGTTTAATCTAGTGTGATTCATCTTAGGTATATATGCCTGACTACACCAACATTTGGGCCAACCGTTGCTACATTTACTACGTGGAATTATTATCAAGATAAATAAGGTAAGAATGCTAAAGCATTTGATGTCCCCAAAGCTAAAGAGCGTTGAATAATTCAGAAGCAAAGCCAACCAGAAGAGTGATCAGCATCTGCAAACTTTGCTTCAGGCAGCCCTTGCCAACTGTTTCAATGGAGACACCTTTCTGATGCCAAGGTAAATAAACAAATCAGACCGAGCCACGGCAGATCTACAGATTTCCTATGTATCTTGGCACTAAGGCAGCTTTTGCAGAAGGAAGATTTGGAGAATGGGAAATGTCAGCCCTTCTGTGCAAGCTTTTCCTCTTGATGTTTTTGAAATGAAATGATAACAACAGAGAAGCCAATATCACTCAGAGGAAGTAGCTTAATAGTATAATCAGATGCAGTAATCATGCAAGGGCCAATTAAGTGAAAACTGACAAAGAAGCTGATGGATACAGGTAGTCCTCAACTTTTGACCACAATTGAAACTAAAATTTCTGTTGCTAAGTAAGACAGTTGTTAAGTGAGTTTTGCTCCATTTTATGACCTTTCCTTGTTAAGTGAATCACTATTAAATTAGTAACATGGTTGTTAAGTGAATCTGGGCTCCCCATTGACTTTGTTTGCCAGAAAGTAGCAAAAGGTGATCAAATGACCTGGGATTGTGCAACCATCATAAATATGAGCCAGATGCCAGGAATCTGAATTTTGACCGGGTGACCATGAGGATGCTGTAATGGTTGTAAGTGTGAAAAAAGGGTCATAAGTCAATTTTTTATTTTTTATTTTAATTGTAATTTTTATTCAATTGTAACATAAAACACAAAAATATAAAAGCAAATAATATGGAACAAAGGTAGGGGAAAGGGAAAAAGAGAAGTGTGGAAAAAGGGAGGGGGAAGGAAAAAAGGCATTGACGTCCGACTCCCTCTGTTGCAGTAAAATAACGCATTAACATCAAACCTCAACTTTTTACATCTCTATAGTAGTATGAACTAGCCATTTCTATATCAACAAATCAGTCTAATCAGTAAAACCCAAAATCAAAGTATCATTTTTTTTTCACCCCAAGCACAAAGTCCAGAAGAGGTTTCCAAATAGAAACAAAAGTATTTATATTCTTTTCTTTGATCAAAACAGTCAATTTAGCCATCTCTGCTAATTCCATCAACTTTTGTAGCCATTCGTCCATGGAGGGAAAAGAAACATCCTTCCATTTTTGTGCATAGAGCAGTCTTGCTGCAGTCAACATATATAAAATCAGAGTTCCATATTTTTTCCCCAACATATATAAAATCAGATTTCCCAAGTCTTTTTCCATTAGACCCAGAAGGAAAGTTTCTGGTTTAATCTTTATATTCAAGTTCTGCATTAAAATATGAATCCGACTTCAATATTTCTTTGCTTTAGCACATGTCCACCATAAATGATAAAAAGTCTCTTCTATAAGTCACTTTTTTCAGTGCCATTATAACTTTGAACAGTCACTAAATGAACTGTTGTCACCCAAGGACTAACTGTATTACTGTTGACTAGGAACCTGTGGCCTTTTGGTAGCATTTGACCCACAAAGAGAGAAATTGTAACCATCACCGGAATTTCTTTGAGAAGGCTGGCTCAGATTTGGGAGTTGTATCCCAAAAGAAGTGGAGGCCACTAAGCTGGGGAAATACAATGTAGTTTAATATAGTAGCACCAACTGTTGAAAGCTTAAAGTTAATACAGTACATTTATCCAGACTTTTTCTTGGTTACTATTGCAGGTAGCTTCTGTTCTGGCTTATAGTGACCCAGAACTATAAACCTACATATATGTGGTATTTTTTCCCCTTTCATTCAACTATTCTCAAAGATTGCCTGGACACATCCCTACAGTTTCCTTGGCAAGGTTTTCAGAAATAGTTTGCCATTGCTTCTTCCTAGGTCTGAGATAAAGTGACTGGCCCATGATCACCCAGATGGGTGATCTAGAACTAGAACTGGTTTTCTAGTTTCCAGCTGATGGTTTGACCGCTACACAAAACTGCATATATATGGTTTCCCATGAGAATAAAAACATGAAACCAGAAATTTATAAATAACCAATGAACAAATAATATTAAAATATTTTAATCTTATAATAAGGAATTCATACAGGCATCTTGCTTTTTACCCATCCAACTGAGGATCACAAGAAAGGTAATGGTTCTCCAGCAGCCTAATAACATACTATGTAAATGATATGATTGGCATATGATTGACACATTGATAATTATAATCGTAATAGATGCAGAGGTAGAGATTGTCCTGAGAAATAGGTTGCCATGGCAGGCTTTCCCCTAATGCTATTTGCCATATTTGTCAATGCATGAATGAAACTGTAGTTAGGAACACTTCAATCTCTCTCCCATCCCCAACCATCTTACATCTTGTAGAATAATGACCTCTTCCCCCTAATATCTAATTTTTAAACATTTATAACTTTCTGTTTGATTTTGTTTTGAGTAGCTAATTTGGTCCTCCCAAGAACTAAAGATGATTTTTGCATCATCTCCATTGCTCTGCCTTTTCCCTTCACTCAACAGAAAGGCTAAAGCATTAATTTTTATTTTTCCAAACACAAAGCAGATGCCCCACAACTGAATCTGCAGTTAATAAGCATGTCCAGAATGGACAATGGTTCATACTGTTCCCTTGGATTAAAAAGTGACTAATACTTTGCAGGAAGAGAAAAAAATAAATGGCAAACGTCAGTTAATAGGTTGACTTATTGGTAAGTATATACCAATTGGTGTGTATATACATATAAACACACACATACCAATTAATACATATTTATGACTTACCTCAATTTCTATTTATTAATGCCAATTAATATTTATTAATACTTTGTCTCAGTTCTAGGGTAGCTACAAAATCAAAATCAAAAAACAAATGTAAATAAATCAAAAAATGTCTTAGGCAACCACAGAACTAAATGTAACTGCTCAACATACATTAACAATAAGAGAAGCTTTAGCTGAGTTAGGGAATGTCAACCAAGTTGGAGCACCTGAGCTTCTGTGGATACCACTGAGAAGGTCAGTACCTCATTAATCTCACAAGTAGAACTATAACAGGACTTGTCTTTGTAATTGAATTGATAGCCAGATTCTATTCTGGCAAAGTGTGGCCTGAAACATCATCGTGCTGTGCTATAAAAGGTGTTAAAAGGAATGACCAGTATGTTAAATTGAGCTCACAAGCTTATTGATAACCAATGCAGTCTTGTTGTTTTTGATTGTTGTGGTGGTCCTGTCAGAAATCAAGTCACAATACATTGTACCTGTTTCAGGTTCCAGGTTATCTCCACATCGAGATTTCAGCAACCCATCTAAGGTATCTTGGTTCAAATAGAGTCACAACTGGTGCACATAGCTATCATTTATATTGCTGTTTAAGTACAAGTTGTGATCCCATGAAAAATCACCTTTTGTGAACCAACTGCTTCAGGGGCAATGCAGCCCTACCAGGAATATAGATCAGTGACTATTAACAACTAGAAATTCCAAATTGGTAGGATTTGATTAGAATTTGTTACACCTCAATCCAATCCTCACAGCCTCCAGGCATCTCTGATTGTCATGAACACACTGAATGATTCTCCCCACAATTTGTTTTCATATAAGTATAAGTAATATGGGGATAGCACCGAAACCTGAGACCTCCCAAATTGGAGTTTCCAGCAGTTTGAGTGAAGGTCCCCAGAGACTCTGAGAGAAACTGCCCACAGAGAGAGGAATTGGAGCCATCATAACAGAAGCATTTGAGTCCTTGGTGAGCAGGACGCCATATTAAGAAATGTTAAGAGGGCAATGAGAAGGCATATACATTTTTGTTGCTATTTTTTAAAACTCTGGTGATGGGAAATGATCTCTCTTTGCATCTGAAGATAAAAGGCTAATTTAGAGCATGCAGCATCTCAATATCCTCTTATAACGACTCAATAGAAATGTATTGGAGGCAGAACAACTTCCATATGTTCTCTATTTACCCTTGGGTATTGATAGGTTCTGCTTTAGTTTCATTATAGGGCTCCAGTGTATTTAACTGCCTTGGCCCTTTATTGTGTTCTGTTGGCTCACTCAAGTTTTGCTCTGAATTGTTAAAAGTATAAGCCTTGGCTTTCATCACAGTGACCCAATTCTTTTTTTCAAAACTGTTCTGTTGTGAGCTTCCCCCATTAGCTCCATTCCCAAAGAGAATACATGTAATTGTATGCAGCTTTGTACTGTTGCAAAAGGTTATTCACAAGGATCTGTACACTGTAATATTAGAGCCAGTGTAGTTTAGTTGTTGTTGTTAAACTAAGAGCAGAACAAGTCAAGCCATAGAGGCTCTTGGGAGACTTTGGTCTAGTTATTCTCTCTCTTGTGAAGTCCAACCACTTCACAAGATCATTTGAAAGCCACCTGGAGATCCTGGAGGTGGAGGCCAGATATCTATGTAACAGATAAAAGAATAAACAAACATTGGCAGTAAGGAAGGAATAAAATAGACATATTGTGCCTCTAGGACAGGGGTAGGCAACCTTGGCTCTTTTATGACTCGTGGACTTCAACTCCCATGCTGGCTCAGGAATTCTGGGAGTTGAAGTCCACGAGTCATAAAAGAGCCAAGGTTGCCTACCCCTGCTCTAGGATAGTCTCTCACACCTTCATTAGTGTCTGGTTAAAGTAGATTTTCAATTTCAGAATGTTCAGTATTAATCACGCTGACCAAGGAATTTTGAAAGTGGAAGTCCATGTATCTGGAGCATGATCAGATCTAGGGAAGGATTCCCTACAATAAAAACCCAAACAGAGAACTATCATCAGGACAAAGCAGGAAACCTTCTTTTGGTGTGGATTTGTGTGGAGCAAGCAACATAATAGAATGAAAATGAAAATCAACAAAAGTTTATCTTGAAAACATGCAAGCCATCATCACAGCTCTTCTAGAACATAGAACCTTGGAGGTCTCGTAGTCCAACCCTCTGCTTGAACAATTTACTCCATGAATATAATATAAAATTATACACAAATGAAGGCAAATATATGTATACCAGGATAATGTTGCAGGATCCAATCTGGGTTGGTCACTGGGACCAGAGTTTTGTCTTCTGAGCTTTGAGACTCATGCTGGAGCCCATCTTCAGGGAACTTCTCTCTAGCAGAGTGTGTGCTGTTCTGTTTGTAATATTTATATACACAGTCACTTCACTGGCTGTTTTTGTGCTTGTTCATCTAAGATTGTTGGACGAGCAGGCACAAAAACAGCCAGGGAAGTGATTGAAGCCTGAGAAATAGCCCCCTCATTAGTCAATAGGAGTGCTGATTTACCACCAGCCTATCAAGTACTTAGAAGGTGAGGGCTAGGCAGTACAAGCAAACAACAACTAATAACTTAAAAGCTAGCAATCAACACACCCCAGTCAACATTGGGACTTCAAGATCCCTCTCAAAATTACTACCTTGTTCAATAGTAGCAACTGTGAGAGGGATCTCGGAGTCCTAGTGGACAATCACTTAAATATGAGCCAGCAGTGTGCTGCAGCTGCCAAAAAAGCCAACACAGTGCTAGACTGCATTAACAGTGGGATAGAATCAAGATCACACGAAGTGTTAATACCACTTTACAATGCCTTGGTAAGGCCACACTTGGAATACTGCATCCACAATGTAAAAAAGATGTTGAGACTCTAGAAAGAGTACAGAGAAGAGCAACAAAGATGATCAGGGGACTGGAGGCTAAAACATATAAGGAACGGTTGGTGGAATTGGGTATATCTAGTTTAATGAAGAGAGGGATGAAGGGTGACATGATAGCAGTGTTCCAATATCTCAGGGGTTGCCACAAAGAAGAGGGAGTCAAGCTATTGTCCAAAGTACCTGAAGGCAGGACAAGAAGCAACGAATGGAAACCAATCAAGGAGAGAAGCAACCTGGAACTAAGGAGAAATTTCCTAACAGTTAGAACAATTAATCAGTGGAACAACCTGTCTCCAGAAGCGGTGAATGCTCCAACACTGGAAGTTTTTAAGAAGAGATTGGACAGCCATTTGTCTGAAATGGTATAGGATTTCCTACCTGAGCAGGGGGTTCAACTAGAAGACCTCCAAGGTCCCTTCCAACATTATTATTATTATTATTATTATTATTATTATTATTATTATTATTATTATTATTATTATTATTATTATTATTATTATTATTATTATTATTATTATTATTATTATTATTATTATTATTATTATTATTATTATTATTATTATTATTATTATCATCATCATCATCATCATCATCATCATCATCATTATCATCATCATCATTATCATTATTATTATTATTATTATTATTATTATTATTATTATTATTATTATTATTATTATTATTATTATTATTATTATTATTATTATTATTATTATTATTATTATTATTATTATTATCATCATCATCATCATCATCATCATCATCATCATCATCATCATCTAAAAAGCCACTTGCAGCAGGCACTATAAATGCCACACACAGAACAGCACAGAGAAATTCTCTGAAGATAGGCTCTAGAATGAGTCCGCAAAACCTCTGGTCTTAATGACTGACCGAGATTGGATCCTAAAATTATACAGTATAATATTACACAACAACGACACTGCATTGTTATCAGGGATATAATAAATAAGATTTCAGCAGAGACAGCTAGCTCTGCCTCCAACATAATGGATACATGTCACAATCAGGGACTAAATAATTTGTTTTATTGTCCAGTGGATCTGCCATGCATTCACTTTTCCAAAATCCCAGACAACTAGGAGAATTTCTGAAAATTGTATTGCAGCCAGTATTTGTGTTAGAACGCACAATTCTGATGGTGTGTGCCGTTGGTTTCAGTCCCTCTAGTTGCGTCATGCCTTCCACATGCCCTCTGACTATTTTACCGATGTTCATGTGTGCCTTCCTAAAAAAAGTTGCCAAATAAATAAGTAAATGCAGGGCACATGTGACTTCTAGTATCTTCTATTGAGTCACAGTTCTTTGTGTATGGTGATTTAGTGCTACCTAATTGGATTCCTACACTTTGAGGAAACGCCATGAAAAAAAAATGTATTGACACCATGCTGCCTGCCCTAGCATCAAAACATGGTTTGTTAGGGATTAGAAACAGAGGCAGAAGATTCAGATGAATGGAAGAAAATTGAAAACTGAAAATTAAAAGTGGACTTCAAAGGATGCAAAGAGCTTTTGGAAATAAATAAGAACAAAATGATGGAGGATGCTGAATGCATTAGCTGCAGTTCAGACAACATCTAAGAAGAAATTCAGATGAATAGAATGGCTCTTGTTTAGAATTATTTAAAAAAAATCACAGGTGCCTTTTACATCTGGGCTCTATATTAGTCCCCCTGTCACAAATCCTTAATGCATCCTTAACAGAAATATCCTTTCCCTTTTTAGCATGAATGAGTCAGAACAGAAGATGGCAGTAGTGTCTTGTTTTAACTCCCCTTGGTCTGGAGTTAAAGGCATAACCAAATTGACAATTGTTCTATAGTATTACAAAGAAAGAAGGACATGGGTTCAGTCAAACCAATTACCACTCTTTTCTTTTTTATATATATTACACCTAACTTGGTTGTTACTGCTGAGGAATCTTCGGCACAGTTTTTTTCTTGCTTTTACTCTTTCACGTTGATGTATAATTGTTCTGGATATGTGCCATCTCCAAGCCATATGCCTGATATTATTCACACGGTATGAGCACAGAAATTAATTTGCAATGATCTGATTATCTAGACCTCAGATATCTGAAACCTTTCTGCATATTCTCCATCATTATCATAATATTTAGCACCGATATTGTGCCTGCAGCCTGTTCCAGGCACATGCCCTCTATTATCTAAGTAGATTTATAAATTTAAACAAATTCTTCTAACATTATTAAGCCCATGTTATCATGTTTCCCTCCTGTCTAGGGGAATTCTCAACAGACCCTTGTTTCTCCTGAATCTCTTAGCCTTTGCGTGCTCGTAGTTCTCAAAAAATATGGTCCCACCTAATTAATTGTTTAAACTTTTCCTGGTAATGTCATTTTTTTTGTCCATATACAGTGTCGCTAAATAAATATTGAAATATATTTGAAATTGCTTTATTTGTAATCTCCAGTCTAAATTTCCAGGTTTATAATTGCATTCAGCACTTCCTACTCTGTAATTCTTTGCTAGGTTTACAACCCTAGGAATAAGGAGAGAGGTCATCTCAAAATTTGTACATTGATGGCCTGATCCCAACCTAGACTAATGAAACAAAAACAAAGTTAAACAAAAACAAGGTCTTTTTAAGGTCTACTGCACAGAACAAGCAATCCTAGGAAGGATATATTTCTTCCCTGAATTCCAAGAAGCTTGGAATAACATAAATCCTTATATTTAGAATAAAACAATTCATAAATGTATCCCATATCCACTGTGAAAGGCAAAAAGGTAAAGGAGTCCGCTAGTCATTGCTGACTGTAGGGGGCAGTCTCATCTCCGTTTCAAGGCCATTGAACCAGCACTTTCCAAAGACATTTACCTAGGTCTGCTGGCTTTCCAGCCCAGTGTTTTTAACTGCTGAGAGCCACCATGCCTTCCCACCTACTATGAAGTCCTATTCTATAAGTGCTAGCCTTTCATGGCTGTAATGTTTGAAAAGGGACTTTACTGACTTCAAAATTGCTTAAGGGAAAGCAATGTTTTGTAAAACCAGCTGTTTTTTCATCAATGCCCAATGCTACCTCAGATCTATTTCATGTCACCTATAAGACCAGATGCGCATGCTGAAGAGATTGTACACTCCAGATGAGCTGATTGCTCTTAAATTATGTAGACTGGACCCAGATTTAGCTTACAAAAAGAACAGAATAAGGGCACCGGATTGGTGCTAAATCACATGCCCTATTATGCACAAGATTGCATTAGTTCAGTGGCTCCCAACCTTTTCTATATCCCGCACCCCTAGAACGCTTCTGATATATTCTCGCACACCTTACAAAAGTTCAAAATAATGGCAACGAATTATTCATATACACTATAATTTTGAAAACCCAAGTTTTCGCACCCCCTGGAATATCGTCTCGCACGCCCAGTTGGGAACACCTGCATTAGTTGAATCTGGGGCAATTTCAGTAGAAATTCAGTAGCAAGTGATAAGAACCAAGTCTCTTTGCATTAACTCTGGAAAGTAGTTATTTCTACCTCAAGTCAACGATATGAAATTAATTTGATAACAATATGCTAACCTGGAATTAGACAAAACTGTAATTGACTTTCATTTGTAGAGTGGTCTCCTGATACATTTGGTGACAGATAAATGGAGGAAGAAGAGGAAGAAGAGAATTTACAGGGACCCAGCTGCCACAGCCCCTAGCTAAAGCAGTCCAGGTTTGGCCATAAGCAGGTCTAAATTTAAATAATTTAACGCTGAGCAAGAGGCCTCTGCAGTGTTTTTAGCAAAGCAAATGTACCAGATTGAATTTGAAATAACAGATGATAGGGATCTGTATCACTAATTAGCTGTGTATTTTTATCCACTCATATATTTAAGTAAAATGGAGTGTGTAACCTGTCAATAGCACAGTAGCTATTCTTTATATTCCTTTTGCTTGCCTTCAAAAGATACTTCTTTTGCAGATACTTAGATACTTCCAGCTATATAGAACAGAACTGATCTTCCTTCCTTCCTTCCTTCCTTCCTTCCTTCCTTCCTTCCTTCCTTCCTTCCTTCCTTCCTTCCTTCCTTCCTTCCTTCCTTCCTTCCTTCCTTCCTTCCAGAAATATTGGTTTTCATTCTTTCCAGCCAGGTTGCTTTTAGATCTTTTGAATGTACCACCATACCTGAGCTCATATTAATTATGTAAGCTTGATGTGGGACCCATAAAAAGATACAGGGCTCAAGTTAGTATCAAATATTGTAAATATTTAGAGAACAGAGTTCATAAATAAAGTTTCAAGGTTATTTTGATACATCATCACTATAAAAGTGAAGAGAACCGGAGCTTCACTGGAAATCTGGAAAACATATCTCTTATAGGTTTTTTTTTTAGGGTTTTCTCACTCACTTATTCAAGTAGTAAACCTCCAATAAAACCAGTGATTAGCCATAAGTAATGTTTAGGATTAAATTCTTAGCTGCCTATAGTGTGTGTTTAATCTTAGTCAAAGGTAAAAAAATATCAAATTTGTCTACTGTTGACTCTCTGGACATGTGCATGGAATTTTCCTGGCTATAATTTGGAAGTTATTTCCCATTGTCTACTTCTTGAAAGCCCTTCAGATTTCCCAGTCTACCTAAGCTGAAATTCAAATCTGCATTTGGAATTAGATGGTGCCATAGTGTTCACGTTTATAATTAAAACATCAATGAGTTTACTTTTTTTCTACAACAGTAATCCCACGGATCCATGAGGTTTTAGAAAGACCTCACGAGATTATTTTAAGATCATACTTTCAGGTTCTCAGATTGACTTAGAAATAATTTTCTGAACTCCATGATTAGGAGCCCAAAGATACCATGATGAAAAGGGTTAAAAGGATCAATATCTTGATAGATAGATAGATAGATAGATAGATAGATAGATAGATAGATAGATAGATAGATAGATAGATAGATAGATAGATAGATAATAAATAAATAAATAGATAGATAGATAGATAGATAGATAGATAGATAGATAGATAGATAGATAGATAGATAGATAGATAGATAAATAAATAAATAGGTATAGCAAACTTCCATGCATCAAGTCTGATCAATTGGTCCATCAAGCTAAATATGATCAACACCATGACAATTTTTGAAATTTTGATCAAAAATGTTTCTTGGCCAAACCTGGAGACTTAATTGGTGAGCTTTGCCATACAAAGCTTCACTGAGCTAGTCTATAGCTCCTGAGTTACATATATTATTCTCATTCATATTTAGTAGATAGTAGTAGAGTGAGATAATTTTGGATCCTGGACACCTTCTTTAGGTGTCCTTGTCCTCCTTTTATGTAGTGAGGGGAGAAGAAAATACTAATTTCTCTTCTCCCCTCACTACATAAAAGGAGGAGAAAGAGGACATGTTGTCAGCAAATCAGTTCGCTACTGGTCACTGCCAGTAATTCACCTTTCCCAGGAATGGGAAAAGTGAACTTTGAACTTTGACCTGACTATACCACTATTAATGGTGGTGAGAAAATGGCAATGTGGCTATAATTGGAGCCAGGATCAACTTTTGGGCTGCCCTTTTAAATGAAGAATGTGCCATTTAGAGAAGCTACTATAATGCAGTGATTAAGACATTTAAATAGGATAATGAGCCCAAGTTAAAATCTACTTCCAACTATGGAATATCAATGGATAATTTGGGGATTCTCTTGCCTCACATTTTAATGCTTCTGATTCTCTATCACCAAGTGTCTTTAGTAGAGCCACCAGCTTCTACAGGGAGATCAAAAGAGGCAAGATAGTGTAATCAAAGCTTCAAGCCTTTGTACATGGATACAATGTGTAAATATTGATAAAAGAGGCACATTTTTTAATGTGCTGCCATAACCATTATCTTCTTCTTTTTGATCTTCCTGTGGATGGTGGTTGTTAGAGCTGTTGCATTATCCCCTAAACCTTCTAAGCATGCTGAACATCATGTTCCTGCAAATGTTAATTAGAGAAACACAACATCCAAGAAAATGTTGTGGATGGGACTATGCTGATTAGGAAATACCTCTGTACAGATTACTTGATTTTCTGTTTATTCCGCTGAATAGATTATGGATCTTCATATCCAAGCTTGATGATGCCAAAGAATGCTTAGGATATGTGGGAGATTATGGGGGGGTGGAAGAAATGAGGTGTTTGGTTATCTGAGAACAGGCAACACAAGCCAGTTATGAGAGAAGTTGGGGGGAAAAAGCTTTTCTAAGCTTTTCTGCCTTAATTAACCCACAATAACTGTGAGTTATAATGAGTTTTCAAGATTCTGTATTCTTCAGTCAGAATTCAAGATACCTTCCTGAACTCAGTGTCATCCCTGCTTTCTTGATTTTTTCCAAGAAAGGAAACACGGCTTGAAAAAGTGAGAAGGAGCACATCAGCAGAGATGTCTTGTATTCCCCCAAATTATGGGAAAAAAATGATGAGGTGAGATTTTCCATTTACTGCAGCTAGAAATATATTTAATGGTGCAAGCCTATATTTGCTTACTTAAGAGTAAGCGAGTCACATTAAAATTAATGAAATATTTGAATCCACTTTAAAAAAGAATGGAGAAAGAACAGAATGAAGAGACAGCAAGTACAGATTTGTACAGATTGATTTGTTTGTGGCAATTGTAAAACAATTCTCTGACAGCTTTGTTTGGTGGACCACACCACTGCCATGGCAGTCCTTGAGGAAACAGCACTGCTGGATCTGTCATTGATGAGTGAAAGCCATGATATCTGCATGAAAAGTAGCCCAAAATGGTTTTTGTCTAGCATCAGAATGAGCACTAATGGAAATGAATGACTATTCCTTTGAAAAATGAAGTGAATGATGAATGTATTGCTGCACTGCAGGGACTGAGAAATGCATAGGAAGAAACAATGACAGCTAAAATTCCTATGCGGGCATCTCACTGCCAGCCAACAAGACTTCAAGAGTAGGCTGTATTTCTCCTATGTCACCCTTGTTATGAACAGGGATGACTAATGGCTCTTTCCCCTAATTAGTAATGTACTATCAATATGTCAATATTATAGATTGTCAGCATTTGAGGCAAGAACTGATATGTTCAGGCATCTCAGGGTAGAAATTTCAGTCGAATGGCAGCTATACATTCAGGCTGCACAAGTCTCTAAGAGGTATCTTTGTGTGCTATTCTGCTTTGACAAAGTGAGCACCCTTTGAAAGTATTTCCAAAAAGCAGTATGGCACCCTTTTCTAAATAGTGGAGCAGAAGGGCCATGGTTTTTCACTTTGTACAAAATATATTTTAGGGCTGTGGTTATGAAGACTGGGTTGTAAATAGGTCTTTGAAAGAACTAGCTTAGATTAAGAAGGCCACCAGACTGAGAGGCAATCAGGCTTTGGGCCAAAGGATTGCCACTCTTAGATTCTCAACTCGAGTCTTCTCCAAGAGAGGTAAGCCATCCTAAAGAAGATCCAGATCTTGTGACCTGCTAGGAGATGTTATAATTCCTGAATTTCTGAACAAGTTAATCAACTCCTTTGGGTTCCACTCAGGTCAAGAATGAATAGAATTCAAACAGTTTAGCATCTGCCATACCATCATATTTATCATATTTAAGATGGAAATTCATTTAAAAAGAAGATACAAAGAATAATTTCAAAAGAATCAAATGTGGTGGAAAAAAAGGATAACTTGTTGAAGATCTGCAGAGAAAAAAAGAACTTATGCAAGAACTGGACAGAGGCATTCTTCATGAAATGTCAAGTTATATGTTTTTATGGACTTTGGGGAGTCCATCCAGAGTCCATTAGAATTGGCAGTTATAACAAATTTAAATAAAACAAAATGAATTAAAATGAAATACTCCAAAGAAATATTTCTGCATCTTCTCCTTGAGTGCTGAAGATCATCATCTTTACCTACCAATTTCAGAGGATTTTATTTACAATACATTTGACAACATTTACATTCCTTCTATACATTTCAAACTATTAATCACATTGTGCAAGATTGCTCAATATGTACATTCTCTGGTTCCCCAGAAGATCTGCATGAAACAACACCAGAGGTGATCACCTGGATAGCTGAATTGGACATCCAGTTATGAGGCCACTGTGATACTTTTGTATATAATTACATGGATTGTGTGTATATGTTTACTTCTCTTCTGTCATGTTCTCATCATATGCTAAATAATAATAATATACATTTCAAAAATGGATACCAACCCTGGCCTCTTCTTAAGACAGCTGTATGGCTTGCAACATGTAATGTATTTCAATAAAACCTCATCAGAGATATGTGAAATATGTCATTTTCTTCCTCCAAGAAAAACTTGGATTTGAATTTAGATACCAGAGTCAATCAGCTGGGGAAGAGGGAGTGGAAGATGGTTGAGAAACAATTTCCTTGGGTGCCCTACTTCTTGTGACACAAGCATCACAGCTGTTCTGCTGTTCAGCTCCAGATTCTCACAGTGTATTTTTCTCCCTTCCCTGAACAGGTGTCTGTTCTTTCTTTTAAAGCAAAATGGGGCTAAAAATAAAACTGAAAGTAGAACTGTGAAAGAGAGTGAGGAACCGGGGGAGTGGGGGAAGCAGAAATGAGAATACATTTATACAAAATAATTATTTAAGAAAAGCCAGTTATTTTGATTTCCATTGTTTTCCTGCTTTTTTTTTTAAAGAAAAAAGTGTTTTATCAACTATTAGTTTTTTTAATATCTTTGCAATTCACCAGAGAGCTTCAGTTTCAATTAGTAAGCAAATTAGAAGGATTTTAAGTAAATAAATAAGTAAATAAAAATATTCTAATGCTTTAAAAATGAGTATGTTTTGTTCATATCCATTCAGTGATGTTAGTAGGAAAGATTAAGATCTGCAAAAAGGTAGATTCAGCATCGCAATACAAGCATTGTCCCTTTTATACACATGCACACATACACACACACACTCACACACAAAAAGATGTGGGGTTTGCATCATAATGCTATATCTGCCATTTTTCAGATTTTGATTCCTGCCATAGTTGTTCATGTAGCTGTGATAATCGCCTTCTTCAGTTCTAGACTTTGTCCTGCAAAACAGAAAGGTTTGAATTGTATTGAATGATTCATGGTCATTAAAAATATAAGATGAATGTTCCCAGAGTGGTCTTCAGACCAGTGACCAAAAAGGAATTCATTCAAAGTCAAATATAGTCAAATAAATTGACTATAGATTTATTTCAGAACAAAACCTATGTTTAACTAGTATGGACATCATCAGGGTATAGTTAATAATACTATATCAATCTTGGTTCAAAAATTAAGTACAACAGAGCACATAGATGGGAAAAATTCAGCCCTAAATATTAGTACATAGGGATAACATGTGCAAAGGGCTGTCCAAAGAAGAAATCTGAATCTTCTATAGTATTTTTGAATCTTCTAACTGAATTGATTTGATGTCTCAGATTAAATGCCCACAAATTAATTTCTTTTTCCTGAAATCACATATATCAGAATATGGAAGAAGGAATAAAGGGCTAGCTCTTCTGAATTTACACAATGTAAAGAAAGAAGAATTGGTTGATGAACTGAAGGTGTCAGCAATTTAGGGGGAAAACAGCCATGTCATTTTAAAGATAATTACAGGAAAATAAAGTAATCAGTTGGACTAGATTCCTTAGTTTTCAGGAAACAAGTTTTAATGAACTCCAGGGAAAGATGGGGAATATTCCTGAAATCTTAAATGGCAACAAGACAAAGGTAGAAATAAGATAGAAATCCTGCAAAAACTATGGTACTGGAAGCACAGGAACAAGCAACCCTCATAAACAGAGAAATGGAAAAAAAATTAAATGGGGCTCCACGGGTGAACATCAAGTTCAGAAACAAACAAACAAGACATGTACTGTATAGGGAAGTGACACAAAGTTGATAATTAAAAAAAAAGTTCTGGGATGATAAAAAAAACCCTCAGCAAGACTAAAGCTCAAGATGACATGAGCCAGCAAGGAATTCAAAATACAATAAATTTGGGGGTTTGGGAGGTATTCCTCAGTCAAAAGGGGAGTGTTAGTCAGAGATGCAAGGAAAAGTGGAAATCAAATAATGGTGAACACAGAAAGAAAACGGAGTCACTTAACACTTCCTTTGTGAAAGTTTCATCTCATAATAATAAAGATGAGAACACCACTAAAGAAAGTGGACATAACATTGGGCTGATATAGTTATTGGAAGGATTTATCTCAAAGAAACTCATATTTTCAGGGCCAGTCAGGATGCTGAAGGAGCCAACACAAGGACTGTCAAAACGCCAGCAGTTGATCTCTTACAGAAAATTAGCTGGTGGGGGCCAAATACCAACTTGCTCCAGATGGTTTAATGGGTTTTATAAACTGGACTCAATAATCTATAAAATCTAATAATTTATAAAATCCATTTCAATCCAGGCATCTAATGATTCTAAAGATAGAATAAAAACAATAGCAATAGCAATGTTTATGATAAACACTAATAATTAATAAACAGTAATTAGGACAAATAGTAATAAAATCAAGGGAAGTATTCCATTTCTAGCAAAAGCCTTGTACTAATCTGTACAAAAGTGAATATCAGCTGCTTGAGTAGCAGAATATTTTCTTCCAGATGTAAAGACTTGTTAGGTCTATGAGGAAGTGATAATGTATGAGAGAAAGCCCAAAGAACACTCCCCACCTTTATATCTCTTCACTCATATCACTCACAAGGTAAAATGATCCCTGAAAGAGGAGACAATAGTAAGAGTGCTCCAGATGGCATCTTATATGGACTTCTCATCATGATTAATAGAATAAGAGAATTACACAGTTGGAAGGGAGCTTAGAGGTTTTTTAGTCCAACCCCTGCTCAGGAATAGGAAATCCTATACCATTTCATACAAATGGCTGTCCAATTTCTGCTTAGAAACTTCCAGTGTTGGAACATTCACAGCTTCTTGAGGCAGGTTGTTCCACTGATTAATTGTTCTAACTATCAGGAAATTTCTCCTTAGTTCTAGGTTGCTTCTCTCCTTGATTAGTTTCCATCCGTTGCTTCTTGTCCTGCCTTCAGGTGCTTTGGAGAATAGCTTGACTCCCTCTTCTTTGTGGCAGCCCCTGAGATATTGGAACACTGCTATCATGTCCCCCCTCGTCCTTCTCTTCATTGAACTAGACATACCCAATTCCAGCAACCGTTCTTGATATGTTTTAGACTCCAAACCCCTGATCATTTTTGTTGCTCTTCTCTTTACTCTTTCTAGAGTCTCCAACATCTTTTTAATATTGTGGTGACCAAAACTGGATGCAAAGGATGCTGGTTTCACTTTTTATTTATCTCTATAAAGAACATTTTGCATATTTTACATGTTTTTATGTTTTCTGAGCCACTGAGAACTTCAGCTAGTAAAATGTATCTCTTTGAAAAAAAATTGAATATGCTTTTTGATTTTTTCTCTGAAAATGTCTCCACTATTCAATCAAAGTCAATAATATATATTTAAAGCAATGCACTCCCTCTGCATCTGACCAAGGAGATTTCTTACAATATTTTCCTAATGTTGCCTAAGTAATTCTAGATAGAGCTAGTCAGATAGAACATGAGGATGTATATTATAAGACATGCTTCAGAAAACTCATTTACAATTACAAATCATTAGCTATTTGCAGTATCCCTGGAAGGAAATAATATTTCTCAGAGGGATAATTGTATTAGCCATTTGCAACCAATATTGTAGAATTTTGTGACATGTTGAACTCAAACTTTATTTCATCTTTTCTATTCTTTTTTAAGTTTGTCCTATTCAGCCTTCTTTTAAGTGTGCTTTTTTATTAAACAGTTGGGAATGAAATTAATCATTTTTCTTTATATTTGGTATGATTTGTACTTTTTATTAAATTCATTTTGAGAAGAAGAAAAGAATGCTGTCTAATTGCTTAAACTGAAAAACAAACTGAACAATTGCTAAGAATTGACAGTTTGGCCTTGTTCTGACCTATTCCAATTTCACAGATATTCATCAGAAGGTTTATTGAATCTTATTGCTTCAGTAATCTGCAATTTTATTTTATTTTTAAAAGAGGCATGAAACAGCAATTCACCAGGCTCGTGATGGTCTTTTCCCTTTCAAATTGTATTTTTGTGAATACAGTCCTCCCCCCCCACACACACATACAATGCAGATTATTCTATTTATTGGAGAGAAATTACTTAAATTTAATCTGTTAAAAATATAACCAGACAAAACCTCTGAGTATCCCTATCTAGACAAAAGGAAGAAAAGAAAGAAAAACATTGCTTATAGTGATAAAAAAAGACTGGACAAAAGCTAAAAAAAGGAGAGATTGAAGACAGGCAAATACCCAATATAAAATTGGTGCAATCTTGATGGATACAGGTATAACCCCCTTTGGAGATTAGATGCTGCCTTTTCATTAATTTGTTTATTTCAGGGGTCAGCAAGGGCAAAGAGATTTTAGTTTGGGGAAAGAGGCCAGAGGTCTAGTCAGTTCAAAAGTGTGATCCTGCATACATTACCAATGAAATTTCCAGGAACAATGCAGAGTATAATAACCATTTCTTGTAGTTATGGCTGTACTAACTACAAGATTTATGCAGGACATAATATATGTGGTAAATACCACAACATAAGGAAAGTGATAACTGTCGGGAGGCCATCCATATGGAACAGCCTCTCACACCACTGCAAGGTTGAAACAAAGTGATTTGAGCCTTTGACACAGAGAAAGAAACAGGAGGAACCAGAAATATATGCACTTTCAAGGAAAAATTATATACTATATGCTATGAAGAAGAAGGAATGGATACCTCTCCCAATAGGCTTTTAATCCTTTCTATCTTTGCTTGTTTTCAATTTTCTCATCATCCTTCCAGCATTCTTGGTTTTGCTCAGTGTTATTTTGCTTTCATTTGTTTTTTTCTTGCTTAACTGCATTCTACAAGTTGTATTCCAGGACATCATCTTAAAATATGACCCACTTTTTTTTGGAAAAGTGTCCAGGAAACTTTGAGATTGATATTATTGGTGACCACAACTGAAGACTCTCTTCCTCTTCCTCATTTCCCTTCTAATGAAAATCCTCTGCTGAATTCGGGGAATCTACATGAATGAGACCCTTTTTCTCCAGAGGCTAATTAGAGAAGATCTGCATCAAAGTACAACAATTTTAGAACCAAATATGTCAAATTTACAGAACTTTTTGTACACCTCATACATGTTTCTTGACCTACACCTCCCATCCCCCTCATTCCCCACACCCCCATCCACCCAATCTACCTGATTCACATGGAATCTCTTGCCCATCATGCATCCTTCCCAACCCATATTCTCATGTACCCTCTCACTCATTCTCCCCATCTGAGAGAGGTGAAGAGGAAGAAGGAGAGGGAGAGAGAGAAGGAGAGAGAGGAGGGAGGAGAGAGAGAGAGAGGGAAGGAGGGAAGGAAGGAAGGAATGAAGGAAGGAATGAAGGAAGGAATGAAGGAAGGAAACTTTACAATTCTATTTGTACTAATCTGTTTATCACAAATCTGAAGTGGCACACACATTATGATGACTTGTGAGAACACACTCCATTGAAGCATGGTAAATGTGCCACTTTTTGCATGAGAGCCATTTTCTAGTCCTTCCAGGAGATGAAAAATGAATGCATCAATTATATTACAGCTGTTCTTAGATAAACTGGCATGTTAACAGGTCTCCTGTGGCCTTTCCTATCTTAGTGATAGAATCATGCACAGACTTGCTTGTTACTTCAAGCCAACTTCAATTGGAGCAGATATGCCCCTGAAGAGTCTTATCGTGTATGTTAAGTGGCTTATCATTTGTCAGCTTTAAACAAAGCTGTAGTAAACCTCGTAGATCAAAAGTTAAAATATTTTTAAGTAGGCTTTCCCATGAAGGGTTTTTCAGCTTTTCAACTAATTTGATTGGAAGCCAAGTTGATTTTTTTTAGGAAATTATTTTTTTAGGACTAGCCAAAATTGAGCAGAATAACAGAATTGGAAGCAACTTTGGAGGTCTTCTAGTCCAACTCCGTGCTCAAGCAGGAAATCCATTTCAGACAAATGGTTATCCAATCTCTTCTTAAAAATCTCCAGCGTGGAGCACCCACAACCTCTGGAGGCAAGTCGATCCATTGATTAATTGTTCTAACTGGCAGGAAATTTCTTCTTAGTTCTAGGTTGCTTCTCTCCTTGATTAGTTTCCATCCATTACTTTCCATTTTATCCATAATCAGTTCAATGTTCTTTACTGAGTTGCATGTTGTTATCATCGGGAGACTGATAGGGACAAATTTGGATGCATAGGAGATACAATCAGGTGTGCACTTCAAATGACCTTTGATCTTTTTGTGCTCATAGTCATCTCCCAAAGATATACAAAGGCAAAGCTGAGGTGGACATCAGGACCAGCACTAATAGTAGGAATATAACTAGAATAGGAACTCAGAAAAACATCTTATTATCAGGTCCCATCGGAACGCTGCCATAAGGAAGGGGAGGAGGAGCACCTATTGGTATGGATTGAGGATGTTTCTGTATTACTAGCATTTGTTTCTACTTTCACTTTGATGTATCTACATGGGAATTAGGGAGGGGGAAATACCCTTGGGGCCATCTGTTTTCACTCCTGCCGACTGGCAAGACCGAGGTGCCTGAGAAACGGTCGGTTATCACCTTTTCGGCTTGAAGTTCTCATAACTCCTTCACGCCAGTGGATTGGCTCCTGCGGACTGGGACATTAGGGTGGGGCTGAAGAAATGGGATTTTTAGCAATGCTTTTGCATGGGAACTTCAGATTCTGCCTTTTTACTCTGCAATCACTATCTCTCAGTAAAAGATCCTCTTTGAAACAATGCCTGTTTCCTAAGTTGTGCTTTCCTGAGGGGACAGCTGAGGCAGATCCTCAGATAGTCCTCAATTTACAACCATTTGTTTAGTGATTGTTCAAAGTTACAGCAGCACTGAAAAAAGTGACTTACAACAATTCCTTGTACTTATGACTGTTATAACTTAGTCCCCATAATCACAAGATCAAAATGTATGGATTAATGCATGTATTTATGATAGTTGCATCATACTGCATTCATGTGACAGTCATTTGTGACTTTCCCAGCTGACTCCTGACAAGTAAAGTCAACGGGGAATGGACTTGCTTAGTGGTCACGTTATTCACTAAACTGCAGTGAATCACTTACCAATTATGGCAAAAAAAGATTGTAAAATCAGGCACAACTCACTTACAACTGCCTTGTTTAGCAATGTAAAGTCTGGTCCCAATTGTGGACATAAATTGTGAACTTGTATTCTTGCTAGGAATAGAACAGGGACTTTTTTTTAGCCGAAACATAATAACAATAGCAATAGCACTTAGACTTATATACCATTTCATAGTGTTTTACAGCACTCTCTAAGCATTTACAAATGTCAGCATATTGCCCCCAACAATTTAGATTTTCATTTTACTGACCTCAGAAGGATGGAAGGCTGAGTCAACCTTGGGCCGGTCAGGATCGAACTCCGGGCACCAGCAGAATTAGCTTGCAATACTGCATTCTAACACTGTGCCACAAGGAAGAATGAATCTGGACAAATTATGCTTTGTAAAGATCAGTTGGAAGTGGGAGATACTTCCAACTGAATCTACCGGATTCCCTGCATGGATTATGTGACTATGTAGGACAGACAGGGAGGAAGCTAACCACCTGTTCTGACCCGGCTCTCTGAACATAACAGACGCACCAATAAATCTCCAATGTTCCTTTTATTCAGGAATGCCAGCAGTTTCACACAGCTGACTGTAAAGTCTTTAGTAGCCTCTAGACAACGGAGCTTGCTCCCTTTTCTCCTGCAGTGGTCTCCCAAAACCCAGAGTTAATCTCAGTCTCTCACCACGCTTGCAGCAAGAGTTCTTTAGGCAAGCTGGCTCTTTTCTAACATAAGACACAAGCACACACTCAGAAGGCACTCCGACTCCCAACGCCACAGGATCTGAGGAAAATTCCGGCAAGTTTCCAAACAAGAGTCAGGATTTCCAAATAGAAGTGGCTGACCGGCAGGGAGATGAATAGTTGTCTGCCACACCTATTCATCTCCGCCCTGCCTTTTACCCACAGCTGAAGGTGGGGCTCTGTTAGCAGCAGTGACTCTTCTGCCCTGAAGACCGGCCCATATCTTCTCGCTGTTCTCGTCTTCTCAGTCTCCGCCACACCCGTGCATCAATCACTGGCCCCATGTAATCCTCCTCTCCTCAATCATTTGCCAGATGGAAAGGTCTCAGTCTTTCCATCTGGGGCTGGTGAAGGACCCAGGCTCTGCCTCTGTCGCTGGCTGCGACAGCTCCATTCCTTCGTCCCCATTGGAGCTTTCAGCTGGCCCTGACGCTGGGCCCAACACCCACTCCTGTGCTTCCTCCTCTGAGTCAGCTGTGGAGTCCTCCGGTGGCCAATAGGCCACAACACCACCAGACTGCAAGAACACAAGCAAGCGATCAGACAAGCATGCCCAAACTCATTGGTAGCCTCACATTGCAAAGAACAAGGAAATACATTCAATTTTGCAGCTACTAAGATTGTTGGATGAGCAGGCACAAAAACAGTCAAGGAAGTGACTGAAGCCTGGGAAATGGGACCCTCATCAGTCAACAGGAGTGCTGATTTACCACCAGATTTTCAAATACTTAGGAGAAAAGGGTGTGGCAGCAAAGGAAACAACATCCAGCAACTTACTAGCCAGCCATCAACATCCCAATCAACAACTAGAAAGCCACCCACAATAGGCATCATATAAATACCACACACAGAATCGTTCAAAGCATACCCTCAACTAGAGAGAAGTTCCCTGAGGATGGGCTCCAGCACAAGTCCAGATGGCTAAACCTCTGGTCCTGGTGACTGACTGCCCAGACTGGAAGCTGCAACATTATCCTGGGACATGTATATTTGTCTTCATTCATAATTAATCTGTGGCAATCACTAACACATGACGCTTTATGGCCACTAATTTGGAAAGCTTTCAAAGAGGATTTGATAAACTGGATAAGTTTCCTTCAGTCCAATCCACCTCACAGGGTTGCTGTTGTGGGAAAAAAAATAGGAGGAGGAAGGTATGTTGGATATATTTGCCACCTTGAGTGATTTGTAAAAATAATAAAGGTAGGGAATAAATAAATGAATAAACAAACAAATAAATAAATAAATTCATGATGGATCGGTAACAAAGGTTATCAGTTGGCAATTTTAGCTCTGTGTTAGGGGCAGCATCCTCTAAATAAGAGTTGTAGACAATGGTAGGATTCAAATATGTGAACAACTGGTTCTCTGTGTGGGTGCTGCTTCTGGAAGTCCATTCTGGGCCTGGGCAACAAAAGATTAGGTACCGGTTCTGCTGAAGTGGTGAGAACTGGCTGGATCCCACCACTGGTTGTAGAAGAGCAATGTTGGGGAAAGTCTATGTCTCCATTTCCTTCTTAACAAACCACTAGTGACACATGACTTATCCACTGTGATTAAAATGTTGTGAATGCTAGTCACGGATGAACCTTGTCCTGATCCATGTTCTGATCTATGTTCTTATATTGCTCAGTGTTCTTTAATCTCAGCAACTTTAAGATGTGTGGACTTTGATTCTCAGAATTCTCCAACCAGGCCAACATCTTAAAGTTGCTGAGATTGAGAAACACTGTTTTGGATACTGGAAGAAGACAGTGGGGAACCACTTCTGGCTGTTGACAAGAAAACAACATACTTGTGCTTATATATCTTCCGCTTTTCTATTATTTTTTATTTTATTTCAAGCAAAGTGCACTCTGGCTATAACTTTTATGAGAATCCTATAATTAACTCTGCAACTACCTCTGTAAATGGATAGAGAGTTTGCCCAACAGTAACCATATTGAATCCTGTGGGTTTATCCTCTGACCACATTGTTGTAATATATAAGAGCATAAATATTAATAAAATATTGCTTCTTAGCCAGTTAAAACACAACTTAGCTGTTAATAAGAAATGCAAGCCAGAATTCAGGTTGTTAGAAGAATTGGGAAGATCATCCGGGGAAATAAATACTCAATTTAGCTTGTTTTTTTTTTTCACTCTGTGTTTTACTTAGCTAACTTGCCCCAAGAAGCATTAAAAAACAGAACTTGGTTTATCACCTCCTTTAGATGTAAAAATCAAAGATTTATCATAAGAATGTCTATAAGGGAATTTAAATTAGTCAAGATGACAGTCAAAACTGCACAATAAAATGTACCTATGTATTGCATGTGCGTGACACACTTAAAAAGGGGAAAGCTTCAATTGTTTGGTTATTTGTTGTCAGTGCCCCTTACGTGTTCATCTTGGTTGTGTTTTCATCTAATTCTCCAGAATGTTCATTAGATCTCAGCGTTGAATTATGTTTCAGTAATGGTTCCCGATTGGAGGATTTTTCCACAAAGATACTTATTGGTGGGTCACTAGGCCTTCTGGCAATTAACTAGTTCAGAACTTTTCAGACCTGGCCGATAAGGTGTGGATTTCAACTTTCAGAATTCTGAGATGACTAGGAAACAAGGCTGGGGAATTCTGGCGGTGGAAGTCCGCACATTGTAAAGTGGCCAGGTCTGAAAAACACAGGCCTAGATACAATTTGTAATTAAAATTAGACGCAAGCCTTTCAACCATCCCTGAGAAACCATACATGCTGGGAATTTTGGAAAGGCATTCCTGACCAATCAAGAAGGTAGTTTTAATTTAATCAAAAACACTATAGATAGCCCCTTGATTTATAACCACAATTGGAAGCAGTTGTTAAGTGACTCATGCCTGAATTTATGACCTTTTTAATGACATTTGTTAAGTGAATCACCATAGCTGTTAAGTGAATCACACAGTCGTTTAAGCAAATCTGTCTTCACCCATTGACTTTGCTTGTTGAAAACTGGCTGGGAAAGTTGCAAATGACGATCACATCACCCTGGGAAGCTGCAACCATTGTAACTACACACTAATTGCAAAGTGCCCGAATTATGATCATGTGACCATAGCGATGCCGAAACAGTCATAAGTGCGAATACTGGTCATTAATTAGTTTTTACAGTGCCATTGTAACTTTCAATGGTTTCTAAATGAATGGTTGAAGACTATCTGTATTTTAAATGGAAGGATATTTTGAACTGCTTTACCCATTATTGACTATTGTGGTAACATGAGGTGTGGAACCTGCCATTCACGTATGAGAAAACATCATTTATACATCATATTCTTTGAATTATGAGAAACAAATGGAAATATTAGCCAAACCATACTGTTTTTCCTCTAGTGGATATGCATAGAATTGTGTACAGGTAATCCTCAAGTTACAACAGTCCATTTAGTGACAGTTCAAAGTTACAAAGTCATTGAAAAAAGTGACTTATGACCACTTTTTCACATTTACGACCATTGCAGTATCCCCATGGCAACATGATCAAAATTCAGACGCTTGGCAACTGACTCATATTTATGACGGCTGCAGTGTCCCGGGATCATGTGACTTCTTGCAACCTTCCGACAAGCAAAGTCAATGGGGAAGTCAGATTCACTTAACAACCCTGTTACTAACTTAACAACTGCAGTGACTCACTTACCAATTGTGACAAGAAAGGTTGTAAAATGGGGGAAAAGATCACTTAACAACTGTCTCACTTAGCAACAGAAATTTCGGGTTCAATTTTGGTCGTAAGTCGAGGACTACCTGTGTTAAGACATCTTGCATCAGAATAAACATGTATAATTAAAAGTGGGAAAGTCTGTTATCCCAATATTCTGATATATCTATATATCTATATATCTATATATCTATATCTATATCTATATCTATATCTATATCTATATCTATATCTATATCTATATCTATCTATCTATCTATCTATCTATCTATCTATCTATCTATCTATCTATCTATCTATCTATCTATCTATCTATCTATCTATCTATCTATTTATCTATTATCTATCTACTATCTATCTATCTATCTGTAATCTATCTATCTATCTATTATCTATCTATCTATCTATCTATCTATCAATCTATCTATCTATCATATCTATCGTATCTATATATATATATAATATATATATATATATATATATATATATATATATATATATATATATATATAAACTTTTTTCCGGACAGACAGGTCTGGTTGATGCACCTTGGTATTCTAACTGCTATACTGCAGTTATACTTTTTTATAATTACTTTTGCCTTGCAGCCCCCCAACTAGGGGCATTAAGCAGGCTTAAGTCGCTACTGCGATGCATTTACAAATTCAAATTTCTTTTTTGTTGACAAAGAGTTAAAGGATTTTATATATATAAACAGAGAGCAGGAATTCCCGAATGGCCATCCTTCGCAAGGTTGGGGCGAGGGAGCTACGGGTGAGACAACAGCGGCCTTGGGGGAGGGTGACAGCCTCACAGGGCGTCTTAATTATAGGTTGAGAGATCGCTCCAAAACGGGAGGGGAAGGAGATAAGGAGCAAAGGCAGCTGGACAGCGCATGTACGCGCTCAAGGAAAGCGAAGGAGGATCTGAAGGCAACCAGCAAGCCACTGATAGATTGCCAGGTGTAGACCAACTCAGCACATTGTGGACTATTACAACCAATGGGCCGATGACGCACTCGAGAAGCCGGGCACAGAGGCAGGAGGCTATATAGGCCAGCTCCCAGAATGCCTCCCACTCCAACTCTGAGGACGTCGGCAGTTTGGCCGATGAAAGCTAAGTGCTCTTTTATCTACAGGCCTGTTTATATTAAACAGCCTTGTTTATTTTTATCCTGGTGTTCGCTTTTTTCTTGTAAGAATTTTATCAACATATATATATATATATATATAGTCTGATATAAAAATATTTCTGATGAATGCTGCTTCAGCTGACTATTATAAGAGCAGAGATGTTAATGAGAATTGGAGATTTATTTTAGAAAGTAGTATGAAAAAGACATGAGGAATCAAGCAAAGATACAAAATGAAGAGATTCCAGTTACGCTAGATATTGTGGGATTCTGCCTCTGACATACAGAAGATGGAGTTATTCTGTGAGAGATGATAACAATAAAAAGAAAAGTTGGAGAAGAGGATCAAACCGTTGAAACGATAAGGCTTGGACACCCAAGATAAGAACAGCAAAATAGTGTGGTATGAGAACGTTAGATTAGCTAAAGAGTTAAGAACTTTTGAAATAGATCAAGAAGGACGAGGACTGGATAGAAATCACAGACACTTATACCTGAGGAAGATAAAAATCAAGTTGCCAATAAAATGCTCCAAGTGCTTCTATCATTTTCGGTTATTTTACATTTCTCTTCAACCAGAAAGAGAGAGAAAAATAGGCTATGAAAGTAGCCTAAAGGGCTTACTCATGCTGGCCTAATCTCTCAGCCTTTCCAGATGAACGGGTTCATACCATGATCCAACTTTTCCTAATACAGTATAAAAAGAAATCCAATTGTATTATTATGTAGTATTATTATATTTGTACTTTCTCTGATAGCTTGGCATTTGGACCACTACTATATGTGATGAATGCCAGGCTATGTGTCCTGACAAGCCAACCTTCCAAAGGTTGCCTTGATTCTATCTGAAAGTTATTCCTCCACCACATTCTGATTAACTAACTAGCTAACTAACAAATCCTTGACTTCTCTGTAGAATGACAAGAGTTGGTTTCCTTTCACTGATTCATTTATTTGACTCCTGTAAACGCGACACAAATTCCTTGGAAACTAACCAGATTATCAAATGACTTTGTCAGCACAGGGATTACAAACAGAAGCTTTTGGAATCCTGCCAGGTATTTCAAAGTTGATCTCTTAATCTACCTCTGATTGGAAAGTAGCTACCATTTTCTTTTCTGTTTTGCAGTCTATATGGCCAGTGGAGTAAGTTCCATGATAGACAAAGCAGTTTAGTGAAAGGTCAAAGATGGCTCTGGCTTAAACGTTAAAATAGACAAAATGGAAAGTCCTTTATGCTATCTTCCGCAATGTTTATATTTCCTCTTATAGTCCAGCTCCTCCTGCACATTGCAGATTCTTTATAAAATGGGGATTCAAGTCCAGCTAAACTTTGCACGTAGCTAGAAATGTATTAAGGAAGATCAGCTGTACTTTATCTTGGTAGTACAGAGCTGTGGTGGTGCAGTGATTGGATGCAGTATTGCAGGCTAATACTGCCCACTGCCAGCAGTTCGATCCTGACCTGCTCGTGGTTGACTCAACCTTTCATTCTTCCGAGACTGGTAAAATGAGGACCCAGATTGTTGGTGGAAATACGTTGACTCTGTAAACCACTTAAAGAGAGTTGTAAAAGCATTATGAAGCAATATATAAGTCTAAATGCTACTGCTATTGTTATTCATGAAGTTCATCACTGAAGGCAGATCAACTAATTCCTACGAGGTAGAGCATACTCCCTTACAGAATGGAGTATTACCAATCCTACAAGCCTACAATAGATAAATAGATAGATAACTGTACTTTCCCATATGGCTGTATTTAGTTAATCAAAAGAATATTGGAAGAGATGATGTTGACTTCCAGTCTAGAAAATAGCATTTTCAGGAAGGGTGAAAATCTCCATGGGCAGCAAGATATTTGACCAAGAGGGCTATTCTCAAATTCATTTGGTGTCAAATAGGTCTTTTTTTAAAAAATGCAGTTCAAAACAGTCGTAGCAGAATCCATCACACTTATTTTTGAAAAGTGGAATGTATTTTGAAGGGAGGGAATGCACTGGAAAGTGGCTTGCTTGCTGGATGCCCCAATGGGATGTATGGTTAATGCACTTGCAACAAAGCAAATATATAATTTGTTGAACAAATTTTTACCACATGCAGATTTGGCTACAGACTTTTAAAGTTCTGTGGGAGATAATTTGACTGGCAGACATGGAATTTGAACAGAAAGAAAAGTCAGGGTCCTCTGCACTATGAAAATAGGATTCTATTAAACTTTAGAGAACATTGAAAATGTTCAGTGGAACTTTTAAAAATAACATTGCTTTTGAGTCTCTTATTAATGCTTAAAAGTGCATCGACATACTCTTCAGATTTGAAGGTGGATTCAGTTAGGTGAGCTTTTTGGAAATTCTTTCCTGTTTGCCTTCCATCATGCAATCAAATATAAGTTCCCAGTGTCAACAAAGGAAAAAAAAATGGCTTTGTATAGATTTCAGACATTGTAAAAAGTTCGTGAAGGGCTGCTTGAAGATGCAAATCCTTCTGATTTTAACTGTAGCTTTGATTGTAGATAACAAAGGTAAATTAGAACTTTCCAAAATATATTAGAAGAGAATTTTTGGACTCAACTATAGACAATAATAGTGAAGATTTTAAAAACTTATTAACTTATAACTTATAAACAATTAAAATCAGATATTTTTGTCTTGTACTGATGGATAAGCAGCTGGAAAAAACATGGAGCTTTGTTTTTACATATCATAACTGCAGCAAGACTATTTGTTATATGCTCAAAGATAGAAACATTTAACTTTGCCCATGCTGGAGGAATATGATAGCAAAGATGATTAAACTTGCTGAGATGGTCAAGAAAGGGACAAATATTTTTAATTTGCTGGTTTGCTTTGGGGGCAGATATTTAAAATTCAAAATTTTAAATAAAATTTAATCAAAATCTTAGGCAAACTCTCATGGGAAACGGTTGTTACAATAAGTAGAAATCAAAACGAATTCTGAGTTGATTAAAAATTCTTCATGGTGTTAAGGCTATGCTGATTACTGATTTGTTTATCCTTATAAGCTTTGATTCTTGCTCAGTTAGTTGTTAATGTACATAAAAAAGTTGATTCTGTGTCTATGTAAATCTGAACCACATTTTAAAATATGTAAACAAACAGTGGCATCCACATCTTTAAATAAATAAATAAATTCTGCTAAGTATTTGTCAAGAGAGATTAATGCTACCATCCATATTATTAAGGAGCTGATCAATAATATTATACTCCTATTATAACTTACATAAATCTCCTGTAAATTTATGATCAATACTTTCCTATTAACTTCTTGAACAAATAAAAACTGACATCAACACATCTGGAGACTAAGTGCAATGATTTTCATTCTGAAGTACTTCCTTTTATTCATTATATTGTGTTCTTTGAAGACATGGTGTACTAGGATTGACTAGAGGGTCCTGTCAACCTATGTAGCAAGGAATATGGCTTTGGTTACATAGATGTGTCATTTGGGGAAGCTTCTGCGGTTAGCTGCCTAAATATTAGAAGAAATGCTTCATGAACCCACTGCTTGAACTGGCATCTTTTTGAAGGAACTTGTTTGTGAATACACACTGAATCCTAAAGCTGGAAGGAATTTAAACTATCAGGTCCAAACACCGAATTAGACCCAGAATCCACATTAAAGAATCTCTGAACCTCCATTTGAATATATCCAGCAAAGGGGTCCCTGCTACCTTTATGATAATTGGATCCACTTTTGAATCAAACTTGCAGTTATGATTTTTCTCCTCCCTTTGTCTTTCTTTAGACTACAAAGTTTAGACAATTAAGTCTAGACACCTGAATTCATGAAGGTTTCATTCTTTGGGAGTTAATGGAAAACTAGAAAGCAAGAAAGCTGAAGATCCCTGAAGAAATTGGTACATGTTGAAAGAAATGATATCCCTTCAGACAAACCTCTTGGGTGTTTCTTCCAATGATAAATGTAAAAACAGCCCTTCATAAATATTTTTTTCTGAAATTCCTTGAAATAAAATTTTGCAAATAACTAAGTGGGCCTCAATTATTCATTAAATTGAATTTGTCAGGTAGGAGAAGAATGCAGAATGATTGTTCTGCAGGAAACTCAGCCTTGTGATTTGTTCAACAGACCAAGTATGATATATAGGAAAGCAGCCAAATGTAAAACAAAATGTTCTGTTGCCTTCCCTCTCCCTGAAGAATTTGGCTTTTCTCCAGCTCCATCATTTCTATAAGGGAGGCCCAAAGGTACCAGATGGATTGCATTGTGTAATCCTGTTCTACAAGTTCATTCATATTTGGCTTCAGTGACCGAAGAACCTGCATGCATGAGTTGCAACCTTATACCTCAGTCCAGATGTTTTTGGTAATAAGATGTTGAATGCTCAGAATGGGAATTCATTTCAAGAAACCCTGGACTCATTTCCAGGCTCTTTAGCAGAAGATTCGGAAAGCCAGCAGAGACTTACTGTCTGTTCCCAGTTTATTAGATTCTTTGGTAGTCTGCAGCTGCCCACGTGTGATAGAAAAGTTATGGCTGTGGCGAGCTTTCTCTGCCAATCCAGGTGCTTTTTAATGATTGTATTAAAATGCCTCATCTGCCAAGTTAATCTGAAGGGTTCATTGTCCTGAAATGGACTGCTGCATAATCATTCTCTTGACTCTCACAAGTGGACTTGAAAAAAAGACAGATCCAGGTAGCTAATTATATAGGGATTTACCTACCACCCAAGTCATGCCAAATATTGCTTTGTTGGCACACCTGAAGGCTATGTTTTGCTGGGGGAAATAAAGGGGCTGGGGGTTAGAAGACATCTGGCCAACTTACATTCTGAATGGAGCCCTCATCCAACACCTGTCTGATCAATGGTGCCTAACTGACTTCATGAAAAGGACTAACTGTTCTTATATTTTAATACATTTAGAATTGAGATGAAATGGAGAGGGGAGGGCAAGCCTTCCAAGGGAAGGGAATTCTATTATGCCACTGAGGAGAACTCTCAGTCAAGCTTGAGTAGTAACTAAAACAATCCCTGACTTCCCATAGTTGGTGGTCATAGATAGAAGATAGAGAAAAGGGATTCACCAAGTAGAACAGTGTTTTCCAACCTTGGTGGTTTCCACACAAGTGGTCTTCCACCTTCCAGAATTTCAATTCAATAGCCATGCTGGCTATGGAATTCTGAGTCTTGAAATCCACATAACCTGTGATGGCCACAGTTGGAAAACACTGTTGTGGAATGTTCTATCAGTCAACAAGGTGAATAAATGCCAGGTTTTTAGTAACAATTGCTACTAAGGCCATCCCAAGTTTGAATTTTGCCATTCAGTCACAGAACTGAAGGAGGACATTGGCATTTCTTTTTTCACCTGACCAAGACTGGGTACATTTTATCCACAGAGGCACATTATGTTGAGTTTCTGAGCCTCAGTTTTAGCTCCTAAATTTCCAAATAAGCTCTTCCGCCATTTTGTGCTGACCTACAAACAGATAGAATAGAACATTCTGAACCCTTTGTTTCATTCATTTAAAACAATATCTGAATGCCATCTTTCAAAAAATAATTTTCCCAAGCCTGCTAAATACTCACATAAATCATGGTACAATTTTAGGGGGAGGAAGTAAAAAAATAAAATAAAATATAAAATGTAAAACAGTCAAAACACAATCCATAGACAGCCTGATTGCCAATCTTTGTTGCAGGACTAGAAGTTAAAAAGTTAAGATGGATCTATATTAAGAGGCATGGAAGAATAACAATAAGTACCAGAATGATAATAATGCCATATCTAATGTGGGGAGAAGCATTCCTGAGCTACCACCGAGAAGGGGCCCTAAGAATTTCCTGGGGTAGTAGTGGTGGGGAGTTTAGTGAAAGAGATAGCTCTTAAGAAACATTCTAGTTTTTGACTTTTATTTTTCCAGCTGCTATTTGACAAAGTAAAAAAAAAAAAATGCTGAGGATGACTGAAATAGCAAATGAACATTCAATGAAGGGAGATCTGTAGCTGGCTGACAAACTGTACTCAGCGAGTAGTCCTCAATGGTACTACATCCACATGGAGAGAAGTAAGCAGTGGGGTACCACAAGGCTCTGTCTTAGGCCCAGTCCCCTTCAATATCTTCATAAATGACTTAGATGAGGATATAAAAGGGGAACTCATTAAATTTGCAGATGACACCAAACTGGCAGGAGTAGCCAACACCCCAGAAGACAAGCTCAGGATCCAAAAAGGTCTTGACAAACTTAAACAATGGGCCCTATCCAACAAAATGAGTTTTAATGTGGAGAAAAGCAAAGTTTTACATTTAGGCAGGAAAAATCAAAGGTTTAAGTACAGATTAGGTGAGACCTGGCTCAAAAACAGCAACTGTGAAAGGGACCTTGGAGTCCTAATGGATGATCACTTGAGCCAGCAGTGTGCAGCAGCAGCAGCCAAAAAAGGACTAATACAATCCTGGGTTGTATAAACAGAGGCATAGAATTAAGATCACATGAAGTATTAGTATCACTTTATAAAACCCTAGTAAGACCACACCTGAATACTGCAACCAATTTTGGTCACCATACTACAAAAAAGATGTTGAGACTTTGGAGAAAGTTCAGAGAAGAGCAACTAAATGATCAAAGGCCTGGAGACTAAAACATATGAAGAACGGTTGCAGGACTTGGATTTGGCTAGTCTAAAGAAAAGAAGAAATAGGGGTGACATAATAGCAGTATTCTAGTATTTGAGGGGCTGCCACAAAGAAGAGGGGGGTCAAACTATTCTCCAAAGCACCAGAAGGCAGGACAAAAAACAATGGTTGGAAACTGATCAAAGAGAGAAGCAACCTGGAATTAAGGAGAAACTTAATAGTGAGGAGAATTAACCAGTGGAACAGCTTGCCTTCAGCAATTGTGGGCACTCAATCACTGGAGATTTTTAAGAAGAGACTGGACAGTCACCTGTCTGAGATGGTATAGGTTCTCCTGCTTGAGCAGGGGGCTGAATTAGAAGACCTCCAAGGTCCCTTCCAGCTCTGTTCTATTCTATTCCAGATCAGACTGCTGAAGATGGAGATAATCTATCAGTATTTCTCTTTGCTCATTCATATCATGTTGCAAGGACTTGTTTAAAAATAATGAATGGAAAAAAGTATTCTCTATTCCAATGATTCAGCATGTAGAAAACTGAAAGTCAGCAAAGTTTGTGATCTGAAGGAATTTACTCAAATTCTGGATGGATGGATGGATGGATGGAGACAGACAGACAGACAGACAGACAGACAGACAGACAGACAGACAGACAGACAGACAGACAGACAGACAGACAGACATTTAGATAGACAGAATGAATAGAGAGTTGATTTTGTCTAGCGGTTAAGGCACCAGACTAAAGACCAGGCGACTGTGAATTCTAGTTCTACCTTAAGCATAGAAGCTGGCTGGGTGAATTTGGGGCAGTCCTTCTCTCTCACAGCCCAATTCAACTCAGAGCATTGTTGCTGTGGGAAAAATTGGAAGAGGCGGGAATATTAGGTATGTTCTTCGACTTGAGTTATTTGTAATTATTTATTGTAAGATATTTGCAGGATAAAAAAAATCTAAAAATAAATAAAAATAAATTCTAACCCATCTGAGAATAACCTTTGAGCAAAATAAATAAAATCCACTCCATTGTTTGAGTTTGTGCTTAAGGTAGCTGGCTTTGGCTATGGCTAGTAGCAGCTGCTTGTTAGCCGATGGTGATTGATGCTGTTTGCTCCCAGGAGTGCAAAACAGACCCGACAAATTCTGAAGCTGCTAAAATAGGATCAATGGACATATTTATGAGTAGAGTGAGAAATGGAAAGCAAACATCTTGGTGCAATGCATGGGCACAAGACCTGGAATCCAATATGAATTTCAACCCATTCCATTTCACATTGTGTGCAAGCTCCAGTTTTCAGAAGATGTTTTCACACAGCAGTGTAGTGGTGCTACAGAAAGTGAGTTCTGTATCCTGCAAATATGGGAGTCAGCAATTCTAAAATTCGTAATAACACTTTCCTCTGCCATTTTTGAATAAACGTTCTTCCAGCTTTGGCCATCTCCGTGCCCAGATTATATGAGTACATTATAGTATCTGAAGATGATGATGAAAGAGAATTCTGATATGGGGGGGGGGGAAATCCCTACTGTCCAGTAGTTTGACACTTCCAACCTGTTCTGTGATTCCGCTAGCCGAATCCGCTATTCTGTGATTTTCCTTACAGATAGACTACAGTTGGGACTAGAATTTCCACTGCTAGGTTGATAAGTAAATTATGCCTGATTTTATAATCCTTTATGCTATTGTTGTTAAGTGAACCACTGCATCCATTAAGTGAATCACATAGTTGGTAAGCAAATCTGGCTTCCCCCATTGACTTTGCTTGTCACAAACTAGCTGAGAAGGTTGCAAATGGAAATCACAGGATGCTGCAACCATCACTAAATACACGCCAGTTGCCAATCACCCAAATTTTGATCACCTGATCATAGAAATGCTGTGATGATTATAAGTACAAGGAGTGGTTATAATCACTTTTTTTCCAGTACCATTGTAATATTCAATGATCACTAATCAAAAAGTTGTAAATCGAGGACTTTCGGTAGTGATTTTTTTTATTTTTCTTTCCTCTACCTTTTCCCACCATGACAGTGTTTCTCAGCTTTGCAGTTGAAGATGTGTGGACTTCAGCTCCAGAATTCCCCAGCCAGTGTGCCACCTGGGGGATTCTGGGAGTTGAAGTCCGCAACTCTTCAAGCTACCAAGGCTGAGCATATTCTCTCCCTCCCAAGAAAAACAATTGTGTTTCAATAAAACCAAACGAGCATGGTCAGAGAACTAAAAGAAACATTCAACATAGGTTTCAGTTGCTTTAGTGATATTTAATAGCAGCGCTTTACCGTTTTTAGCATTCACTTAGCTTTTTCTAGCATTTTCCTAGGTGCCTAAGGGAACTGTGTTAACAGGAGTGCATTCCCCATTATTATTTCTTCAGGGTCACTGATAAGCCTCCTTTGTACCTGTATTTTGATAGTAACAGTCTTCCTATGTCAAAAGAGAGCAACATCTAATTGAATTTTGTACATGAAAGGGGTTTGCTGAAGAAGCTATTCCTTTCTGTCACTTCAGGGAAGCACAGTGACCCACTTAAGACGTGACTTTCAGAATAAATCACAAACGTAGTGTAAAATGAAATAGTGACTTCAAAACAAGGCAGGAGGAAATCTCTTGATTTTTTTACCAAAGGGTTATAAGAATGTATTGTTTTTAATTGCACCTTGCTATGGTAAGCAGTCATTCTCACTGTACCGCAAGATTAATTCGAAGTCCTCAGCTGCAAAGCAGTTGAGAAGAACTGTAAAGGATCTAGTACCAACTTCCAGAGGAGATACTTCACAACTGTTCCACTTCATTTTTCCTTCTCCTCTGTAATCATAGAAAACTCATACACCTTTCACTGATGTTCACAGAATGTTGACATGTATTTACTTATTTACAGAATCTATTTAAAGAGGCAACTTTACTGCAGTGAACATATGGTGGTGCAGCATGAAACTGCAGTGATCATAAATCCTTTCGCAATAGATAATTTACTCTCCGACTCAAGGTGAGGTTTGTAGCATTCTAAGAAGAGACATCAAGTATCTAAGAGCTCTTACGACCTTTGTTCATTCAGTGAGGGAGAATTAGGTTTTGTTAAGTGGAAAAAACTGAGCTTCTAGCCAGTGTCTCCATGGAGAACTTCATGTTGCTTTTTTTTTTTTTTTGGGCAACAATACTGAAATGATCCTCATTGCCCTCTGTCCCCTCCACATCACCACTGTAATCCTAAAATGTTCTGCTGGTCTTTCAACCAGGTATTAAGCAGGTCTGGCACTGCTTAGCTTCTCTGAGATCAGTCAGGTCAGCTAATTATTCAGCGGCAGACTTTGCTAAGAAAGCATGAGCAAATCGTCCATTTTCAAAAGCCATCTTGAGATGCAACCGTGTTAAGTCTAAACTCTGAAACACCCTTTTTATTTATTTAACTTGAGGTTACATAAAGTAAAAGAGAAATCTAAAAAGAGTCAGAAAAAAAGAAAGAAAAAGATGCAAGAAAAAGAGGAAACAAGGTAACTAAAATCTGACTTCTGACCTTCTCTTTAACAGCTAATTACAATCTTACAATCCTCCTTCCCTCTTAGTTGTTACACAGATCCCAACATTCCTTTACTTAGTGCAACTCTTTTTAAATCCTCAGATCCAAAAATCATCATATCATTATTTTCTTCTTTTAGCAAAAATTCCATATAAAGTTTCTGGTCTTTTAAAAAAAGTTTTTGTTCTTTTTTCTTATTCAGCTTTGCCATCTCAGTGAATTTTGACATTTTCACAATCTATTCCTCTGCAGTGGAAATTTCATTGTTTTCCATCATTGATTATACAGTACTCTTGCTGCAATTATCACAAACAAAATTAGTCTACTATGAGTCATTTCTAATTCATTACCCATAAGTCCCAATGAAAAGTTTGGGTTTCTTCATCATATTTGTCTTAATTTTGTTTCTCATCGTATTAATTTTAATCCAACATGTCCCCTCATGTTTTACACATCTCCAATCTTGGTTTGAAATACCTTTGCACATTTTTGTCATATACCAACAATATATCATTTTATAAAAGTTTTCTCTCAAGTTAAGACACATTATAGATGTAATACCAGTTACCCACCTTCTTTCCCAGGTGTCCATCTAAGCTATATCCAAAACAAATAGCCCATTTCATCATGCAATCTTTAACCTCTCCATCTTCTGTTTTAAATCTTAATGAAAGCTTACAGATTTGTACACTTCCATGTTTGTCATTTGTACATAGTTCCATTTCAAATTCTGTTTTGTTTTATAATTACAACTATCTTTTAATCCATATTAAACCTTTCCTTTTACTGAGCATATGAAAACCATTGTAAACTATGTCCTTCTGCAGTCAATTGTTCTCTTGACCTCATCTTAAATTCACCATATTCCTATACTGTTTTTTCTTTCTTTTTATGACCCTGTGATCCATTGTTTAGAGGTGGGCTCATTATGACTGAATGGAGCTGAGCATTTACTGGCATCAGCCCTTCCTGATGCCTATGCGGAGTTCCCAGCAGATATTTTCTCTTTGCACCCTAATAGAGAAACATCTGAGCTCTCAACCTTCAGAGGCTATCATCTTCATCTCTAGGCTACCATGCCTCTCCTCCATCTTCCTATATTAATAAGTCTTGATATATTAGCCATTTCTCCCCATCTGATGCTTTAAAATCTAAATCTATAAGTGTTGGTTTTCTAACAGGTTCAGGTTAGTCCAGAATAAACATTCTGTTTACCCTAAAAGCAAAGAAAGTTATACTTTTTATAGTGCAATGAAGTTTTAATTGTTGAGGTTTGTTTATGGCAAAGATAACCTACTTGAGAGTCACACAATTTTCCAAGATCTTGGATGTAGTTCCCAGAGCCTCTCCTGAATTACCACTGTACTATATTTTTAATATTATGAAACAGGAGCTGTGATTTTAATGGTATGTGCATTATTTGATTTATTTAAATATACATTTGGTCCTACCCTGGCCCATTTCTTTGTCCCAGACATGCCTTGGTTTTATAGCATGCTCAAAATCAAGCATCCATGAAAGTTTCAGCATGATGTTACATCAGGAATATGCCTCAGTAATATTAATCTTCATTAGCCATTCTGCTGTGACCATGTAGTTAGTAGTTCTTACGCAAAGAAATACCACAGTTGATGAAAGATTGGCAGGCTTATGTTGCTGTAGAAATTTCAGGTTGTCCATACAGTGTTAGATATATACATCAATAATTTTGAAAGTGTTGCCTTCAGGGAATGCTTCAGAGAAGTTTTCCCATCAAACATGTAGATTGGGATATGGTATCATCTTGTGCTAGATATCTGGATTCTTAATCTTAATCACTAAAAGAAAAAACCACTAATATTTCATGGCATGCCAGTGGCAAAACGTCTAAACACTGATATTCTAGCTCCAAGTATCCATATTCTTATTATTACAATATGCAAAAAGTGTGGCTCCTACCAGAATAGTCAAAGGTTACAATCAATGGAGAATGTAGCTATTACATAAACAGTTCATACAAAAGATTGTGCTATATATGAGGTGAGACAATAGAACTGATTTTTAGAATACTTCTGGAATCTTCAAAATGTTTATTTTGACCCTTGAAGCTTTTGTAGGGACTGGTAGATCCTCAGTGTACATATTTGTCTCCAAGAATTTTGAAATTTAGATGCAAAATGCTATGTAGGTTTTCTCAATGTGAATTCAGGGAGCTCTTCCAGAGAAGTCCCTTTTACAAGTAGCAGCGTTGGCTTTTAAGTGCCAAGATATTGTTAAATTTCCAATCTATTCAAGTGAACAGTTTTAATCTTGCTCACTGATTTAGGACTCATTGAACTATCTTGAAACCTTGTAGTTTATTATGTTTGACTTGTATTTACATTGGAATTCTATTATACTTTCTTGCAAATCACCTGGAATTGATTTATTCATTCAATCAATTACACTGAAGGCTAGTATAAAAATATATAGCATGAATAACAATGAATAAATGACCAAACAAATAAATATATTCATTAATGTTGGGCAACTTCCATCAAAGGTATATCCTTCAATTACTGAACATCTTCCATATTAGCCTGCATTTTAGGCCTAACCATTACATTCCATAAAGTAATAAGATGCTCCAAAATGCTATTCTAGATCCCTTGTAATTGGCAACTAGTAACAGGATAACAGAGTTGGAAGGGACCTTGGAGGTCTTCTAGTCTAACCCCCTGCTCAAGCAGGAAACCCTCTACCATTTTAGACAAATGGATGTCCATCTCTTCTTGATAAGCTCCAGTGATGGACCACCCATATTTGTAAACAACTGCTGTTTAGCAGATGTGCAGGCATTCCTACAAAGGTAAAATCAAAGAATTCCTAAAGAAGGAAAAACTATGGAAATTCATCTGAATAAAGGAAATTTTAAAAGTCTCTAATATTTTAATACCGCAAGAAAATGCCATCTTATTGATAGGTAAATGGCATTGGTCTACAAGGAGAAAGCCTCGGAAAAGAAAGTAACTAAATTTTACCAGAATTGGGTCACTAATAAAGGAAAATTAAGTCCTGAATATTAATTGGCTCCAGTTTCCAAGATACAGCGTCAGGTCAAAATTGCACCAAAAGAATTCAAAATGACGAGGGGGATTATGCTCTATAACTTTTCTACAAAATGTGATGTAGCAATGAGAATGGTGCCACACCAATCATTATAAATTTATCTTTTTATTGATAACAATAACATAACTTTCCATTCATTTATTGGTTTTTCATGTAACATTTTCATGTTTTTTTCACTCTGCAAGAGGTTCCACTGTTGTAATCTGGAGCCCAGTAGCTCTGCCTTACTCTTAGGCAAGTCCAAATCCCTGACCAGGTCATTTAGTTCACTCTGTGAAATGAGACGTAGTTCAGGAGGAGCATATGGTGGGCTAAAGTTTGGGTCCACTGACATAGATGGTCCCAGATCAGCTCCATCCTGCTCATGGTCTTTATCATCATCTGAGTCTAGAGAGTAGGATTCTGGTGGATCTGGAACTGGAAAGTCCTCACCATGGGGTACAGGACGCAGTACAGATGGACTGTTTGGATATTCCACTTCTTCTTTCTTAAGATCCCTTTTGCAATTGGGGGAACCATGCAAAAATAGCGGTGGCTACTATGATTTGGTGGGTTCCCTCCACACCATTGGGACTGTGAAAGGCATGGACTTTTTCTTCTTGTTTAGCCAATGACACAGATAGGTTGCACATGTAATGCAACAATAATGAGGGGGCCCACTCTTGTCCTGATTCCCTATTTTGCACCCAAAATATACCAGTAGGTAGCATGCCTTTTTTACCACTGCCATCATAGTGCATTTTTGAGATGCAAATATAACCTCACCACAACTGTAGCAGAAGATATTTGCATTGTTTACAGTTTCGAGGCATCTTAGATTCTGATGGAAAATATTACGCAACTGTTCCTTGGAAATGTTAGACAACGACACTTTCACAAGCCACCAGATGTATCTATATGATGCATAGATCTGACCAAGACAAATGTGCCTTGCAATAAAAGAACAATAAATTACAGTTAGGTAATAATCTTTAATCTCAAAGTGAAGATAAATTTATACACTTCCATGTAGTATCATTTTCACTGTTCTACCATACTTTGTCGAGAAGTTACGTGGCATCACGATCATTAGACATTAGACACCTCTTTCCCTTGTAGGCAAATATACTTGCCTGTGTATAAATCTTTATTGTGAAATATTTTGAAAACCTTAGCCAACCAGCACCTTTACCACCTGTAAGAATTAACACATTTTATCTCAGAGATTGATAATTTCCCAAAATTTGTAGACCAGTGTAGCATACACATTTTCACCCATATGGATCACAACAATATTTTTGGAAGAAAGAGAAGATGCCTGATCATATCTGGACATTATTTTTGGCATTACACTAGAAACATAATATTGGTGAATTAATTGTTTCACGTATCCTATCCTGTTCTGTTCTGGAGATGACTTTACCAAGCCATAATAATCCACAATGGACTTTTTTCTTCTTTGTTTATTTCAAAAAGCCTTGATCCACTAACCTGGATCCTACCACCTATGTGAAGGACAACTAGATCTGCTGCTCCGAGGCACTTTGTCAGAATCTTAATCAATGGCATTTAGAACCCGTGTATCCAGATTTAATCCATTTCAATCAACTTGGAAAGAGAAGGAGGAGAAGGAAGGTCTGAGGGGCACAAAATATAAGAATGGGTTGGCAGTCAAAGTGGACACACAAGGCCTGTTACAATGTGTGACAGCCAATGGTGATATGAGAAATGGGATTTGACTAGCTCAAAATAAGACACTTGGCATCAATGAAGTGAGAGATAAGAGAACATTGTTAAGAAAGTGCCTTTCAGTAATGAAAACAAGAGAAGGAGTAGAAAAATTCCCTGGTTTTGATCACGCTGAGTCTGTGAACTGCACAATTTTAGCAAAAGGGCATTCAGCTATTTTTCTTGGCTATGACCCAGTCAATTTAATTTGCTCCTGCTGCTTTGGCAAGACTAAAGCTTGAGAAATAGAATAACTAAAAGAACAGAGGAAATCAATGGAACTGCATCAAACTAACCCAGTTGTATTCTCTTAAACAAACAGTATCCAGTTGCTATCTCTGTCACCGATGGCAACTCCTATAGCTAAGAAGTAAACTGACCACTGTTGAAGTTAAAAAAGTTTTTTTTTCTTTTTTACATGTAGTCCTCAGCTTGTGGCCATTCTATTAGCAACCATTCAAAATTATGATGGTGCTGAGAAAACTGACTTATGATGAGTCCTTGCACTTACAACACTCCCTCAGTCATGTGATCACAATCTGGGTTCTTGACGATTGGCTTGTATTTAAAATAGCTGCAGCATCATGTAGTTACCAATTGCCATTTGCAGCCTATGCAGCCATCTCCCAATAAGCAAAATCAATGGGAAAATGCAAGTCATAGTTGTGTGATATCCTACTGACCATAGCATAAAAGGTTGCAAAATTGGGTGCCGTCGCATGACACTTCACTTAATGACCATACTGCTTAACGACAAATTTTCTGGTACCAATTGTTGTAAGTCAAGGACTACCTATATCTGTCTTCAGAGCCATCCCTAGATGAAGAATAAAATGGCGTTCATGGACAAATATCAACCAAATTGATCACTGAATCTTTCTTCAACATTGAATAAAGGACGGGGTCTTTTCCAATTCAAATATGTGACCAACCGGTTCTCTGTGTGGATGCCACTTCCGGAAGCCCATTCTGGGCCTGGGCAACAAAAAATTAGCTACTGGTTCTGCCGAACTGGTGCGAATTGGCTGAATCCCACCACTGGTCTTTTCTTATTTTTATGGGGGAGCTTAATTTACAAGGAACAAGGTAAGTTGCCCAGCACAAAGCTTTTTCTTAAAAGCTCCCATAATTTGCTGCTGGTGACAACTATATCCAATAACAGGGCTGGCTTAATATTATTGCTTGGATGAAAGAGGAAGAGGATAATCGATGTTGGTTGATTAACAACTGGCATTTTTGTGGGCATGACCAGTTTATGTATTGGTCTTCTTGAAGGGCTAATTTCTAATTTGATATCTCTTTTACTTACCATCTTTTTACTTCTTTATTCACCTTCCTTGAATCTGTCTAATCCTGGATACTAACAGTCATAGAGACAGAGGGAGAAAAATTCCCAGCAAATCTCATTATGTCCAGTAGTCACATGTAAGTGTGTTTAGGAGGCTCTTTATATTAAAATCAAATAGTCTTAAGGAGTTGAAGCCAAAGCAACACCTAACAGAATAACAGAGTTGGAAGGGACCTTGGAGGTCATCTAGTCCAACCCCCTGCTCAGGCGAGAAACCCTATACCATTTCAGACAAATGGTTGTCCAATCTCTTCTTAAATTTGAACTTCAACTTCTCCCTATTTTTTCTCAGTTGTAAGGGAGATATGTGCAGCTTGTCATAGCTTGGAACTGGTTTTTGGAAATTCAGCTTGCTGGGAAAGTAAAATATTTATGAAAATATTCGGTGGCAAACATAAGGCCAGTGGTTTTTCTGGTTTGCTTAAAGGGATATAAAAACTGGAAAATTCGTCTGTAATATATTAGATCAGTGTTTTTCAAACTTAGCAATTTTAAGATGTGTGGACTTCAACTCCCAGAATTCCCCAGCCCATGGAATGCTGGCAGTTGAAGTCCATACATCTTTAAATGGCCAAATTTGAAAAAAAAAACATTGTGGTAAAAGATAATATCACTTGGAGAGTGATATTATACTAGAACAGAACTTCTAAGACTTCCAGATACAATTGCATGTGATTTATGTCCTGGTATAAATGTTTTACTTTCCCCATATCTGTGGAGATTCTCAGCCATCTGGGTCATAGTTGTCCCAAAAGTGCTTTTTCAAAAGGCAACTGGACCGTTTTTTCTTTTCTCATATAACCTTCTTGAAAGCCATAGTTAACCCACTTAGCTTCCTCCCACCAATCCAATGAAGTTATGAGATGCAGCATTGGCTGTTACCATTTTTTGCCATAGGCAAAGAATAACAGAATAACAGAATTGGAAGGGACCTTGGAGGTCTTCTAGTCCAACCCCCTGATTAGGCAGGAAACTCTATACCATTTCAGGCAAATCTCTTCTTTAAAACTTCCAGTGTTGGAACATTCTGGAGACAAGTCATTCTTCCAAGAGAAAGATGAGAGCTGGTGAGTAGCAGATACATAGCAATGTTGCTATTGCAGGTTGGGAAGAGGTAGGTGTGTGAATTATGAACACCAATTGCTGCCATTTTGATCAATGTTATGATCAATGTTTTTACAAAGTCTAAAATGTTAATTGGATGTGAATGTGTCCATTTGCAAAAGAAGATAGAGGCAAAATATATAAGCAGTTTTTAAAATGTATTCTTGATTTTGCACAAATAAAAAGAAAAAAACCCTTTCTCTCATTAATTTTGAATTTGTCCCTCTGGTGTGCACAGGAGAGGTCAAGCCAAAACGCTTGCCATTCCAGCAACTCTTCTTTCCATATTATTTAATCAAAGCCAGATAACATTTGCTTTATTAAAATGTTAGTTAAGATTGGACTTAAGACCTTAGCCTACAGATCAGGAGGTCAATATTAGACATTTCAGGACTCGTTATATGTATTTCCACACTAGCAACTTATAGCAACTGATAAATTTATCACTCTATGATAAATCACTAACGAAGACAAGATTTATATTAATAAAGGCTGGATAATGCTATAAATTGCTAGTACAGAAAGTCTCTTGGTGAATATAAGCAATTCACTAATATTCAGCCTTAGTCAAGATTGGGTAATAAATATCCTCTTGCAGAGAGATGGAAAACTTGGCCCTACAGATGTTACAGGATATACATCCCCATTAGACCCATCTGTATAACCAGTGGTAAAAAAATGAAGGCAGTTGGAGGTCAAGACTATATTGGTAAGATGTTTACTAGTACAAAATTGAATGATTCTACTTCTTTTCGAAGAATAGAAGTGGATTATGAGAAGTTTTAATTCAGAGATTTGGATTAATTTTGATTAAATCTCCAACTTGAATTAACTTTAATAATTCAGTTAGATGAGTTTGGATTCATGGAAATAACTTAATGATTTGGAAAGATTTTGATGCAAATGCTGTTTTCCTCCCAAAATAAAAGCCCTGAATTGAATTGACTCAGTTTTCCAGACTGATGTGAATAATTGAATCAATCAAATTGACAGTCGAAATCAAATGGTTGATTTGAATTGGGGTGAAGCTACCCTGAATTTCTACATTAGAGGGCATCCTTGACACCAGACATCTAATCTGCTTCCTCACTCTGTGCAAGTCATCCTCAACATAAAATAATTAATTAAATTTAAATTACATCTCTCACTTGATGATTTTAAATGTCTCATCCAGTCCTGTATTTTTATGAATACCCTGAAACCTGTATGTTCATTAGGAAGAAATATAGTATAAAAATGAAATCAGGTAATCTGCAGGATGAAGCTGAGGCTATTATTTACATGATTATCTTACAAATGGCTGGTGTTTTTAATGCCTCATGATCTTTTTGGTTTTTGAGCAGAAACTTGAGATGCTTTCCAATACTGAGCCAAATCCTCTATTGCTTTATAAAGCTGTGCTTTATCTCGCTTTCTGTTAATCTTGCAACAGGATCAGCTTTTTCAAAATTGCAAATCGACAATCATCAGGAGAGACAAAGCCATAAAACAATCAGAGTGTTTACCACAATGACGGTGGGAAGCCTTGTTTGATAATTTACTGTTCCGGAAAAGATATTGTTTCACGATGACTAATGCAACAAGGATCTTTTATATCCTACAGCACATAATTTTTTCAGCAAGACTTCAATTTAAACGTGCCAACCTTTGTGCAATATATGAATAATTTAGATCAGCTACATACTTAGAAAAATGAAACTGACTGCTATTTGTTTGATACATTCTGCCAGGTAGAATACCTAACCAGTGATCTGTCTAACAGCAGCATGAATTCTGAAATTCTGACATTAGTTTCGCTATTAGGCCTCACAGAAGTCAACAAAGACGAGGAGAGGATTGATTTAAATCAAAGTGAATTAAAGCTTTGATTTAAGTCTCCAGTGTTAATAGCAATTTAAATATTTGACATCCTTACAGTACTCCCTGATTTTTCTAAATGGTTTGGAGTAATCAAATTATTGAGGCAATCAGAGGTTTGGATAAATGAAAATTCTTTACAAAGGTTTACACTAGAAGCATAATGACATATTGAAGCATATACTAATTAGTCCTGGATGAGTCTATTTTTCTTGTTTGCATCCTCCTCTTTTATCAGGGAGCTTAATGTAGCTGTGATTATCATTTCCTAAATAGTAGATTGTTTTCACTGGTTTTGCACTCGTACATATGTGCCTTGAAGTTGTACATATGTGTGCAACTTGAGGAGCATGTTTATAAGGGAACCAACTATACTTTAGACCAGTGATGGTGAACTTTTTAGAGACTGAATGCCCAAACTGCAATCCAAAACCCACTTATGCATTGTCGAGTGCCGGGTGGGTGTGGCCCATTGGCTGGGCGTGGCCCATTGTCTGGGCATGGCTGAGGTGGTAACGTCAGAGTGGGTGGGACTAAAAAGTTCAATCAATCAATTCCAACTTTGCAAGATCTTTTTTTTCCTGCAAGAAGTTGAAATTGACTGATTGAACCTTTTTTTTTTTTGCACACGGTGGTGGAGGCCTAAAGTGAAAAGGTTTTATAAAACCCAGCTGAAGGCCTAGGACTGGGGCGACGGTGCGCATGCCCACAGAGAGGGCTCTGAGTGCCGCCTCTGGCACCTGTGCCATAGGTTCACCACCACTGCTTTAGACTAACATATATTTTAGGTGAAGCCTGTGACTGCATTATGATTCAGTAAATCATACAGTCCCAGAATAGTGGTATAATTAAGCTTTACTCATGCTAAATGCAGCATGCAAGTAAAGTAGAAGTGACAGCTTTGTTGTCTGAATGATATTTTTTTGAATGATGCAACTGTATTTTCTAATGAAATCCATCCATACTTTCAAATTCTAGCAATCAAGTTATAAGTAGTTAAAGGAAGTATGGGCATATGAGAGAAAAATCACAAATGTTCTGCTGTAGGGACTACTGTGTTTCCCCGAAAGTAGATCTACCCTGAAAATAAGCCCTAGCTTGATTTTTGGATGTGGGTCTAATAGAAACCCGACCCCCAAAATAAGCCCTAGCTTTGCGGCGAGGTGCACACTGAAAAATCAAGCTAGGGTGGGGGTGGGGTGGAGCTGGCCCACGCACCCCGCACCTGCTTACTTTTGCAGCCAGGTCTCCCATGAATTGACACCTGTCTCGTCTAGCCGGCCCACTTCTTCTGTGCATTTCACCATCAGAGACCTTCTGGAAGGCCTCTGTAGCCAAGAACTGAGCTATGGATTCAATCTGTAGCTCGGTTCTTGGCTGTAGAGGCCTTTCCGGAAGGCCTCTGATGACGAAATGCAGTGTGTGTGTGTGTGTGTGTGTGTGTGTGCGCTCCATTCTCAGCTGCAGAGGCATTTCCTTCAGCTGCAGAAGAAGTGGGCTGGCTGGGCCGAGCCATCGGTGCCGTTGCTGTGAAGTGAGACCATGGAAAAGATACCCCTGAAAATAAGATCTGGTGCATCTTTTGGAGGCAAAATAAATAAATAAATAAATAAATAAAACTGGGTCTTATTTTCAGGGAAACAAGGTAGGATATTTGAGTTTAGGATGGTTCCTTCCCCCAATCAACCCAAATTTCATGAAGATATTAATACTTATCAGAACTCATTCCAGATTTTAGCATTCTAATGTAAAGAATTAAGACCATCACAAATCTGTAACATTTATGAGATGTATAGGTAGTCCTCAACTTATAACCATTTGTTTACTGACCATTCAAAGTTACAACAGCCCTGGGGAAAAAATTATGACTTTTTCACACTTGCAATTGTTTCAATAGCTCCATGATCACATGATCAAAATTCAGATGCTTGGCAAACTGGCATGTATTTATGACGGTTGCTATGTCCCCGGGTCACATGACCTTTTGCAACTTTCTGACAAGCAAAGTCAAAGGGGAAGCCAGATTCACTAACCCTGTTACTAACTTAACAAGTGATTCACTTAACAACTGTAAACTGTAACTATAAAATGGGGCAAAACTCACATGCAACTGTCTGGCTTAGTAATGGAAATTTGGGCTCAATTGTGGTCATAAGTTGAGGACTACCTGTAGATTATTTTCCCTTAAAATCAAAGCATTTCACTCTGTGTCCCTTACTGGAATTTGGCTCTTCATTTGATCAGAGAAGATCATTCTGCATGTGTAAGACCTTCTAATAATTTCCTAATCCTTTAAAAGACAATAGATCCTTTGGAAACCAATTAAACTCAGTGAGTGACATATCAACCAGGAAAGGCTATGGCAGCAGATGGATAAGAAAACCATGGAAATATATGTTAACATAATTGTGGCAGGATTTTGTTTTTGTTTTTACTAACTCATAATATTTTCCAAACAGTATATCAGAGGAAGTTGTATTCACATATCTATTTTTCCTTTCTGCTTATCAATGAGCAATTAAGACCAAGAGTGTCAATTCCATATACATTTCCAAAGCTTTTCCTATACAGTATGATCTATTATAACACATGGTTTGGTGGAGATTGCTAAATAGATTAGTCTTTCTCAGGCATCGCTCTGAAGCTTTGAGAAGTCCATTGAGTTGTTGAAAAATGATATATTTCCATTTAAGCTTATTTTTCATTTCTAAATGTACATGCGACCTCCACATCCATCATGATCGTACTCTGGATTCTCCTGGAATATGTTAACATTTCATATCTATTTGGGTATTGATCTCCATCTGCTTGCAGAGATTGTTCAAAGTTCATAGGATTTCCGATCATTCTTCTTTTAATATCTGACATTTTAAAGTGGGAGGAGCTGATCTTTTCTTTTTTTTCCTCTCTCATTTTAATTTTTCCTTTTCCTTTCTCTCTGTTGAAAAATAGCACCAGGTTTTCTGCATATTTTATACATTATTTCAGTAAGCAAAGGCCTCCTCTGTCTCAAAAAAAATTAAAAATGATACTGCTCAAAGATCATCCAATATATGTAATCAAAAGTAGAGTTGTAGAGTGTGTGAAAGGAATAAGTATTTAAAACTTTTGAAAAAGTAAATCTTTTTATTCTTAAATTTGAAATAAAAGTCATTATTTACCAGGGATCTTGTCATGTATTATTTTGAGTCTGTCAAATCAACCATTTTAATAGTGTGGTTACAATAATTAATTATTATTTATTATTGTTATTTATCACAGATTTCTATTTATTTGCCAGCTAAGATGGCTTTCAGTAGTAAAGAAAACACAAAACATAAATCAGAATGGCATCAACACAATTAAAGTCCAAGTAAAACTCAAGCATTTAAATAAATAAACAATTAAAAGCTTGGCAGATGTTTTTATACATGACGGTTATACCAAATGAAATGAATATTTTTTTTTTTTATGCTCAGCTTTTAGCATGCATTGGTCTCATGAACCTGGATGATAGACATGCTGGAACCTGAATAATTATTCTGATGATCCTTGCTAAGAATCAGCTGTTAGGTTATAAGATACCTTTTGATATGTAGCAAAAGAAATTCAAGTTAAGGACAGCATCTTTTTTCTATGGCTCTCAAAACTAATTGACTTGGTATAAGACAAACTAATTTTAGATGTAATATGTAAGTCAAATAATAAATTTGGCATAGCTGTATGATGTTAAAAATCACCCAATATTGGTTGCCTCATTTTATAAAAGAAATGATAGAAATATAAATCAGATGAGATGTGTAAAAAATTGATCATCATTGTCACCGTTAAGAAAATATGTAATTTAATTAAACATTTCATTATACGGGGAGAGAAAGATGGCTATGATTCTGGAACTGAAATTTCTACAGTCTGAGAAAAACGTAGCTGCTCATGTGGATTGTATAAACAAAAATGTGAAGAACTAAAGTGTTTCCAGTTTTCATCAGCAATATTATCCTGAGTATAAGAGGAAAATAATTAAGATGTATGGCATGATCCATAGGTATACTGCTATGCTGTATTCTCTAGAGGTGATGCAGCTAAGTTTTTCCTTGCAGATGAAAGACATGGCATATTAAGAGGCACTTTTGAACAGCATTTCTGTGACATTTAGCTCTTGCATCTGATCATATTAAGAGAAAACCAGTCCTCAGGATTGATGTGTTCCAAGCCCCTTTTTAAAATGTGAAACATTTACAGGGTCTATAAATCAAATAGGGCTCTTTCTGTAAAAAAAAAAGATGGAAACACGGTTCAGATCTAATCACCCTAAGAGTGTTGCTTTATTGCCTCAACTTTCCAATCTAATTATTATTAGAGGCAGTAGAAAGTATTTCATTTTCCAAACTGCAAGCTGGCTATTTAGAATTTTGCTTAAAATGACCCAGCTACTAATAAATTTGCACTCACACTAAGTTGTCAAGGAGTGGGAAGAGGGAGCCTAGAATACATAAAATAGAGATTAAATTGATCCTCCTGGGAATGATTGTTTTTGGGGGATTGCAGGAATTAAAAAATTTGCACTGTTCACTCAAGCGAAGAAGTGGGAAAGCAACCTCTTTGGGATGTGAAAAGAAGGAGACAATAGCACAAGAGTCTGCTTACTGCTGCCTAAATATCTTATAATAATAATAATAATAAAGTTGGAAGGGACCTTGGAGGTCATCGAGTCCAACCCCTGCTCAGGCAGGAAACCCTATACCATTTCGGACAAATGGCTGTCCAGTCTCTTCTTAAAAACTTCCAGTGTTGGAGCATTCACCGCTTCTGGAGGCAGGTTGTTCACTGGTTAATTGTTCTAACTGTCAGGAAGTTTCTCCTCAGTTCCAGGTTGCTTCTCTCCTTGACTAGTTTCCATCCATTACTTCTTGTCCTGCCTCAGGCGCCTTGGAGAATAGCTTGACTCCCTCTTCTTTGTGGCAACCCCTGAGATATTGGAATACTGCTATCATGTCACCCCTAGTCCTTCTTTTCATTAAACTAGACATACCCAATTCCAGCAAACGTTCCTGATATGCTTTAGCCTCCAGTCCCCTAATCATCTTTGTTGCCCTTCTCTGCACTCTTTCTAGAGTCTCATCTTGATCAGATGGTTGCTGGGCTTAGGTGAATAGAAGTCCTCTTTTGGACATTTGTTCTTCAGAGAAATTGCTTAGGAAGGCCAGGGAAAGAATTTTAGGTTCATGTAGGTAGCCCACCCCACCAGCTTGTCTTCTTTTGAGCCTTGTCTTCTCTTGAGCTCAGTGAAATGTTCTTATGAAACCAGATCATAGGTGGATCCATTTCATCAAAACATCTCATCATCCGATGCAATTCTCATAAGTTACAAAATGTAAGTTCCAGTCCATTTCGTGATGACATCACTCTTTTGCAATTATCAAATTGGCTGATTGGGTGGGGAGCATGGCTAGCTTTTTTTTTCATATGGGAAGCTTGTCTGTCTACCTAGATGTTCCATGTGATCAAGGACTCTAGAAAAGCAGGGGTCAAGTAAATTAAGCAAGAGAGCCTAAGTAGCAACTGAGGGGCTATGTAAAGAAGGCACAGAGTTGGAAAGCCATATGTTTAAAATGCAAGTCTTTTTCCTTCTTGCTTCAATCCTTTAGAATTGTTCCTCAGATTCAGATTCCAATGATTCCAGTGTTTCTAGGGAATCTCTGAATCTACAACAATCTACTTTGTTCTGCTGCTCTGTCGTTTTTATTTAAGGATGCTTTTGAGTGGCAAAGTTTCCTTTATATGGAAGTAGATGGGAATTGCTTTAGCTTGCCAAGCCAGATTGTGTCAAATGAGGATTTGATTTAAAAGAAAAATAAGACTATGCAGAGGGTACTATGTAGATCCTCTTCATACAGAAGCTTTCTTTTTCTGCTTTGCCCTTTCTAGGTCATTCTAAGATGTGCTGAAGATGGGGGGGGGGAACCCTTGCTTTAGAGTTCTGTTCCTGCTTTATGGCTTCCTTTAAAAAAAAAAAGCATCAACAAAGCTCAAAGAAATTCCAGATATGCACACAACTTCCTAATTGGCTCGTGTGCCCTGAAATTTCCTAAATCTTTTGCAGTTTTTTTAAGGAGGGAAGAAAAAAGGAAGCTGGAGTTGCCTAATGCCCTGGATATTTTGGAAGCATTTTTGTTTTAAGAATGTATATGGCATTCATGCTATACTGGCATGCAATTCCATTTTTATTTTTATTTTGCAATTCCAGCCTGCCTTCCATTGAGGACCTATATACTGCACCAGCTCAAAAAAGGGCTGAGAAAATATCTACTGATCCCTCATATCCTGGACATAAATTGTTTCTATTTCTCCCCTCAGGACACTGCTATAGGGCATTGCATGCCAAAACAACTAGACACAAGGACATTTTTTCCTCATGCCATCACTCTGCTGAACACCTAATTCTCACAGCACTCTCTTATGTCTAAGGTTATTTACCCATTTAGTAGGGCTATATTACTATTATCCATTTCATCTTTCCTTTTACCTTCTCCTACTGGTAACATGATTATATTACTTTGTTGTTTGTATGAACAATTAGAGCTTATGCACTAGAGACAAATTCCTTGTATGTCCAATAAGTAAAGAATAATCTATTCTATCTAGATGGTCCCTTATCTCAAGATAGATATAGCTAGCTAGATGGTAGATTAAAACCATACAGCATTCACACAAACAAACAAACACACACACATTTTGATTCCCTTCCTAAATTGTAATATGCTTACAATATTCCATAATTGGGTGTTCACCACAAGTGGCAAAAAGCTGAATTGGTTTGCCAAGCATTTTATGGTGAGACCAGGCTTGAGACAGGCTTGAGATGCTCCAGTCCAATTGGAAATATAATTTGTTTACTTCCATACTCATCAACATAGTTCATACCTTCCTTCATCTTTTTTTTTATTCCTATGGAAAAATTTTCTTTTGAAGGCATATGGGCTAGATCAGGGGCGTGCCTGGCTGAGGAATTCTGGGAGTTGAAGTCCACAAGTCATAAAAGGGCCAAGTTTGAAGATCCTTGGGCTAGATGCTGCTTTATAAAAGCCTTCCAATGCAAATTATATCCCTACCCCAGCTGGGTTTTCAGTCAGTTGCTTGTGTAGAGATTTTCTTGTGTCTGCTCTGTAAGATCAATATTTTTGAATACATTGCTGGGGTCATTCTGCTTTTGGACTTTATCCAGAAAAAAAAATAATTCCTTTGAGTTTGGGATTTATTTATAAGGCTCATTGGCATTCAAACTCAGGTTTCTGTTCGTCCCAACTTTGCAGGTAATTTTTGCTAGCTGCTATAAATATTCTTTTTTTCTATCTTTATTCCATTCATTTTTTTAGCATATAGCATCCCATCCTCCCACAAACAAGAAGGAAGGAAGGAAGGAAGGAAGGAAGGAAGGAAGGAAGGAAGGAAGGAAGGAAGGAAGGAAGGAAGGAAGGAAGGAAGGAAGGAAGGAAGGAAGGAATATTGAATGACTAGTGTGCCGCTGTATTGTTATGGGCATATCATTCTTTCTTCTCTCATACTGAACAAAGCATAGATGGAACTAAATTAGCCAAACCGCTGGTTACAAAGAAATTTTCTGTGAAAGATTTATGTATGTATGTATGTATGTATGTATGTATGTATGTATTGTATGTATTGTATGTATTGTATGTATTGTATGTATTGTATGTATTGTATGTATTGTATGTATTGTATGTATTGTATGTATTGTATGTATGTATGTATGTATGTATGTATTTATTTATTTATTTATTTATTTATCCTTGATAAGGTAACTCTTGGGCTGCTTACAGATAATTAAAAGATACATAGAAAAAGACTTTACAATTTTAAAACTATGCAAATTAAAAACTTTTAAATAGCGATAGCACTTAGACTTTTATACCACTTCACAGCCCTCTCTAAGAGTCAGCATATTGCTCCCAACAATCTGGGTCCCCATTTTACCAACCTCAGAAGGAGTCAACCTTAAGCCAGTGAGAATTGAACTGCCGAACTGCAGGCAGTCGGCAGCCAGCAGAATTAGCCTGCAACACTACATTCTAACCACTGCACCACCACAGACGCATGTAAAAAAACAGGAACCAAAAGACATGAGGGATGAGGTCTTCTTGCCCCATCAACTACTTCCAGTTGGAGAGTGCTTCTTGAGGCTCTGAGCCAATTGGCAAAACAAAGTTTTAATGCCCTTCAAAAGGGTGGCAGCAGTTTTCACCTCTGTTGGTCGAAGGATGTCAAAAGGGTGATCCCTCTCACCAGAATTCCTTAGCAGATGAGATCTTTTTCATGGTACAAATGGGGTGGATCAGTCCCAAAAAAGTGAGACAGGTCAACAATTGTGGCAAAATAATGGAAAATATATACCTTCTGTCTCTCACACTTCCTTTAGGAAAGAGCAGGGAGCTCCCCATTTAGTTTCCACTTCATCTAGCATCTTGGTTGCAGTTTCAGAATGTTTGCAATAGATTACTAGTGAGTTTTATTATTACTATTATTATTTATCATTATTTTTATTCTAGTCATCAATTTTTATTCTAATGCCATAGAATTCATTGAATTATAGAATTAATCATTGTTTCTTAATTAATCCATTAGTCACCATCAAATTGGACTTGTCTCCTTGGTATTCTAGCGTAGTATATTTTACAGAGGGATAGAATCAAGATCACATGAAGTGTTAATACCACTTTACGATGCCTTGGTAAGGCCACACTTGGAATACTGCATCCAGTTTTGATCACCACGATGTAAAAAAGATGTTGAGGCTCTAGAAAGAGTACAGAGAAGAGCAACAAAGATGATCAGGGGACTGGAGGCTAAAACATATAAGGAACGGCTGCTGGAATTGGGTATGTCTAGTTTAACGAAAAGAAGGACTAGGGGTGACATGATAGCAGTATTCCAATATCTCAGGGGCTGCCACAAAGAAGAGGGAGTGAAGCTATTCTCCAAAGCCCCTGAAGGCAAGACAAGAAGCAACAGATGGAAACTAATCAAGGAGAGAAGCAACCTAGATCTAAGGAGAAACTTCCTGACAGTTAGAACAATTACTCGGTGAAACAACCTGCCTCCAGAAGCTGTGAATGCTCTAACACTGGAAGTTTTTAAGAAGAGACTGGACAGCCATTTGTCTGAAACGGTATAGGGTTTCCTGCCTGAGCAGGGGTTGGACTAGACGACCTCCAAGGTCCCTTCTAACTTTGTTGTTGTTGTTGTTGTTATTGTTGTTGTTGTTGTTGTTGTTGTTATTATTATTATTATTATTATTATTATTATTATTATTATTATTAATTCAAGCCCACCTAAATTCTTTTACTCACCTAATACTTCGTTTTCCTTAGTTAATGTTTCTCACATTCCATGCTCTAATTGTATCAGTTTTTATAAACTGAAGAATTCCTTTTTTCAGTTCCAGTGACTAGATTTTCTTGTACCTGTGACCTTCTTCATCACATCCAGATTTTCTCATGAAAAATCATCTCTCCTGGTAAATAAAAAAGTTCATTTGGACTTGTGGAAATATATTGTCTCAGTGTTTCATCCATGTGCATGTAAGTATTTTGAGAACAATAGAAATGGTTTTTTTTCTTTTACTTTTTTCTGCTGGGTTTGATCTTAGAATTCTTTCTTCTGGATGACTCAGTCTCTCTCCTGCCTGCATTCCTCCCTCCTTTACCAGCAGGAGTAATCCTACTTGGACCTTTTTCTTCTGCCAAGATAAATTTCATGGTCACTGATGTTACTGTGTCTGTTTCAAAGTCCATGTCAATCTCAGGGAAAATGGCAGTTGTCACAAACTGTTCCTTCCTATGGCAGAATAAAATCATCTTTATGTTTTTTGCTGTCAAACTGTCAACAGTCCACTTAAAACAAGATGAACCCAAGAGATGCCTCCCCCAAAAAAAACATTCAATATGCTTTCTGAATTGACTGTTCTGAACAGACTCTTAGTAGATATGAAGAGGTGTATCGCAAACAATTCAATCAAGTTTTTTTTGTTTTTTTTGAAAATAATAAGCCAATGAGCCAATTGTTTGCATGTAAAATCTGCTTTACAGTAGAACTGTGGAATTTTGTACATAAAAAAAAACACGATTGGGATGAAGAACAGAGACAGAAATCTGGCCAACTGCCATATTGTTTGTTTTCAATAGTTCTCAGTTTATGCTTGGAAAAATCAACAATTCATCTCCAAAATGTCTTTAAAAATGATTGGATTGTTTTCATTGGTTTATATTTCCTGGACCTCCTCATTTTCCAGACGTGAGTAAACACCACTGAATACATTTTGATTAAAGATTAAAGAACACAGATGCTATTCTGTTAATGGCATCTGTAAATCACCAAATGCAATATCTTTAGAATTCTCCTTATAATGGTTAGCTATTAACAGCATAAGATGTCATTACGAGGATGTTTGGATTATTCTGACAGATGTTAGCATTTTACACTAAGCCCATTGATCTGAGCATAAAATGCTGCTAATCTTACTAAAGGTATTCTGTAAACTTAGATTAGTGAATGTAACAACAATGGCTTTGAAGGCATCAAGAAAATTTATAGGATCACTGAATGTGCCCGGAAGGACTGCAGTTCTGATGAAACTTGGAGGCCATGATGGTTAAACTCCAGGCACTTTTGAAAACTTCTGTTGCAGGATTTGCTGTTTCTTAATTTGCCCCGTTCATGAAGATGGAGGAAGATGAAGCATTGGGGAGGGGCACAGGCAAAGATACTGTTGTACATGCCAATTTAATCCCTATAGTTTACAAAAAAAGAATCTGTTTCCTCTGGTGTATATGCACACAGTAGCACAGGGATTTTTGGCATGGGGCAGTTTCTTCTGACAAAGAACATTTGACCATTTAAAAGACCCAAACCCAAAGTGGCAACCACTTCCGGAATGGCACCACAGTGCCTCCATTTTGTAGAAAGATCACGCAGCAGAATGGCTACTTTCAGAATCTACTAAAAAGGTAAGTGAAGAAATGATGATAAGGGTTGGGGTGTGGGACACAGCAATGTGAGAAACATGCATAAGGTCAGCAGGGCCACAGTAGGTAACTCAAGGGTGGGAAACAGAGCACAGGGTGATTCAGAGGGTGGTGAGGCCCAGGGAGGACATGTGTAAGCTGGGGAGATGTTGAAGCTTCTAGGGCTTCCTTCACCCAGATGCACCCCATGGCCCACATGGGTGCTTAACCACTACAGGGAAATCAGGGATGGGGATAATTAAATAAGACATGTGGGCATATTGCTTAATGATCACTATAATTTGTGGCCATAATGGGCAGGTTTCATTATGGCCATAAGCTGAGAATTACCTGCAGGTGTACAAAATCCTTGTGCCACTGTAAGTAACACAAGCAGTGTACTTTTAAAAAAAATTATAGAAGTTATAGACTTCTGTCAGAAGAATGCAATTTTGTTAATGTTCTTTAACTCTCAACCGTTCTAATACTCTTGACCATGGCCAAGAGTATTGATACTGTAAATTTCTGGAGTTTTTGGATAGAAGATACACTGATATGGTGCTTCTACTCTTATCTTATATAACCATTTTTAGAAAATGGCATTGTGGTAGTTTCTGCTAAAATCCATAAAGTCCATCTGATTTGAAGGAGTCCTACAATGTTCTCCTTACCCCACACTTTCCTATTTATTATTTCCATGAAACTGGATGAGATAATCAAGCTTTGGCATGAAGTATCATAAAAGTTTTAATGACATTCAGCTCTATTTCACTCTGCCATCCAAATTAGCTGCTGGATCAATATTTACAGTCAATAATAGATTAAATAGGAACTAGTTAATTTAGGCTAAATCTTTGTAAGCACTATGTAAGGATGGTACCCATTGCCAGAAATTAGTGCATCTGAATTCTAGATAGACATGCATACAACTGAAAATATGACTTGCCTCCACTAGTTGTGGGTGCCCCATCACCAGATGTTTTAAGAAGAGATTGAACAGCCATTTGTCTGGAATACTATAGGGTCTCCTTGAGCAAGGGGTTGGACTAGAAGACCTTCAAGGTTTCTTCCAATCTGTTATAGCTGGTATAGATAAACTTTCAGATAGTTTTTAGGAATATTCTCACATAGGCCAAATTGCAAAGAGGTGACAAAGACAGGAGTAATTATAAGCCTGGGTTCTTAGCCCAGGAATTGTTGTTTTTTGTGTATTAGATATACCTATGCAAAAGCCCTCTTGACCACAGTTGCTATCTGATCTTGAGAAGAGATTGTGAGTTAAAAGTTTATCAGTTTACCAATGAGTCCATGTAGGGAAAAAATGACCTGTGTCCCAAATCTAAGATGAAATATCCCTGAGCTGGAAGGATTCACTATGTTTTAGTGAAAGTAAAACTTAAACTTTTTCTTCCCCAACAGACCCTTCAGATCCTGGATAAGTTCTCTTCTACAGGGGTCCCCAACGTTTGGGCCACAGATCATTATCAGTCTGTGGCCTGTTATGAACTGGGCTGCATAGCTGGAGAAGAGCGGTAGACGAGTGAACAAAACCAAAACCATCTCTCCCTCTTGGAAAAATTGCCTTCCACAAAAAACAGTACCTGGTTTCAAAAAGGTTGGGGACTGCTGCTCTACTACATCTCTTATTTGGCCTGGCATTTGTATACTGATAATATCGCCCAAGTACCAGTGAATGGCTTCTGCAGGAAGCTTCATATAGATGTTCAATTGGAGGAGTATGAATGTTGAGCCATGTCACCTCATACTTCTGAAGGGCTGGGGAATGACCTTTCTCCTCTCCATGACCTCTGGTTGGAACTTCTGCCTCAAGAAAGAAGAAGACACTATAAAATGGTGCTTCCAATCCATAGAAGCAGTCAAAGAAAGCACCATGATCGTCAAAAGTAGGTAAAATGAGCGTGATGAAGAGAGTTGTAGTATCTCTAGACTGGTGCTTCTTTTTTTTTTGTAAAAGTTTTATTGGTTTTTTACAATAACAACCTTAGTGCCTGGTGTACAGCGTGTTGTCTTGGTTCATAATTTTTTTTAGAAAAGAATATAAAATTAATAATAGTTAATAAACAATCAATAATAATTAATTTTTATATTTCCATAATTAGTATATCAATTAATAATATATTTCCTTGATCTTCTCCTTATCCAGTAGTATTCTCCTTCTACAACATTAAACAAATATAATATCTAATATTTGATATTTTTCATATTTAAATGATTAAATAAAAACATTTTCTTCTGTATTTATACCAATAGTACCATCCATATATAGCATTTTTTTCTTATCAGCTTATATTATTTTTGTAAGAGTCATCTTATTGATTCACCATGTATCTTATTTTCATAAATCTTGTTTAAGCTCAATTTCTCCATAATATTCAAACAATTCTTGTCAATCATATTTTTCCCAGTATTTAACATCTAAATATCCAAATTTCCATTTAAATATATCATCCCAGTATTTTCATATTTCATATATTATATATACTACTTATCTATCATAATATCTATCCATAACATCTTTCTAGTCAATTTATATTTCACTTCTATTTGTAAAAATTAGTTAAATCACTATATATCCTTTTTTTCAGAGTTCTTACTAAACCTAATTTCCCCTCAATATTTCAATCATTCCTTAATTCTAAATCTTTTCAAACCTAATTTGTCTTTAAAATTCAAACTTTTCCTTCACTTACAACATCCTAATATTTTTACATTTTGTATCTTATCAAAAAATACTATATTACTTATATCTCTTATTCCACTTATTCTAAGGTCCCTTTATGGCCAAAGGTATTTGTTTATTTAGCCATATTCAAACAAGTGTTTACTCATATAATATTCCATCTGGTAGGGTGAATCCAGTCTCTTCAGCCCATCTCTAATCTTCTTCCTTTGCCAAATTGTTTTCCAAATTAATATTTTCAACTTGTCCAGTTCTTGTATTTTTGTAGTTATTGTTATGAGTAGAGGATATATAGTAGATAGGATGTATGCTTTTTGTCTTCCAAACAATGATTCTCCTAGCAGTGTTCATTTTGTTAAGTCTTCTTTCTTCTCAGATTTATTTTGACGTTCTTGTAAGATTTTTCTTGTTTGTATTAAGTTATAATTCCCTTCATTTGTAACTTCACCAGTTAAGTCATTTTTTTCTAATTCACATTCTGTTGTCTGGATTGTTTGTTCATTCTTTACCATCAATCTTTGGATGTTTTTTGATTGTAGATTTAAGTTAGAAGTATATTCACTTATACTATCAAAGTTATGTTTAATCTCCTCGTGGTTTAAACATAAATAGTTTGTATCTGTCGTAGCGTTGCATAAATTTCATCTTGGAAAGTATTTGTCTTGTCTTGAAGTGTTTCTAAAGGTCTTTGATCTTTCAGGCTAAATCTTTCAGGAGTAGATATTAAGTGTGGTTTTCTATCATTTTTTGATGAGTATATCATATCCATGTTGTCTCCCCAAAATCAATATTTTATAACAATTCTTTCTTTCAGGAGTCAATTGTCAATCCAATATATTTAGCCAGCTTAAATCCTTCCTGTAACTTCCCTTCTCAATAATTTGTCATAGATCAAAGTTTTTAAACAGTTCATAAATTTAAACCACAATCAAAGTATTTCTTTTCCTTCAAACACTTTCTAATCTTATAGCTGGCCCAGTAGGCAATCTCTTCTCTGTTCCTTAGCAACTATCTTCTTAAAGGTTATTAGAGTTCATGGGAAAAGATTTTTTTTTCTTTGTTTCTGAGCATTGTCTTTAATGTGCTATATTTTCATTGTTCACTAGATGTGAGCAAATATTTATTTTCCAGCTCTTTCAGACAAAAAGTTCTTATTATTTTTTCCTTTTTTAATGTAATTCAATCAAAATCGTTTAGAATATAATCTTAGCAGTTTATTTTAGTTTCTAAGTTTGATCAGATTGTAGTATTTTGAATTTAATTTCAATAAGGTTCTTTCCTCCTTAAAGGTTAATTTGCCGCTTCCGTCTATGGGGGAATAGGAATGTAGCCCCCTCCCCTCACTTTCGGACGTTGTTTGCTTTGGGGATCTTTCCCAGGGACTAGTTGTAAAATAGGGGAGAGAAGATCAAATACTCTCACCAGTTCCAAGCGTGCTGTTCACCTTTGTTCTTGGTAGTGCTCTTGAACTTTGGCTGCAGTAGCTTGGGCTAGACGCTGGCATGCGGCTAGCCTTTCTCCTGTCGGGTTTGGAGGGCTTTCCCCAGATCAAATGAAGCGATTGCCATTGCTTCATGATCAACGGAGTGCTCCTCCTTTGCGGTCACCTCTACAGGGCGACTTCAGATCCATCTAGGGTCCCCCTGGCAGGGCGAAATTAGCCATGGGGAGCGGAGGTCCGCTCTCGTGCGGCCATGCGTTACGAGCGCAAACCGGAAGTCCTAGACTTGTGCTTCTATAGGTCATCCATAAGAACAATTAATGTGGCTTTGGTACCTACATTATTCAGGCACCATTCCCAGGCCTAAAATACAACTAAAAGAGGCCAAGACAATTTATTTCATCTCTATACAAATGCATATTCATCACCAGTAACTTTTTCTAAAAAGGTTGATTGACAATTTTAGCATTGCATTTTTTTCTTGCATGGGAAAATGAATTAAAGGCCAAAATAAATGTGTTAAGCCTCTGGGAGGGTTAACACAAACATTTTCAGCTTTTAAAATGTGAAGACTCCTTCAAATAGGAGAGTTTATGCCTTTGAAAACCAAAACATGCAAGAAAAATCTGTGATTCCAAAGTTGAAATGTTCCACAACTTTGCATTTTATGTTAGTGTAACTAAGAGAAGGAAAACAGATAGATAGATAGACATAGTAGCTTTTTTATCAAAAAAGGAAAGTTGGATTGCTAGGTTTTTGTTTTGTTTTTTTTGTCTCTTGGGTATGTGTGCAAAATAGTTTTGATTCAGCTAGAGGTTATAATTTCATTCTGTCTTCCTGGAAATAAAGTACTTTGAAATGAAGTACAATAATATATTAGTCTTCTATTGGATGAGCCAGTATATTAATAAAAGGAAAACATGATGTTTTATGCTATACAGACATGATCGCTTCTCAAAATTAGGATAATTGACAGCTGACGTAGTTAATTTTTCAGGGCACCAACAGAGCAGATATGGGGCGAGATGTGGAATTATACAAGTGAAGCACATTGGATTCTTTATTGTCACCCACTCCTACCAACACATGCATGGACACACACACACACACACGCACACACAAGCACACACACATACAGGTGCTAGATAATGGAAAACCATTATTTACAAAAAGTGCATAGCGCTTGAAAAGACTCTGTATTAATTTCTTTTGCTCTTTCATTAGTTGGATGTCATTTTTTTCCATTAGTTATATGCTGTCTCACGTTGGATGGCAATGACACAAAACTAATAATCCTGCTAAATTGCACCCATTATAAAAATAGTTCTATTTGGATCATTTGTATGTAGGATGAAAGCCTTCAGAGAGACTTAGGACATTCATGAAAGAGATGAATATGCTGAGAGAGGCGAAGGCAGCAATATTCCAAAAATATCTCTCGTCATTCTTCTCCTGCACATTGTTTGATATTTTGTGTTTGAAAACATTTTCAGGTAGTGTAAGACTGGCTAATAAACAAATATCTCCATCTGTCAGGGTACAAAGATAAAAAAAAAATATTTTTGATTATGTAGTCTGTAGATCAGCCTTCCCTAATCTGAACTTTCTGTGCTAGTTGGAAATTCTAAAGCAGTTTTTCTAACCTTAGCAGTGTTTCTAAACTTAGCAACTTCAAGAAGTGTGAACTTCAGCTCCCAGAATTCCCCAGCCAGCATGGGAGTTGAAGTCCATACATCTTAAAGTTGCCAAGGTCAAGAATAGAAACACTTCTAGTGGATGAGCTCCCAACATGTTTGGATTAGCCAGAGTGGTGAAAGCTAGATCAAGCACAATTGATCATCCCATAAAAGTGAAACAAGACACTTTATTGGAGTGAGTTAGTGCCAGAATGTGTCCTCCAAATCTGCGATGCTGGCTGAGGAATTCTGGGAGTTGAAGTCCATAAGTCTTAAAGTTGCCAAGGTTGAGGACTCCTGCTCTAAATGTACTTTTTTCCTGTCATCTTTTTCCTCTGAGTTTTTATTGTTTGCATTTCTGAACAGTTTTAAGTTTATTAGCTGCCCAGAGTCACTTGTGGGTGGATGATCATATAAATACAGGAATAAATAAATAAACAAACCACAGTGCCTGTGTTCACATAGCACTGCTAAGTTAATTTGATAGCTCAGTGCCTCCATATGCTAAAATGATGGTTGGGTTTCTACAATGGACGGAATCACAAACTTGCTATTCCCATTTATGATTCCAGCAATTAGATAGACCTCGGCTTATGACCAGCCATTTAGTGATTATTCAAAGTTACGGTCAACCTCCTCAAAAGGTACTTATGACCCAGTTCAAAGTTATGATGGCCTTCCCAGGTCCTCCTTCATGATCATGTGATTGCATTTTTGGTGCTCAGCAACCAGCCTGCATTTATGGCTGTTTCCGATGTCCCACGATCCCTTGACTGCAATTTACATTTTTCTTTTTTTTGCTGAAAACCAGCACGCACTTATAGGTTCTAGCAAAATAAATACCCACTGCATCCAATAAATTCACTTAACAACTGTGATGTTTGTTTTATGACTGGCACATTCTCTTAATGACCACCATAAAATATGTCCTGAGAGGGTCCTGGTAGTGTAGTAGTTAGAATTGCCTGAAATTTGATCCTGATAGGATTCAAGGATGACTCAGCCTTCCATCTTTCTGAGGTTAGTGAAATGAGGAGTCAGAATGTTGGGAGAAATATACTGACATTGTAAACTGCCCAGAGAGTGCTGTAAGGCACTATGGAGCAGTATATAAGTCTAAGTACTATTGCTATTGAATAAAATTGGGTTGGTCACCTCGGTTCCTTGACTTACAACCCTCATGATATACAATGGAAGTTCCAGAAATCATTACAATTGTAAGCTGGGGACTATCCGTATTGTGGATTGATCTACTCAGCATCAAGGGCAGAGAAAGAACAGGTGGACTTGCAACCTTCTCTTTCCATAATGTTAGCTTTTCAGATTGCTCAACATGGATGTCCTAATGTGTTTGACCTTTCAGCTTTTAACATAAAACTTGGACCCCCTTTTTGGCCATTCCTTAAAGGAGGCTCTTATATTTAGTTCCTGATTAACTTGTTTGCATGCTAATAGGTAACCTCTCTGGGCTTTTTGCATTCTGAAGACAATTCAGAATTATGACAAAGATTAATGCACATTACATTCTTGCACCTGAATACCTTATGCCCCCAGTTCTGTAACCTGAATACCTGCAAGAAACAGCCACCTCTGACTGAGAAAAAAATTAATTAGCAACTTGATTACCTTCTGCCTACAAGGGCAAAGTATCTAAATGAAAACAGACATGTAAGAACATCTTTACAGTTTGTTGCATTGGATGCCTCTTTTGCCTAATTAAGAGTCCTATAAAAACGTGAAAGCTTGTATCACCTTTAACCTGCTTTTAATCCAACACTATGTCTTTTTTGTAATTACAGTAACAGAACTACTGTAGTCCAAAACTGATTCACTTTGCTCAATATTGACTTCCAAGATCAATTTACCATGTCTTAATTTCATGGATTCCCCCATTACTACCCACTGTTGTTTTCTGTATCTTCATCACTTTTGATCAAAATCATGTTAACACTTTGGCTCCGCAATTCTGGCTCTGGTGGAGAAGCCGACATACAACAAGACAGAAATGACAATTGTTTCTCTTGTGGATTGGAAAGTCAGAAACTGCAGAGATTAGGGGAAAGAAGAATTAGTGGATTTTATTCCCTTCTAGGTTGAAACATTATTCATAGGCTATAGAGTTGTATGATCAGTTTGCAATTCTCTACATATCTGTTTGGAGTAAACAATAGAAAGTTTAAATTAGTTCGGGTAGAAAATGTTCTGGTTCTGATTCACTTAGTATTCCTGTGAGGAACTAAATTTCATTGAAGTTGTGCAGGTTGAAGCCCTGATTGGTCATGAAATGACTAATTGTGCCAGTTTGCAAGAATCCATATGTGTTTGAGTAGAAACAGGAAGTAAAGGACAATGCCATATCTAAGGGTCTAAAATTTGGGGTGGTATTGTTAGTCCTTGACCTAGAACCATTTATTTAGTTCAAAGCCACAACATTACTGGAAAAAGTGACTTATGACCTTTGTAGCATCCCCATGGTCATGTGATCAAAATTTGGGCAGCTGGCAACTGGCATGTATTTATGATGATTGCACTGTCCTAGGATCATGGGATCACCATTTGTAACCTTCCCAGCCAATTTCTGACAAGCAAAGTGAATGGGGGAAGTCAGATTTGTTTAACAATTGCATGATTCACTTAACAACGGCCTTCTTGACCGTTCTGAACATCTAGGGGTTGCAGGGGTCTCCCGGTATACCCGCTCACCTGCCTGGCTGGGTAGGCCAGGACTCTGAGGTCCAGTGAAGTCAGATTGACTCAGGTCCCTTTGGCTGGCCAGTCCCGGTCGGCCCAACCCAAAGTCCAATCATGCAGCAAAGTCTGCAGGGCTGTCCCTCAGCGCAGTTTGCCGGTCCTGTTCAGCGGATACTGTCTGTCTGTCTGTCCGGGGGAAGCTCTCCTATGGCCTTTCCCCTGTCTCCTTGAGTAAGAGTTCTGTTGGAGCGTGCAAGCTCCTCTATTGGGCCGCTGTCACATGGCCCTCTGGAGAGGCCTGAGCCAGCGACTGGTTCGCTAGCCTCCGATGCAGCTGGTCAATGTGCCAGCGAATGACTTGCCCACCTTCCAGGACCACCTCATAAGAGAGTGGTCCCGACACCTTAACAACCACGGCTGCCACCCACAAAGCCCCTTGCCCATAATTCCGGGTCCAAACCTGGTCACCCACTTGCAAATTCCGAGGTGCCTTTGGCTGAGCTGAGTCCGAGGCAATTCGGTTGGGATGCAGCCTGTCCAGCTTGGTGATCAAACGTCGGCTCCATCTGAGTTTGGCAGGGCTTCTGCCTGTGGTGGTACAGGGAGTTGTACATTGGCAAAGTAGAAAATCTGCCAGTCTGTGGTGCCAATCCCCTGTGACAATCCGTTTTAGTGATTCCTTGGTTGTGTGGACCATGTGTTCCACTTGACTGTTCGAGGCCGGGTGAAAGGGAGCCGACGTGGCGTGCCATATTAGATTTGCCCTGAGGAAAGACTGGAATTCAGAAGCAGTAAACTGAGCCCTATTGTCAGAGACTAATACGTCTGGAAGTCCGTGGGTTGCAAAGATTCTGCACAGTTCCTGGATGGTCCTGGCAGTGGTCATAGTAGGGACTGGTGCGACCTCTAACCATTTAGAATGGCTATCTACCATTATTAGAAACAGCTGTCCCTGAAAGGGCCTGGCAAAATCGATGTGGATTCTTGACCACGGTGTGTGTGTTTGTGTCCTCCCATCGGTGGATAGGGGCTTGTGGCATCTCCGGTCTGGACTGCTGGCACGTGATGCAACCATGTACTTGGGCCTCGATAGCCTTATCTAGCCCAGGCCACCAAAGGTACCTCCTCGTGAGTGCCTTCATCCGGATTATTCCTGGATGGCCCTCATGCAGAGACTCAAGCACTCTGGGTCTTAACGAGCTGGGAACTATGACCCTACTTCCCCAAAGGATGCACCCCTTATGAGCTGAAAGCTCATCTTTTCTCATGAAGAAACTCTGAAATTCTGGCCCTGGACATTTGTTCAGCCACCCTGTGTGTACCCAGTTTAGCACACGACTCAGCATTTTGTCAGCTGTTGTCTCAGCAGCGTGAAGGGGAGATTCCGGCAAATCCTGGATAGCCATTTCCTTGCCCGGTTTGTGAATCATCCTGTAGCTGTAGGCTGACAGGAAGATAGACCACCTCAGCATTCGAGGAGACAAAATCTGAGGTGTCTGTTTGTTTGTGGTGAACAACCCTAGGAGTGGCTTGTGGTCCACGAAGACCATGAACTGGCGGCCATACAAGTAGTTATGGAACTTTTTAACTCTGGCCACAATGGCCAGAGCCTCCTTGTCAATTTGCACGTAGTTGCGCTCTGCAGACGATAGGGTCCTGGAATAATACGTGATGGGCTTCTGCCTCCCATCAGCCCTTAAGTGGCTTAACACAGCCCCAACCCCATATGGGGATGCATCATACGCAATGCAGACAAGCAGCTGCTCATTGAAATAAGTGAGAACTGAGTTCGATGACAGCAGTGATTTGACTGCTTAGAAGCTACTCTCGTGGACACTGGTCCACTGCCACTGAGCTTGTCTATCCAATAGCCGGTGCAACGGTTCTGCCACTGCGGCCTTGTTTGGGAGGAAGGCATGATAAAAATTCAAAAGGCCTAGGAAAGCCTGAAGCTCTCCCTTTGACTTTGGCCTTGGGGCCTGCTGGATTGCTTTTAATTTGGATTCCGCCGGATGAATGCCTTCGGCATCGATGCGGAAACCAAGAAACTCGGTTGACTTTACCCCAATCTTGCACTTTTCTTTTTTTAGTTTAAGTCCCACATCGCGGAACCGCTGAAGGACAGCCTTAAGCCGTTCAGCCAGAATCTCAACCGATTCCCCAGCAATGAGGACATCATCGAAGTAGGGGCAAACCCCAGGAATTTCCTTGAGCGTGTGCTCCATCACTCCCTGGAACAGCCCTGGAGCTACACTCACCCCAAACTGTAGGCGCTTAACCTTAAAAGCCCCCCTATGGGTGACAATGGTCTGGGCTACCGCCGTGGCCTCATCCATGGGCAGTTGTTGATAGGCCTGTGCCAAATCTAATTTGGCGAACACGCTGCCTCCTTGCAATGATGCCAAAATATGGCTGACAACTGGCACAGGGTACGCATGCTGTTGAAGTGCCCTGTTGAGCGTGCACTTATAGTCAGCACATATTCACACTTCCCCATTGGCCTTTAATGGCATTACTATGGGGGTCTCCCACACCCCACTGTCTATGGGCTGCAATACCCCTTGTTCCACTAGCTTATCCAGCTCGGCATCAATTTTGGGTTTTAACGCGAAAGGCACTCTACGAGGCTTGATCCATATTGGAGTTACCATAGGATCAAGTTTGATCGGAGGACCCTTGTACTCCCCTAGACTAGAACTGAAAACATCCACGAACTCTTGGCAGACTGCAGGCAGATCTGCCACTTGTGTTCGGTGAATGCCGGTTACTTGAATGCCCAATGCATCAAACCAATCGAGCCCTATGAAGCTCGTGCATTGGCCTTCCACCACTACGACATCTAGTGGCCCCTTGAACCCCTTGAATTCCACCAGAAGTGTGGCTTCGCCTTTGACTGCCACTCGGGAGTTTTGGAAGTCTGTGAGTAGTAGTTTAGACGGCCGGAGCTTAACCCATCTGTTGCTACGATGGCATAGATGCATGAATGTTCCTTGTGAAATGATGGACATGGCTGAGCCTGTGTCCAGTTCCATCTTGCATGGAACTCCCTGAAGCTTGACTGTAGTCTAAGTTTCTGCTTTAGGGGATGATGGGCACCAGTGTGGAATACGCTCCTTCGGCTGGAGCAGAACCCTACTCGATGTTGACCCGGGGCCCCGGTACCTCTCCTGAATGTGTCTTCTTTCAGGCGGTCCCTCTGACAACCTCGGCAGACAGCGGTGATGTGGCCTGGTTTGCCACAGGCCTAGCACATTGCAGTTCGGAATCGGCAATCCGCGCGTTGATGGCGGCCTCCGCAGCCCATGCATTTAAGGAATGGAACTGCCTTCCCAGCTGGCTTTTGGTTGCTTTCGTAGCTGGTCGACTTCGTAGTCTGAGTCGGTGTCTTCATCCACTCGGCGTCCTCGTGGTGGACGGCTTCGGTGCTTGGTGCGCTTTTGGAGGGCCACAGCACTTTAACGGCCCCTCCGGCGGCTTCGTCCACCATGACCTCCTTCAAGGCCTCTTGTAGCGAGAGAGTCTCCTTAGCGAACAGTTTTTGTTGGAGCTCTCAATTCCAGAGTCCGCAGACTAAGCGGTCTCTTAGTCTCTCCTCCAAATCCACGAAATTGCAGAGTCGGGACACTTGATAAAGAGCGGCAGTGAATTCTGTTGCAGACTCGCTGGGTTGTTGCTCCCGCTGCTCAAAAGTGTGCCTCCACACTATAACAGATAACTTGGGCTCAAAATGGTCTCGGAGCTTTTTTTTCAAGTCCATGTAGGTGACCGACTCGAGCGGTGCTGGGGTGACCAGGTTCTCTGCAATGTCAAAGGTGGCTGGGCCGCACACGTGGAGGAATGTTGCGGCCTTCAATCCATCTTCGGTGACCTGGTTGGCGCGGAGGTAATTTTTGATGCGGGAGATATAGGACGCCCATCTCTCCGGGTGAGTTACGTCGAATTCTTCGAGCTTTCCGACCTTTCTTCGTTCAATGCCTTGCGCTGCTGGCTTCTGTGTAGGCCCTAGGACGGATCCTTAGGGCGCGGTGGTCTCCAGCGTGGCTTGCTGTCAGACCGAGGGGGGGGAACGTAGTTCCTGTCAGGCTCTGTGCTGATCTCACCCCCTAGTGACTTCAAGCTCTCTCAATGAAGCAGCACATCCCATCCTCGTCGCTACTATTATATCTTCGGTTCTTTAGGCATTGAATGAGGCAGAGTGTTCAAACAACAACAAGTTTATTAACTCAGAACAGAAGCAGCCCTAAAGGCTGCTGCACAGCTATTTATACAGTTAGCCTCTAGGTGGCAACCAATAGATTTAAAGTAACAGTTTCCCACCCCAAACCTCATTATCAGCTTGGAGACAGCCAGTCTGGCTTTCAGTAACAGCAACTGTTAAACAATATAGCAATGTAGGTCAGACATTAAGCAAGTGGTTTAAAACAGTTGTGGCCAATACATTACACCTATATATGTGAGTTCCGGTCATAAGTTACTTTTTCTCAGCTGTCATAACTTCAAACAGTTGCTAAACCATGGTCATAAGTCAAGAACTACCCTTATTATATATGCTTTCTTCTTTGTTGCTTTATTGGTGAGACCGACATGCCTCTCTTCAGAATTATCTACCAGACTTGACTGGCTGAACAATTTTTCCATAATTCCTTTGCATATTTGTCTGAGAATTCAGTCCTGGAAACTCATAGGTAAACTATGGCTCCATCTTCACACTACAGCATCAGAGCTGGGACCTATTTTTGGTGCACGTTTATACTAACAGTGTTTTCCATTGTGGAACATCCATGGGAGAATTGTTTTAAAAAGTTAACATAGAAATATTGTCCAGGTGAAGGCTTTTTTTTACTACTTAAGTGTTTCAGCTAAATTAGGGCTTCTAAGATGGAAAGGGTCACTCTATGGGGACATCTTTTCTCTGATAGGAGGGGAGCATCTTCATCCTATCCTAACCCAGCCAGCAAATCTGAAAGTCACAATTATGTTCTTAGGCCCATTCTCCTCCTCCTCCTCCTCCTCCTCCTCCTCCTCCTCCTCCAAATGAACTAACCTGAAATCTTCTTTTAGCCCACTTTGGTCATTCATGACATTTTAAAGCCATTAAGGAACCTGGTGGAATCAGGTTTGCAAAAAGTCCTTTCATTCTTATTGAAGTCCCTCATATATCATGCTAAGTGCTTAACTTTCCTGTAATTAAAATGGATTACCATTAGGGAGATCACAAACAAACAAAAGCTAAAGCTAAAGCCTTGAAAGATATTCAGCAAATGAGTCACCGAGTAAGATTCTCTTCAGTGCTCCCTGTTTAACGTGATTTGGAGAACAATCATTTTCTATGATTAGGTGGTTGGCTTCTATTCTTTTCAAATGTGAGCTAGTTGCTAATCACACCATTAATCATGTTCCGTGAAGATTACTATAATGGCTCTTCATAATAAATGGCAACAGAAAAATCATCCTCTGCCTCTACAATCTTCTTCAGTGACCTTGTACATTTCTGTCATAGTACTCATTAAAAAGGAACTATGATGATGAGTTACATCAAAACCCATAATTTCAACAATTAAGATCAGTCTTATTGGAGACATTGTTTAGAGAACAGACTTTAGATGGCCTCTGATGGTATTATGGAAGGCATGGAACTTAGCCAGGCAAAGTTTCTAAAGGAAGAAATTGCACTCATAAACGAACAAACAAACATTTTAAGTCATATTGAACTGAGATTTTTTTTCCTCTCTAATTTTCTCCTCAGCATGGATCATTAACAATTTAGACCTTTCAATTGCTTTTCACTATTTCTTTTTAGTGTAAGAGCAAGCTGTCTTATGATTTGGGAAACTGGGACAGATATATCAGATGGCATGTGGCACATGGTGGCACATGGTCTATCCTGCACCCTGTGGCACATGGTCTATCCTGCACCCTTAATTTTGCCTGCTGCTCAGTCCTGTAGTGTCTAGTGTCCTTTTGATTCAGCTGTTAAATTTCATACCATGGAAAAATATCATCTTCAAGCAGTAAAAATATTGAATTACCTCTGAACAGAAGTTTTTGATTTCTTCCTGTGCAGTGAAAGTAAAATATATAGCACCAATAAAAAACAGTCCTGTTTTTTTTTCATATTGTCATTTGATTCTGTTTGAAATTCTTTTCAAAAGGGAAAAGAACTTTGGTAAGATTGACATGAGTGAAATATGGTATTCTTGTACCTTTTTAAAGATGAACTGGCTAAGGGATATATGCGAATGCTTTGTCTTTCATTGTATAATTGTCTCTTCAGCAGTCTGCCACTACACTGACTTCCAATGCTTTCCTTCAGGTTCAAAGGAAGCATTCAAAATGAATTCCTCCTATGGTGTGCAACCAAACAGATTTCATAGTGGTGGGAAGATAACTACTGTATCATAAAAACAGTAAGAGTCCTGCTACTTCGAACAAAACGTGTGTCCAAACATATCACAGACAGATATTTGAAAGAACTTCTCAAGCTCCTTGAGAAGATGGGGGGGGGGAAGTGAAGCAGAAAAGGAAGACTATTGTGAAACTGCAAGATACATTTTGGGACACTATTAATCAAAAATGTTTAGCTGTGGAAATGTTTAACTATTGGGGATTGAAGCATTCTCTTTGTGACTTTATGTTTGAGTATTCTTGTGGGTGGAAATCTGACCTGAGTGAATATTAGTGAATCGGGTTTTATAGCTTGTTCTAGTGGTTAAGACACCAGACTCACATAAGACTGTGAGTCCTGAAAGCCAGCTGGGGTCAGTCACTTTCTCTCAGCGCAACACACCTCAGTTGCTGTTGTGGGAAAAATAAGAGGAGAGAAGTGTGTTGGATATGTTTGTCACCTTGAGTTATTTATAAAAATAATAAAACTGGGATACAAACAAGCAAATAAATAAATAAAGGGGATTTATTACGGGATAATGCATAGGCAAATCCTAGAACTTAGCTAACTACATGCTACCAATAGTAGTGTCAAAGAGCTTGTGTTCTACGCAAGCTGCCTAAGAAGTAAAAGGCATATGGAAATATCCTCAGTGTCTTAGATAAAGAGTAAGCAAAATGAAAGGCACAGAAAGGACACAGAGAATCCTTAAACTGTTTGTCTACATCTCCATCTTGTCTCTCAGTCATAAGATGCTAGAGAGACAGTATTGCTGTATCTCTAACATTAGTTATGTTGCAGAAAGATTATTTTGTAAGCCCTGCTCCAGAAACTCTGGTTTCAAAGAACAATATCTGCAACATCAGCACAATAAAAAAAAAAAAAATTTTTTTTTTTTTAAAAACGAACCCTGTAATCCCTTTTAGCAGGATGGAGCTGGGCGACTGAATGGAGCTGAGCGTTTACAGGCTGGATGTCCTTCCTGATGCCTATGTGGAGTTCACAGTAGATATTTTCTCTTTGCACTCTGAGAGAGAAATATCTGACACTGCCTAGGATTGACCTTTCAACCTTCCAAGTGGGAGGTGAGCATTTTCATGTCTAGGCCACTGCAGTGCTCCCAGTAAAAAAAGAATAATAGAGGTGTGTGTGTGTATATATATATATGTAGGTGAAGGTGTAGGTGTAGGGAGGAATAGGATAGGAATAGGTAAAGGTCCCTGTTATAGCAACCATAATTGGGATTGACACCTCAGTCATTAAGCAAAGTGGTCGCTAAGTGAAACCATATTTATATTTATGGTCTTACTTCAGCTTTTCTTTGTTCTACAGATCTATGAAAGTTGTAAGAACAAGGATTGATCATAAGTTATTTTTTCATTACTGTCACAATTGTGAATGATTTCTAAACAAGGCAGTTGCTAAATGAGGATTATCTGTATCTTGATTAGGATGTACTGAAACTGAATAAGCAATTTAGGTCAAGATAATTCTAAAAGTAACCCCATACAAATATGTTTTTTGGGGAAAAAATAGTTATTAACATTGTAAAATCTACTTTACAAAGCCTTTCCTTTCTCTTCATAACTAAAAACGGGACATGAATTACATCAGAACAACAGTAAAAATTCTACAAAAAGGAATGTATATTAGCATATCTATTAAAAATGAAATAATAAATAAAGACTTATTATTATTATATCCTCTTGTTTTTTAAAAAAATATCTGGTTTTTCAATGTGGTTTTTTTCCATGGAAGCAAAAATTAAATAATTTAATTCAGCAAATATTTAATACAGAAAAGGATTAAGAGCTTTAAATATTTTTAGTTTATTATAATTCATTGGCTTCCCTTTTCTTGATGACTATGAATCTCATAAAAATGGGTAATCTATTTTTGTATGTATATGTAATACTCCAATTCCTAAAATTCAAATTTTATGGATAAAGTCAAATTACAATAAGAGATATAAAAAGGTAGTTAATTATGTAGTAAATAAAGGCTTTACTTTATAGTATGAATTAGTCTAACAAATCCTATCATGTAAGTTAGAAAAAATTAAGGAGAATTTTCTTCTGCAGGGCACAAAGCAAAGAATCTGTATTTGGTTTCTGACACTTGCATTCTCTTGTTACAGTTTCTCATTGCTCTAGTCCCTTAAAGCAGGGGTCTTCAAACTTGCCCCTTTTATGAATTGTGGACTTCAATTCCCAGAATTCCTCAGCCAGGCATGCTAGCTGAGGAATTCTGGGAGTTGAAGTCCACAAGTCATAAAAGGGCCAAGTTTGAAGACCCCTGCCTTAAAGGAATAGTGGTAGACTACAAGCTTGTGAGATATTCTTCATTTGTCACTCAAACTCTAAGAGCTATTCCTGGAATCTTAGGATAAAATCACTCACATAAAAAACTCATTTTTAATTTCCCCCGATCTTTTTTATTTTAGCAAATTAGGGCATAGGCTGGAGTCATTTTGTCGCTGCCATTGTTAAATAAATGAGAATCAGAAATTCTTGATAATGTATTGAATGCAGATTATCCAGAAATCTAGCCATCAGCGTTTATCTATATTAGAGAAATGTACCCATGATATCTTTGGCAGCTGTCTTCTTTTTCTTCTTTCTTTAGCTATGTACTGCATAAGGTCCATAAGTTTGTGCTTTCTGCCCGTCATGTCTGGGTCAGAAGGTTAATTAATCTTCTTGGGGATTGCTTGGGATAACATTTCACAAGTGAGTCCCACAACATTTCTTTGAATGTTTGCTTGTGGTCAGATGGTGCTAATTTTGAAACTCGGCACAGTCTTGTGCTGCTATATTTACTACAGATTTGCCAAAAAATACATAGTGCAGAACAACAACAATAACAACAAAAAACCCAACCTCCCCACACAATTAATTATTTTTAATTCCAAGTCAGGCATGTGTTTGGCTGCACCATTTAGGTCTATTCTTCTCTAAAGCCACCTTCAATGCTAGATAAAAGAATGTTTCTGCTGAGGATATTTGGGGTATATTGCCCACTACATGGCTGAAAAGCTTGTTGAATTTCATTTACAATGCTGGAAAGAGAGACTTACAAAGCAAACATTTCCAGCAGTATCTGCAGTAACCATGTCTGTATAAAAAGGACCTTCAGACAGTAACTTGATGCCAGCAATATAAATTGAGCAGCAACATTACGCAATGGGCTAGATGTTTATTTCAAAAAATGTTATTCAAAAATTGGACAGAGAAGAGTAATAAGTGCCTCTGGTATAAAGATAGGTCCAAGGGCTGTTTTAACTAGAAGCTGAAACCACACGTGAATTTTATTTTGTCTTTATTTTAATAGAAGCTAACTCAATGAAGAAAAGTAGATGTTGCAAAGAATCGCATATAATGCAGTATTTAATTTCCCCCCGCATAATAATCTTTAGATTGATATTTGGTTTGTAACATTTTGACATTTGAAAGTTTTTTGTTTAAAAAAATGGTGAAATATGTCTTATGAACATATTGTCAGATCATAGCAGTCTGATAGTTTTGATCTTTCTGTGTTATTTTTTCCTCTTATTATTTGATGTAATTGGCATTTCTACAAATGTCAGAGTATCATGCTTTCGCAATGACACAAACAGCATTTTGTCGACTCAATGGCATGCATATCCTGTAAAGGACATATGAATGCTTTATTGATTTCAAAGCAAATCCAACACAAATAAGAGATGTGAATCTAATATTAAGCACTTACTGTACAGATATGATTTCAAGGAAAACCTTCCTAGAATCCTAATAGATGCCCAGCAAAACACCTTTGTTATTAAATCTCTTATAATGTTTACTAAATTGAAGCATAATAACATTTGAAATCATAGTTAAGCATTCCCTGAACATATCTTGCTGCTCCTTCGCAAATTTTTTATGCACCTACTCAGTGGTGGGATTCAGCCAGTTCGCACCACTTTGGCAGAACCGGTAGCTAATTTTTTGTTGGCCAGGCCCAGAATGGACTTCCAGAAGTGGCATCCACACAGAGAACTGGTTGTTCACATATTTGAATCCCACCACTGCACCTACTTCACAAATGTCATAATTGTTTATGATGAGTCTGGGGTACTACAAGTCAATGGTTTCTAAGCTTTTATTGTGGGTATTTAACTCATTCCTTAGCTGAACCTTTTGTGTTGTTAAAAAGCTCCACCGACTGTCTCAAATTATATAATAAGCATGTTCATATGAAATACTTAAAAATCTGCTCAAGATAGAAATTGTTTCTATTGTTCCTTGACTCCATAACATTATTATGCAGGATATAAATAGACAACTGCTGTTCTGCCTGAGGCATCTCCCAACAGTAGATGCCAGATCTAGTATACAAATCCAGTCAAATAATAAGTGGCATCAAAACCAGAAAATTTTAATTCCTTGCTCTCATCTCCTGATCTGGACTTTTTTTTTGCCCAGGTCTGGTAGCAGTGCCTTCTCCTAAGGAATGCCTTCAAAGATTTGGAAATAACAATCTCTGTGCTAAGAAGACCATCACTTACTGAAGCAATTGATGCCCAAAGTGGTACCAATAAAGGAGAATATTTTTAGCTTAGGGTTAAAATGAGGAGTCCTTGATGCTGTCTGAGCTTGTTTGTTTTCTTGCAGGTGTTTCATTTGTTCAAACTAGGTGACATCAACAATGCTAGTGATTAGCACCAGCATCAGTGACTAACATTTATGATATTACTAGTTTGGGTAACAAAGAAAGAAAACAACAGGGCTCAGAGAACATCAAGGACCCCTCAGACCACCACTTGGTATTCCAATGGATAGAGGTGAAGAAGACAGAGACACGAGAGGGCGAGCTTTATCATTGAGAAACGTCTCCTTGGTAGCATCATGCATAGGATCTGAAACTTTTTCAAACATTTTGAATTTTGGAGAATGTTATCACACTTCTTTAATATAGTGGCCCAGGAGAAGAGAGGTAATCACAAAATATCCATTCACCTGAAGGTCAACCAGCAAAAGTAATCCTCGTATCTCCTTTTATGCTTAGAATAATTTCTACCTGTTCTGCTCACTCTTTCCATTGTTTCTGGGCAGATTAACACAATTTCAAGAAAGTATTAGATCCAACTGCCCATCCTATTTTAAAAGAATGATTTGGGATCTCTCTGGCACAGATCATAGGCATTATTGAGAATAAATGCAACCTAAATAGGTTAGTATTTTCTTCGACAGCAGGGAATGCAAAATGATTCAGACCTGACTTGAATCACTGATTCAGTTTCAACTGGGTCAATTCAAATCAGCAGTTTGACTTGGCATCACCCAGTTCGGTTCAATTTGTGTTGACTGAATCATCAACTTTATTTGAGAGTTGATTCATTTTGATGCAAAGATTCCATAGAATTACAATCAGATTGGAAGTTCATAAAGTCCTACATTGCAAAGTGCTAGATAGTTTCCCATTTATTTATTTATTAAAAGAATCTTACAAAAATAAAATCAAATGCGGTGTGGAGTTTAGAAGGTATCAAAAGCAGTATTGAAGAACTCATTGGTATCTATGAACATTCAATTAGGGTTTTATTATTTTAATATTAGTATTAAGTCACATCACTATATATTCGTTTTTTTAAAAAAGACAAGTCATATATCCTTCATTATTATCCTTCAAGGAAAAAATGTCACAGAACTTTGTTTTTGTATGTGATAACTGTAGTGAGACTATTATGTGCTCAAAAGTGGAAAGACTCAACACAAGCTACAACCACAGGAATGGTTAGTGAAGATGGTGGAACTTGCGCATACATATAAATTGACCTCTTTGATTTGAAAAAAAATATATCTATATTTATGATTGACTGGAAACCCTTTATAGAATGTTTGCATGAAATAGAAAAAGAATCAGCCTATCAGCCTGACCTCAATACCTGGGAAGATCTTGGAAAAGATAATCAAGCAACGAATCAGCGAACACCTAGAGGCAAACAAAGTTATAACCAAAAGCCAACATGGGTTTGTCAAAAACAGATCATGCCAGACAAATCTTATTGCATTCTTTGACCAAGTGACAAAATTAGTGGACCAGGGGATATAATTTACTTGGACTTCAGTAAGGCATTTGATAAAGTAGACCACAACCTACTACTTGATAAGATAGAAAAATGTGGGTTAGACATTTCCTCTTCCCCCTTTCCTCCCCTATTTCCCCATTATTTTCATTTTTCTTTATATTTCTGTATTTTATATTTTGACAAACTCATAAAAAATATTTGAAAAAAATAAAAAATAGGATAACAGAAAAATGTTTTTGTAATCAGAGTAAGAAAGCATTTTAGAAGTGTAGTTATATTTGCTGTAAAGAAAATCAGAAGCTTCTTTTTATTTTTTCTTTCTATTTTTTCTGTTCTTTCTTTCTTTCTTTCTTTCTTTCTTTCTTTCTTTCTTTCTTTCTTTCTTTCTTTCTTTCTTTCTTTCTTTCTTTCTTTCTTTCTTTCTTTCTTTCTTTCTTTCTTTCTTTCTTTCTTTCTTTCTTTCTTTCTTTCTTTCTTTCTTTCTTTCTTTCTTTCTTTCTTTCTTTCTTTCTTTCTTTCCTCTGCACAACGTTGCCAGACTTCTAGAAGATAGCATCCAGAGAACTTTATATGGCCATAAAGAGAATTTTCTTCTATGTTACTTTAATTCCTTTATCACACTGATATTGTAAAGGCTACAATTAAAGAACAGTGTATTATGTTAAGAAAATACTGCAAGTATTTAGACTGTTTAAGGCTGGAGTGTAGTATCCAATATACATGTTATTAAAAATATGTATCTGTGTTTTATTGCGTAGACTGCTACATACTCACAATGATTTGATCCTAGAGTCCTGGAATACACATTGTGATATGTGGAGCCTGGCTTAGCACTGTTTCTTCTCATTTATATGCTAGCATTGGAAGCATTGCAAGATCCGGATAATAAATGCAGTGCTTTGCCCATGGAAAACATTTCTTCCTCTTCACCACTCTCAGACTCCTCGTCAATAACAGCCTATGGCATGTTAACTTCCCATCATTCAGAGGTGGCACTCTGACATTTACAATGCAGAGAAAGGTAACAAAGTGTGAAGCACACCATAAATCATGGGAAGCAAGCAGGTTGATAGGAAGAGAAAGACTTAAGAAACCCCTTCCAGGGAAAAAAAAAAGGAGGGGGTGATTGTGGAAAATAAAACAGAACCAAAATGTATTTTATATAAAAAGGAAAGAATGACCTTTTCACCTGTCATCACTCAGGAGAGCTTTTTTTTTTTTTCTGAGCCTCTAGAATTGAGGAGATATATGTTCCTGAATGCCTCACTCCATATGTGATGAATGAACTTTTTATTATTGTTGCTATTATCCAGGGCATAATACCTTTGAGTGAAATCAGGATGAAGAGTCAGGAAAAGAGAACCAAAGGTTTGATATAAAAAAGACAAGGTTTTATAGCAGGGCTCTTCAAACTTGGCCCTTTTATGACTTGTGTACTTCAACTCCCAGAATTCCTCAGCCAGGCATGCCTGGCTGAGGAATTCTGGGAGTTGAAATCCACAAGTCATAAAAGGGCCAAGTTTGAAGAGCCCTGTTTTATACTGTAAGGCAGTGTTTCCCGCTCTTAGCAAGTTTAGGACATGTCAGTATGCATGTCCATTTAACTTTTTGCAAGCAACTTGGTTCCCAGTATCTACAGCAACTCATTGCAGCCAACTCACCACGGCCAACTTTCTGCAGCCAACTCACCCCGGGACAACTTGTCAGCACCAACTTGCCATGGGACAACTCACTGTGGAACAAGAGTAATATTCAAGAAATGGCTACAAATAGAAACTGAAGGGAACCAGAAGGTGGTACAGGTAGTCCTTGAGAAACGAACATAATGGAGTCTGCTTATTATGGTCATAATATTAACTGAGTCACATTAAATGAATAAGCCATATCCCTCTTCTCCCCACTGTGTTCATTAATCAAATGCATGAGTCATTAAGTGTGCACGGGGTTCCTCAGGAGTGGCAAAGACCATGGGCGGCCTAGTGCAGGAACAAGACCATGTGCCTCCAGTCACATGCCCCACCAGCTGAGGTATTTCATACTCTCTTCCTACCCTTGGGGTCCCCACAGCTTCTTGGGCATTCTCAACACCAACTCCCAATTACCGATTACTCATTTACCTTTTGAAGATCTCAAGAGCTGGGCCATGTGGCAGAAAAGATGCTGGCAAAGCTGTTTCCCCCCCCCCCCTTAGATCTTGTCTTTTTACACACGCCTGCAGAGAGACAGAATTGTCTATAAGAATGTGAGATCTATCACATCCTGGTAAGGTCTTTTTGGATCCCAGCCTGGGTGGCCCTGCAGGTGCCCTCTGTGTGCGGCTGAGTAACTATACTATTTAGTTGAAATTAACTGATTGTAGGTGAAAATTGCAAGGAAATCCCAACTATGTAAGTCTGAGTGGAAAGTTGATCAACTCCTACACTGTTGCCAAAAAAAGTTGCATGGACCTCTCATGAAATCGCTAAAAGCTTACTTCTTATTTCACTTGGAAAGATTGGCTAAAATTATGAAACCCTCATTCTTAGAAGATTACGATATCTGTGCTGCAAAAATCCAAATAACAATGGCAACAACAAAGAGTTAGATTTTTGTAACTTTTTTCTACCATCTAATGATTGTTTACATTTTGCAGCCAGATCTGGTAGCCCTAATTCTTAGGCTTATTTGAACAAACCTGAGCAATTTCAAAAAACTAAGTTTGTTTGTCATGGTGTTATTCTTCTGTGAGAAGGTTGGGAAACTATACCAATATGTGAGGGTTTTTTTTTCTTGGTCTTAGGTTTTTTTTAAAGAGCTCTCATCCAAATAATTATGGGACCAGTTGGTGGTGGAACTAATCCAACACCAGTAAGGAAAATATTATAATGAACTAAAAAATATCAGTGGCAACCCTTTAGCTGTATTACAACACTTTTTACCCAAAGCAAGCCAGCATATGCTTCATCCCTCCTAGCCTTGAGAGTGGAAAATAAGAAAGAGCTCAGATATCCAAGTCTATTGGCTCATTATGTATGATGGAATATGGAAGAAAATAAGAGAAAGCTCCCTATTGTACTTGGTTGTTTTTTTTGCTTTCCAGAGATTAATCATTACCATTGAGATACCCTGCAACTTTTACAACTGAGCTTTTGGGCAAGTGTAGTAGAATCTTCTATTGTGTAGTTATCTTTCATTTATAATTACACAGATAAGTATATCAGAACCAAACAAAAATTGATTGATTTTGTGCCATTGACTTGTTTTCAACTCCTAGCAACCACATTCTCCATTATAATCTGTCCCAAAGCCGATATTTCAGATCTTCCAACATTGTACCTGTTGCCACTTGAATTGGTCCATCCGCCTTGTTGCTGGCTGGATTCTCTTTCTCTTTCTCTCCATGTTTCCCAGCATTAAAGTCTTCTTTAGAGAAATAAAGCTTATGTAATAGTTTAGTATGAGCCTGGTCATTTATTCTTCAAGTGAGAATTCTGGATTGATTTGTTCAATGATCCATTGATTTGTGTTTTGGGCTGTCCACCATATTCTTAGCTGTCTTCTCCAATATCAAATTTGAAAAGCATCAATACTTTTCTTATTCTGCTTCTTCGAAGTTCAATTTTTGCTTCCAATGTTGGTATCTGTGGGGATACCACGGCCTGATCAATTCTGATACCATATCACACCATTCCAAAGAACTACTGTTGTGGCCCTCAAAAGCAAGGCCTGGTTTTCAGCTGTCAGTAACAACTTTGTCTTAGTTGCCTTTTGCAGCCATAGTCAGCTGTCTTGTAGTTTGGCTTACTGCTGTTAAATGATTTTATATTCACTGAGACGTCAAGAGATTCCAGGCTGTTTAAGATCATGCAGCTTTCTCCCCCACCCTGAAACTTCTGAATTTTAGTTTCTAGGGAGAGAAGCATAATAAGATATAACCATTATGGCTAGGACATTTTTCATAAGTTTTATATGTTGCTAGCATATGTCAGCTATATAGCCAATCCTTTTTCAGATATTTAACAGATGCTGGGGAAATTAATTTGACAGGATTAATAGTAGATTATAGTATTAACATCCCTCTCTTTACATGAAGAACCAAGCTGCTTGCAAAAAGTTAAACTGATTCTTTTTTTTCAAGCTAAACAAAGATTGAAATAATATTTCTATTTTTACAGATACATTGAGATGTGCATTAACTGCTCTGCTGTTTTCCTGTATCATAACATTGCCAGTCTCACCCATCTGAGAAGCTGAAATCTATTCTTTTTTTAATCCCCAAACCTCACAAATAAAGATAATATCTGAACTGTACCCTTGTTCAGCACTTTAATTTCTGGAAAGAAAAAGCAAAACATTGGCAGAAGGAACAAGTTATCTTTTTCACTCACTGTTTGCTCCATAAATCAAAGAGCTCTATAAAATTATCATAGAAATAACAAACAGTAATAATGCACTGTGAATCTCTTTAACCAATTATCCCATTTCCTGTCTTCCCATTAAAACTATGCTTGGAGTTCCTGTATTTGGAGAAGAAAATGCATTCATGTTGTACAACAGGAGGCAAGTTTAAATGCATTACATGACAGCTGGTATATTAATGTCACTTGTATTCAATAACAAGAACTGCTATTGGAAAATGTCAGAGAAATCACATGGAATGAATTGGGAGGGTAATTCTGTAGGCAAAGGGACTATTTATAGTTTGTAAGGCTCACAGATACCTGTGGTTACTATGCAGCTTTACACAAAAAAATAATTTGTGATTATTTCTATTAATCATATCCAAGCTGAAATGTATTTATGATATGTGGAACCCTACCTTTCTTCAATAATCTTGGTAGCTATGTTTTGCTGACATTATTATATAGGTATTAAAATGCTCCAGAGTTTTGTTTTATTTATTTATTTACATGCAATTACACATAGAAATAATGATAGAGAAAAAGTAAGGTTCTACTTTTAGGCAAGAAAAACCAAATGCACAGGTATTGTATAGGTGGCTCAATACTAGTAACTGTGTGAGAGATCTTGGAGTACTAGTGGACAATCACTTAAATATGAGCCAGCAGTGTGCTGCAGCTGCCAAAAAAGCCAACACAGTGCTAGGCTGCATTAACAAAGGGATAGAATCAAGATCACGTGAAGTATTAATACCACTCTACAATGCCTTGATAAGGCCACACTTGGAATACTGCATCCAGTACATCCACGATGTAAAGAAGATGTTGAGACTCTGGAAAGAGTAGAGAGAAGAGCAACAAAGATGATTAGGGGACTGGAGGCTAAAACATATAAAGAACAGTTGCTGGAATTGGGTATGTCTAGTTTAATGAAGAGAAGGACGAGGGGGGACATGATAGCAGTGTTCCAATATCTCAGGAGTTGCCACAAAAAAGAGGGAGTCATGCTATTCTCCAAAGCACCTGAAGGCAGGACAAGAAGCAATGGATAGAATCTAATCAAGGAGAGAAGCAACCTAGAACTAAGGAGAAATTTCCTGACAGCTAGAACAATTAATCAGTAGAATGCCTCCAGAAGTTGTGGGTGCTCCAACACTGGAAGTTTTTAAGAAGAAATTGGACAACCATTTGTCTGAAATGGTATAGGCTTCCTGTCTGAGCAGTGGGTTGGACTAGAAGAGCTCCAAGGTCCCTTCACACTCTGTTATTCTGTTAGGTATTTGCAAATATACAGTATCTATACCTGCATGCAGAAATACTGTATATTCAGCATTAACACAAAAAGCATGCTATAAAACAGGGAAGCAACCAACTCTTCCTCAGATGTCTTAGAGTACAATTTCCATTCTCTGTCGCTACCCATATTCTGTGGGGTTATGAGAATTGAAGTCAAACAATTGCAAGACTTCCAGCTGCCTATCAGTATTATAAACAATAAATTAATCTAATAAGCAAAATTGTATATATGTGTGGTACCTATTATACATGTGTGGTACGTATATACAGATCAATATTTTATAGTGAGATTAAAGAAGAAGTTGTCAAGGAACCCCAACTTTTTTACCAGGGAAAAAATTATCCTGCAAAAGAAGATTTTCTTCTGGTTTATTATTATACAGGTAGTCCTCAATTTACAATCATTCATTCAGTGACCATTCAAAATTACAACAGCATTGAGAAAAATAACTTATGACTGGTTCTCTATAGTCATCACAGCATTCCCATGGTCATGTGATCATTTGGCAAGCATGCATTTATGACAGTGTGCTGGGGTCATGGGATCTCCATTTGTGATCTTCCCAACTGGTTTCCAACAAGCAAAGTCAATGGGGAAAACCAGATTCACTTAGGGACTATGTGATTCACTTAACAACCAAGATGAGTCACAAGAACTGTGGCAAAGAAGATTGTAAAATCAGGTCTGATTCACTTAACAACTGCCTGGCACAGTAAGTTCCAGTCACAACTGTTGTTGTAATTTTACACAGCTTTCTTCCTTGAGGACTGCAGATTCCTGGGTGGGACTCACTGCACCTGATGCTAAAGCATTTTTCCAGTGGAAATTCTTCAGGGGAACCTGACTAGAGTAACCAGACAGCTGGCAAGAGGAAGACATGTCTTTGTTTTGGTCCTCAAATCCTCAATAGCCTTAAAATTAAATATTATCTGGTGTTTTGAGTGTTTAACAGTAATACCTTCCTCAGCAGCTTTTCTCTGCTGTGCACTTTCTTTAATAAGTATTAACTCCAAAGTTAACAACATCCACTAATTAGTTGATCAGTATCCTCCTGCCAGTTTGTGCTGCTGCTGCCTGAAATTGACTAGACTTTAATCAGTTACATGCTGAAGGTTTTTGTCTCCCAAATGGCTCTAACACAGTCCTGCAATTTATAACCAGTCTTTTGGATGTTAGAAAAAGTAATTTCATACTTCCATCTCAATGAATGTGTATTTGCTTTGCAGTTTTTCACTGTAATTTTTGTCATAGATGTTAAGAAAATCAAACAGGGTCCTCATTTCTCCCCTTTGTCCTCTTTTCCAATTGTTCCTGTCCTCCTTTGCCTGTTTGGATAACTGATAATCCTAGTTCTAAGAGAGCTAGGATTTTTTGCATTAATACTAGAAGTCTGCTTATTAGCAGATTGACAAGCAATGGAGACAACTAATTGCTACAACTTCCCAGTATTGAAAGTCTGTTTGAGTTAGAGCAGGGGTGTCAAACTGCTGGCCCATGGGCCAAATGCGTCATGCCGAAACTGCGCCCACCCCATTGCCGGCAACGGAAAAAAAGTTGCGACGTGTCGCGACACGTCACATGATGTTGCGAGTTTGACACCCCTGAGTTAGAGTTAGGGTCAAGATTAAAACATGGCAACAATAATTGCTTTGATTTTAGCACTTTTCATGGCACATGGCACAATATTTTTATTTTATTTATTAAATTTTTATCTTGACTTTATTACTTTATAAGTAAATCAAGGCAGCAAGCATACATAATACTCTTTTCTCCTCCTATATTCCCCACAAGAACCCTGTGAGGTCAGTTGGGCTGAGAGAGTGTGACTGGCCCAAGTCACCCTGCTGGCTTTCAGGCCTAAGTCAGGACTACATAGTCTCCTGGTTTCCAGCCGATGCCTTAACTACTAGGTTTTAATCACACAGTTACATCCACCATCCTGACTCTTTAAACCCTTACCCTGATCCTATCTCTGTTTCAGACTTGGTCTTTACTTGCCTATTGTAAAGGTGGTTTCCACAATGCTTGAGGCCAGAAGGATTATTTTCAAGTTCTCTTGGGATGTTTGTCCAAAAAGAAACAAACAAAAAGCATTTCCCAAAGATTGTCACGAAAGCAAATTATTGACCGACAACTAGTAACCATACCTGGGTGCAAAGAAAATCTCCATAGAATAGAGGCTGGGTGGGCAGCCAGATATTACTACTGGATTACTCTGGAAATCGCTTGTCATCGATCACACTGTGTAGATCAGGGGTGTCAAACTGCCGGCCCACGGGCCGGATGCATCAGGATGAAACCACGCCCACTCCATTGCTGGCAATGGGGGAAAGTTTCAGTATGTCACGCGATGTCACGTGACGTCGCAAGTTTGACATGTCTGGTGTAGATTAATGAATGGCACAGACATTGGTGGGATTCAGCTGGTTCACACCAGTTCGGCAGAACCGGTAGCTAATTTTTTGTTGCCCAGGCCCAGAATGGACTTCCGGAAGCGGCATCCACACAGAGAACCGGTTGTTCACATATTTGAATCCCACCACTGGGCACAGGACTCAAATGTATCTCGAGGGCACCAGTTGCTAATACTTGGTCTTATAAAACTATCCAACTCAAAGATGAAGCTGCCCTTGATATCATTCTTAATAGACATTTGCTTTATGCACTTTGGCCATTAAAACGATTTTGTGTTGAAGCTCAAAGTAAAGCCACAGGTCAGGTAAGAGTTGTTCAAATAAATTTTAGTAATTGTTAATACCCAATTCCAACACATCTCATTTTTATTTTCATTATTTGAATGTTTGTGCTGAGCCTTGAATAAATGAATGAATAAGTGAATAGATTTTCTGCATGATAATACATTTTATGAGTGTTCTCGGGTTATTCTGCTCTTGTTCCAGAGTTATTCTGCTCTTTTAATCTTTTATAATTATTCTGCTAATGGAAACTCTTGTTTCTTGTATGTGTAATCACAACATGGAAAGACAGAATAATGAGTTATTTTGTGCTTCAGTAGTTTACAACAAACAGTCCTAGAGGAAGAAAAGAGGAGAAATTTGAGTATAAATATAATTATATTTCCCAGCAATGCTCAGGACAAGCATACCTGTGCACCTGACCTCACAGTTTCACTCTTAGTAATCATGAAAGCAAAATTAACAAGGCTTTATTTCTGAATGTCAGTTTAAATGCAGAGGTCAGTAGTCTTTCTGAAGGCAGGACAAGAAGCAACGGATGGAAACTGATCAAGGAGAGAAGCAACTTAGAACTAAGGAGAAACTTCCTGACAGTTAGAACAATTAACCAGTGGAACAACCTGCCTCCAGAAGCAGTGAATGCTCCAACACTGGAAGTTTTTAAGAAGAGATTGGACAGCCATTTGTTTGAAATGGTATAGGGTTTCCTGCCTTAGCAGGGGTTGGACTAGATGACCTCCAAGGTCCCTTCCAACTTTATTATTATTATTATTATTATTATTATTATTATTATTATTATTATTATTATTATTATTATTATTATTATTATTATTATTATTATTGTTATTATTATTATTGTTGTTGTTGTTGTTGTTGTTGTTGTTGTTGTTGTTGTTGTTACATATCTTCACACAAACTTACCTATAATCAGTCCCATTGGTTTGGAAAGCCTCAGAAGGCATATATTATTTGATGAGGAATTTTCACTCCCTTTATACAGTTGAAGGGGAACAATGCACACAATTGTTATTTTTGTATTAAAATTTATAGTCTGTCTATTTCACTGGCCTGCAGATTGAAAAAAGACAGGGAAGAGGATCCTTGTCCTTCAAGAATTCCAGCTTAAGTTCCTTCTTTTTAAATTCAACAATGTTTTCATAATCTTCCTTGTAAAAGTGTAAAGGTTGCCCTGTTAATTCAGCCGGCTATCTAAGCCAACTTGTGTTATTTTATTTTATTTTATTTATTTTATTGTTTTAATTTTATTTTAACTTACTTTTATTATCCTGCCCTTTTTATTTTTATTTTTATAAATAAATATGGTGGCAAACATATCTAATACTCTTTCCTCCTCCAATTTCCCCCAGAACAAAAATTCAGCGAGATGGGTTGGGCTGAGTAATTGGCCTCTTATATCCCAGTGATTACTGCCAGATTCCCTTCTGAATACTGTCTACTTTCACAGGACTTCAGAAAAATATTTCAGCCCTGTTTATTCATATAATTTTTCTTGCTACTTCCTTCAAGAACATCTCCCTGATTCCCTACACTCCATCAGATTAATGCTGCAAAAGTCTTGAGAAGTTGTTTGTATTCATTCATGGAAACAACCATGAAGGAGATTAAATCAGAAGCTGCTTTTCAGGATGACGCTTGAACCCTAGAAGTCTCATTTGAGCATGTCTTCAGATTTTTCAAGCTGATGAAGGATATATTTTTCTTTAGAACAGCATTGAGATCATGCCAGAAGCAGTGGGGAAATTCCATGAGTTTGATGTATATCATCAAAGGGATCATTGCTAATTTGATTCTGGAAGGATTTCATGGTTTTAATTTGCTGATCAATATAGTGATCCAGTTCTGCGTCATTGCAAGTTCTGTTACACTGTGCAACAGACATTTAATAAATAAATGTCTATAAAAAGACAAATAAGCTTTTTAAAAATACTTTTTTTTCCTGGTGCTAAGAAAAACCATCGGTGCTCCTGATACTTTGCTATGGGTGGGAGGATAGATCCTGCCTGAAATTTACAGAGGAATTTACAGAGAAAGAGACAAAGAGATCAGTTCTTTTCTCACATCTAATATTAGCAATTGCACAAAAGTTGAAACAGTGCCTGGTTTAACTGCCAGCAGTCCACTTTATGACATTTCCTATCTCTTTAGCATTATGAGCAGATATTAACTTACCTTGATGTGTTAAATCCTTATTGCAAATAATCCTTTTTTCTTGCCCTCCCAAAAAAGAAATATTGGGTTTTTCTTTAAAGGTATATCAGTGTTTCATGAAATGAGTGCAGGTTTCCAGTCCAAGCAAGAAAAATAGATTCCATATTTCCTGCCACTTGGTAAATTTGAGCTTCTTCAATTTTGCATGGAAATGATTCACAGACCATGATTCCTTTTGATTATTTTTTTTATTTTATTTTAAAGTACTGTTTTTTTCTGCAGTGCTTTTGATGGAGATGACTGTCTAAAATATTACATGTTGGTTGTATTGAAAGAAGTAATCTAGCCCCAACATCATTTCCCCCTCTTTCTCTGACACAGAAACAGTCTAGGCCAGACATTTCAAACTCGCGACGTCACATGACATCACGCAACGTATCCAGATGGTTTTGCCGGCAATGGGGTGCGCGCAGTTTCCGCGTGATACGTCCGGCCCATGGGCCGGCAGTTTGATACCCCTGGTCTAAGGCTGATTTGCTGCATTGTTCTTCAGTAACAATGAAATGGAACAACTATTCTACAGCCAACTTGCCATGGCCAACTTGCCACAGGACTACTTGCTGTGGCCAATTCGCTGTGGGACAACTCACCATAGGAGTTTTCAACAATTCAAGTTCATTATTTAAAATAATTTTTAAAAATTACTTTAATTTTTGTCATTCACATTTTATTTTGTCCCTCCTTTTGCATCCTTTATTTAATGATTCCATTCTATTATTTCTGCAATATTAGTGTAACTTTTGTCTTGCGGTGAGTTGGCCATGGGAGAGTTGTACTAGAGACCCATGGCTACCAGACTATACAGGACGAATGATGAGTTATTAAACTTTTAGAATACTTATAGAAGCTGAAATCCTGCCTCTTAGATGCTGCCTGGATGCAAAAACAAGGCACAGTAGAAATTTGGCTTATTTTTATTCTTCTGACCTGTTCTAGTTCTAAGCGAATTCTATGGGCCAGTTATCAAAAAACCTTTTTATTGATTTGTTTTTCTGAGTAGGTTCTATGTTTGGCATTTTATTTTATTTTGTTTTGTTTTATTTTATCTTATTATTTCATTTCATTTATTTTATTGTTTCTGTGTTTCAACATGGAGTATTTTGCACGATCATCATGTCATTTTATGTTTCCTAATCATTTTTAATATTACTTCAGAACTGATGTTGTATGTTACCCAGAGTCTTATTGAATGGCTAGTGTTCTGAAAGTAAATAAATAAATAATAAAAATCATCTCATTCTACAGTAGTTATTTTGTTTTGCTCAATTGAACTCAATTCTGGACTCGTATTTTAGAGAGAACATAGTTAACTCTTTAAATTATTTTTCAGTGATCATTTTATTTGGTTAATTTATTTAATCAATTTATAAAGCCACCCATCTCAAGAAGTGACTCTGACTAGTGAACAACAACAAGTAAAATTAAAAAAAAAAACCAATTACATCATAAATTCTAAAAATGAAATACAAAAATGAAAGCACTTACAGCAGTGATTGGGAAAACAATGGTCACCTATTCAGATTAGTGTATCTGTGTATTCCCATTTTCAGTCTTGTTCATTTTGTCAATGCTGCAAACATTGGATGTTCCTGCTCTGACAACTGATGAAAAATGCAGCTATTTTCTCTTTGCTTTTAACATGCTTTTTCCTATATTTAGAAATCAGGTGCAGAAAGGGGGGGGTTGGGATAAATGCTCGAGCTCAGCTAGCCATAATAATATCGCTGCTTTGTGGGAACCCAAGGACGAACTGATAACGTTTTGGCGGGCTGAGGAGCTGGGGAGCTGAGTTTAAAGCTAATTGGAGAATGTGATTTATGACAACTTATTGGAGGTGGGAATTGCACTTTGTTACTTTGTATCTGGGGGAAGGGAATTTAGTTTTTGGGTTCAACTATGTAGTGCTGATACTTTGTTTCCTGAATAAAATGTTCTTTAAGGAAGAATTTTTGCCTTGAAGTTCTTTTGATGGGTTTCATCTATCGCAGTGTGGCGAACCTATGGCACGGGTGCCAGAGGCGGCACTCAGAGCCCTCTCTGTGGGCACGCGTGCCATTGCCCCAGTCCTAGGCCTTCAGCTGGGTTTTATAAAACCTTTTTGCTTTAGGCCTCTGCCGCCGTGTGCAAAAAAAAAAAAAGGTTCAATCAGTCAATTTCAACTTCTCGCGGGAAAAAAAAAGATCTTGCAAAGTTGGAATTGATTGATTGAAATTTTTAGTCCCACCCTGTCTGCCGTTACCACCGCAGCCACGCCCACCCAATGGGCCACACCCACCCAGCACTCGATGATGCATAAGTGGGTTTTGGGTTGCAGTTTGGGCACTCAGTCTCTAAAAGGTTCGCCATCACTGATCTATCGGAACCATGACACATTTATATGTTTATTTCTTTCTGTTTATAAATCTGTCACCAAATTTTAATGTGACACAAGTGGAAAATTATCAGATTTCTTTGCTCCACCAATTTCTTGGTATCCTCACAGCATTCAATTTAAAGATTCGATGCAAATCTTGGTTTGAAAATGCCAGACAGCCCCCTTCTAAATAACTTAACAGATGAAATTAGTGGATATGATGGTTTCTTAACAAGCAATCATTTTGGCTTGGTAAATCATCTGAACACCATGTACAGTATAATATACTTTGTTGTTGAACAGAAAATTAATCTTATATTAATTTTTGATCCAAAAGACGCATTAGGGCTTATTTTCTGGCTAGGGCTTAATTTTGGGGAAATACGGTATTAAGTGGATTTGTCTGGCTGATGATCTTAACTGGGGCTTATTTTTTGGGTGAGGCTTATATTACAAGAGTCCTAAAAAAATCATGCTAGAGCTTATTTTCCAGTTGGGTCTTATTTTCGGGGAAACACGGCAGGCCTATGTAAAATAATCCCAACACTTGCTCCATTAAATGAACCCCTGCTATAGGAATGAAGGTTCTGGGGATAAATTAATGTTGTTTTTCAAGTGAGTCGCAGCTGAAGCTACAGGTAGTCCTTGATTTACAATTACCTTTGAGCCCAAAATTACCAGTGCTAAGCAAGGCAGTTGTTCATGAGCCTTGCCCCATTTTATTATCTTTTTTGCTATGGTTGTTAAATGAATCACTACAGTTGTTAAGTGAATCATGTGGTCATTAAGAGAATCTGGCTTCCCATTGACTTTGCTTGTCAGAAGCTCCCTGGGAAAGTGGTAAATGACACTCTCGGGATGCTGTAACTCTAGTAAATACATGCTGGCTGTCAGGCATCCCAAGTTTGATCACGTAATTGTGGGGATGATGCAAGGATCATAAGTATGAGAACTAGTCATAAGCCACTTTACAGTGCCACTGTAACTTTGAACAGTCATTAAATGAACGGTTGTAAGTCGAAGACTACATGTATTAAGATCTAAGCTATTTCTCTCCCTCCCCAATCTCACACATACCCTTCCCCTTCCCTTATCCATCCATCCTTCCTTCCTTCCTTCCTTCCTTCCTTCCTTCCTTCCTTCCTCCTCCCTCCCTCTCTCCCCTCCCTTTCATCCCACCCTCCCTCCTTCCCTCTCTCCCTTCCTTCCTCCTTCCTTCCTCCCTCCCTCCCTCCCCTCCCTCCCTCCTCCCTTCCTTCCCTCCCTCCCTCCTTCCTTCCCTCTCTCCCTTCCTTCCTCCCTTCCTCCTTCCCTCCCTTCTTTTCCAAAATGCTATCAGAGAATACACTAGTCAAAATGTTCTCAAATGACACCACTTTAAAATCTTTATTATTTATTTATAAATTCACTTAGACTGTGGAATTAGTCACAAAGCAATATATCACATGCATTCTGGATTTTAATTTTTACGAAGACATATACAAGATGGCACCATAAAACAGCTTTTCATATTATCATGTCCTAATACTAGGAGCCGGAATAAAATATTAAATTGTTTTGCAGTCTAATGAAAATGTTAAAAGACCTTGAAAAAAAAGAGATGTGGAACTGTCAAAAAAAGGAGATAACAACCAGTGCTAAAGGCTAAAGTTCACACTCAACTATCTGAGTTTTATTTTAACTCTACTTTATCTATGAACCTGGTTTCCTGTGACTGGCTGTCAAATGGGTTTTGAGACAGATTATATTCTGGATAAACAGTCTCAAGGGAATCATACTAACCTGAATCACGCTAAGTTATTTGACTTTTTTCTGTACATTGTAAAATATGCACACCATAGGTTTAATATTACCAAGCATTTAAGAAGGTAAGACAGATTGTTTAGGTAGTCCTTGACTTACAATAGTTCATATAATGACTGTTCAAAGTTACAATAGCACTGAAAAAAAGTGACTTATGACCATTTTTCACATTTATGAGCATTGCAGCATCCCCATGGTCACGTGATCACAATTCAGATGCTTGGCAACTGATTCATATTTGTGACAGTTGCAATGCCCTGGGGTCACATGATCACCTTTTGCGACCTTGTGACAAGTAAAGTTAAAGGGGAAACTAGATTCACTTAACAACTGCAGTGATTCACTTAATAACTGTGGCAAGAAAGGTTGTAAAATGGGTCAAAATTTGCTTAACAAATGTTTCACTTAATGTCTATGGAGATTCTCAGTCATCCAGGTCATGGTTGTCCCAAAGGTGCTTTTTCACAAGGCAACTGGACTTTCTTTTTTCTCTTTGAAGACTTTTCGCTTCTCATCTACGAAGCTTTTTCAGCTCTGACTGGGTGGAAGGATTTTTTTATACTTTCAGCACTGAACTACGCATGTCTGCTTAAAAATAACTGAGTTCAATATTGCTTACTGTCAGGAAAGTGTGGAACCGATTGCAGTCATGATAAACTGTCAATCAGCAAGCTTCTGCTGATAGCCTAAATCTGTTAGCTAAATTGGTTGTTACATTTTTTCTAAAGTTGTATCAGCCTTTCTTATTGTACTGGGAAAAAATAATCTGTGTTTGCTGTTTCCATATATTTATCTTGAGTATTTTGCAAGGCCTAATTGTTTGCTTGAATGGGCCTTGTTTTCAATAGTACTAGACCTAACTATTCGAAATGGGACCTTGATAAACTAATTCATTAGCTGATTTACAGTATCTAATTCTATTATTCTTTTTTTTTAAAAAAAATATATTTTATTAGATTTTATAGGGGTACAGGGATTACATTAAGGTGCTTAGGAACCTCCATGGAGGTGGGTATATTAAACATCCAAAAAAAGAAGGACAATCACAAATATATAACTCAAATCAAATCTTTTAAACTTCCCTCTCTAATTCCTTCATTTAATCTTACTTATTCAAATTAATAAATTCTATATAAGTTTCAAACGATCCTATCAAATATCAGTTACATTTCAATTCTAAAAATCCAAATCCTGTTTTTTAAGCTTTACTAACTTACAATTACTATATTTCAATTAGCCTTAAATAGACATATTATTAACACTTCGGGTGCCCTTTTTTTTTTTTACATAATTATATCTGGTATATTGTTCTCGCAACAACATTCCCATATCTTCTTCATTGATACCATTTTTTTCTCTTATCACCCATCCCTCTTATTCTCCTTTTATTTCCAAATAATTCTCTTAAAATAAAAATATCAGGTCAACAAATAAATTTCTATCTAATTTAAATATATATTCTATCAATGCCTCTATATCTATAAAAATCTTTTTAAACCAGTAGGTAAAGTTTACTTCTCCAATACATATCATATCTAAAACAAAGTAATATTACAAAGGGTATCCTCTTAAAAATTTCACGTGTTCCATTAGTTGTTAAGTCAGTCAAGAAATCAAAGCCTTTTTAATCCCATTAAATAAGACTTTAAAATACATTTTTAAATCTAACTCTGGGCTTCTTTCTATGCCATAGTGGTTTCCATAGTAAGGTTCCTACATAATCAAACCACAATATTAAAAGGTCCACATTCTTTAACGCTTCAAATTGGTCAAAGTTCTCTTTCCTTTCTTCTAATAGCCTTTGGATGGTAAAAGCTATTTTATTCCATGTTATATTTGCCAATTGTTTATCCACCTTTTCTCGATTTTCAATAAGTTGTATATGAGTGTCAGTCTCTGTTGGTATTGATGCTTCAGACATCTCTGTTGAAGTTGTTGTATAGTCATCAGACTTCTCGATAGGTTGTGTTGGAAGTTGAATAAAATTAGTTTGTTTTGTGGTTTCCACGGTTTCTCTCAGTGTAGGGAAAAGGGATTGAAAATAGGAACTCAAATCCTCTGCAGCTTCTAAAATTGTTTCCAATATAAGTTCATAGTCCAGTTGTGTATTAAGTTCCATATCGATAGTAATAAGGCTTTTTAATCTTTAAAGAAGGCTCTACTTCATAAGAATCAAACAAGCATTCACCTTCAATTTTCAATAGGCCAGCTGCATCCGTTATCTTGTGGTTATCACCCTTTGAAAGTCATAGCCATTCCCAGCCATAAAGAAATATAATTGCAGTACCACTTTTCGACACAAGATGTCCTCAGCAAACCAAAAAAATCTTTTTTTTTTTTCCTTTCCAAATAATAGATTTTTTATTTTTCGTGTTGAAAAAGATGAAGAAAGGGCTCAAAATAATAAATGCGTAGTTGTAACAATAATAGTCAAGAATAAAATGTTTTCAGGTCCCCTCAGTATTCCAAAATTTAAATAGTCCATCAAAATTGACTGGTTTTTGGCTTCCGGTCTTGGAACGCGGCACGCGCAGTCGCACGGAGAGAGCCGTCTCTCCCACCGGCTGCTTTCCCTTCGCCGGTAGACCCTTAACCGGGTCGAAGGTCGCCCCGTAGAGGCGACCACCGCTTGAGGAGGCTCCTGCTTGACTGGGGAAGAGCGGCAGCTCTCCTCAGTTCAAGCTTTTCTCCTTAGGGCCGCCGGAGGAAAAGATCGCCCAGTAAAATGGACGATCACTTCGTCGCACCAGCTGAAAGCCAGAAGAACAACTAAGCGTAAAGAACCCCCGTGGAGAACCCGGGTGAGACCTTTCCTACCCCTTCTTTCCCTAATTACTCTCCTGTCAAAAGCTTTTGTGTTTAAATTACTTCCCTGCTGTGAGGGAGCAGCGTTTGGGCATTCGGGAAAAACAGCTTTGGAAGAAAAAAAAAAAAAAAAACAGTTAATTTGTATGGACTATTTAAATTTTGGAATACTGAGGGGACCTGAAAACATTTTATTCTTGATTATCATTGCTATAATTACGCATCTATTACTCTGAGAGGCATTTCTTTCTTCATTTTTTTCAACACGAAAAATAAAAAATCTATTAATTTGGAAACAAAGAAAAAAGATTTGATGGTCTGCTGAGGACATCTGGTGTCGAAAAGTGGTACTGCAACTGTATATATATTTTTTTTATGGCTGGGAATGGCTATATAAGCATAAGGATAAGATAACTGACACAGCTGGTATTGAAAATTGGAGCTGAACATTTGTTTGATTTCTACGAAATAGAGCCTTCTCTAAAAGATTAAAAAATCTTTCTATTACTGATATGGAACCTAACACACAGCTGGACTATGAGCTCATATTGGAAAAGATTCTGGAAGCCACAGAGGATATGAACTCTTACTTTCAAACTTGGACAGATCAAATTATAAACCGAAAGACAGCACAGAAGAAGCAACAATATGAACAACCTAAAGAGGAACCATGTCAACAACTCAACTATGAAACTACACTGAGAGAAACTGTGGAAACCAAAGAACAAACTAACTTTATACAACTCCAAACGCAATCTATGGAGAAGCCTGAGGATCAAAGAATAATTTTAACGGAGATGTCTGAAGCATTAACATCAACAGAGACTGATACTCAGATACAAGTTATTGAAAATCGTGAAAAGGTGGATAAACAACTGGCAAATATAACATGGAATAAAACGGCTTTTACCATCCAAAGACTACTAAAAGAAAGGAAAGAGAACTTTGACCAATTTGAAGCGTTAAAGAATATGGACCCTTTAACATTGTGGTTTGATGATACAGGAATTTTATTATGGAAACCATTATGGCATAGAAGGAAACCTAGAATTAGATTTAAAAATGTATTTTAAAGCTTTACTTAATGGGTTTAAAAAGGCTTTGATTCTTTGACTGAGTTAATAACTAATGGAACATGTGAAATTTCTAAGAGGATACCCTTTGTAACAATACTTTGTTTTAGACATGAGAATTACTGGAGAAGTAAACTTTATTTACTGGTTTAAAAAGATTTTTATAGATATAGATGAACTGATAGAATATATACTTAAATTAGATAGAAATTTATTTGTTTATTTGTTGGTTTGATATTTTTACTTTAAGATAATTAGTTTGAAATAGAAGGAGAACAAGAGGGATGGGTGACAAGAGAAGAAATGGTATTAATGAAGAAAATATAAGAATATTACTGCGGAAATAATATACCAGATATAATTACTATCTAAAAAAAAAGGATACCCAAAGTGTTAATAATATGTCTATTTAAGGCCAATTGGAATATGGTAATTGTAAGTTAGTAAAGCTTAAAACAGGACTTGGATTTTTAGAATTGAAATGTGAGTGATATTTGATAGGATTCTTTGAAGCTTATATAGAAATGTATTAATTTGAATATGCAAGACTAAATGAGGGAATTAGGGAATTTTAAATGATTTGATTTGGGCTATATATTTGTGATTGTTTTTCTCTTTTTTTGGATGTTCAATATACCCACCTCCACGGTGGTTCCTAAGCACTTTGATGTAACCCCTTTACCCTTATAAAATCTAATAAAATATATATTAAAAAAAAAAAAAAATTGACTGGTTTTTATTTATATTTTTTTTTTCTCCAAAGCTGTTTTTCCCCATTGCCCAAACGCTGCTTCCTCACGACAGGGAAATAATTCAAAGAAAGCTTTTAACAGGAAAGTAGTTAGGGAAAAAAAAAGGGGGTAGGAAAGGTCTCACCCGGATTCTCCACGGGGGTTCTTTCGCTTAGATGTTCTTCTGGCTTTCAGCTGGTGCGACGAAGTGATCGTCCATTTTATAGGACGATCTTTTCCTCCGGCGGCCCTAAGGAGAAAGCTCGAACTGGGGAGAGCCGCCGCTCTTCCCCAGTCGAGCAGGAGCCTCCTCTAACGGTGGTCGCCTCTACGGGGCGACTTTCGACCCGATTAAGGGTCTACCGGCGGAGGGAAAGCAGCCGGTGGGAGAGAGAGATCTCTCCGTGCGACTGCTGGTGTCGCGATCTGGAACCGGAAGCCCTAATTCTATTATTCTTGTCTCAAGCACTTGAAAGTGTAGCTGTGGATGAAAGTATCCTAGAAGACAAATGCCAGTTTTTAATAGTCACCAATAAAAAAAGCAGCATTACAGCTTTTATTCTTATGATGGAAGGGTTCTAATTTCATCAATCATTCTAGTTCATGATATAAATTATATTAATACTGAAATGTATTTCATATCACAGTTTTATTCATATTCGTTCGTCTCCTAATCAGAAATTGGTAGTTTGTTTTCACATGCATTTTATTTACTTATTAAAATAACCTTTTCTAGCTGTAAACAGAAAGCTCAAAATAGTGTGAATGTTTTTTTGTTTTTTATCAACTGGAAAAAGAAGCTGTTTTTTTCCCCCTCCCGGCAGTGGTGGGATTCAGCCAGTTCGCACCACTTCGGCAGAACCAGTAGCTAATTTTTTGTTGCCGAGGCCCAGAATGGACTTCCGGAAGCAGCGTCCACACAGAGAACCGGTTGTTCACATATTTGAACCCCACCACTGCCTCCCAGTGCATTCATCTTTCACCTTAGAGCAGGGGTCTTCAAACGTGGCCCTTTTATGACTTGTGACTTCAACTCACAGAATTTCTCAGCCAGCATGCCGGGCTGAGGAATTCTGGGAATTGAAATCCACAAGTCATAAAAGGGCCAAGTTTGAAGACCCCTGCCTTAGAGATTGTACTTTTTCCTGGGGAAAACACAGCTGTGAGCTATCTTGAGTGATAATAAAAGTAAAATGGTGCAAGGCCTGTATGAAGCATCCCTTTGACAACTTCAGTTACTATGAATGTAACTTCTTCATTTAATATCCTGCCACTTTACGAAAGATAGATTCAGGTGCAAAAAATAAATAAATTAAAAATGTAAAATACAAAATGCAATGCAGATAATCCTCAATTTACAACCACAATTAAGTCCAAACATTGTGTTGCTAAGCCAAACAGTTGTTAAGTGAATTTTGCCCCATTTTATGATCTTTCTTGTTAAGTAAATTACTGCAGTTGTTAAGTTAGTGAATCATGATTTCCCGTTGACTTTGCTTGTCACAAAAGGGGGTCCCATAACCCTGGGACACAGCAACCATCATAAATCTGAGTCAGTTGCCCAGTCTCTGAATTTCAGACACTTGACCATGGGGATGCTGCAATGGTTATAAGTGTGAAAAACGGTCATAAGTTGCTTTTTCCACTTTGAACAGTCACTTAACAAACTGTTGTAAGCTGAGGAGTACTTGTAATTTGACTGAATTAGTACAATTTAGCAATTGCAAGAGAAAACTTGATAAAACAATTTTAAAAATGAAAATAAAATCATCAGTAATAACGTGGGGTGAGTGGATACTGTGTAGCCTCATGGATAGCCTGATAATTTTAGGTGAGAATTTTAAATACACCTAAAAATTGGAATTATCTTATTCGTGGATGGCCTATCTGCAAATATATGTGGCAATAATTGTTAAAAGTCCACATACTTTATATCCTGTATATACTCTACATATGAGTCCACGGATAAACAAATTCCTGAATTTTTAATGAAAATGCCTTGAAAAATGTGAGTTGGTTTATCTGTGAGTAGTGCATTTTTCATAGTATTTTGGTTAAAAATTTGAGAATCAGTTCTGCTGATGGATGTATCTGTGAGTATATACAGTATGGTACATTTATCTATCCAAACTACAGATTTATTATCACACATACTTTCAGATGTCTAAATATATTCAGATCCTATTCTGATGTACCTGTGTTAAAGGAATGTTTTGACTTTGGCACACTGCATCCTAACAGATTTACCCAGGAAATCACATATAAATTTTCAATTTCTTCAGCATAAATCTATGTGATCCAAGTAGGCAGGAAAGTACTTTGTGGGAATTTTAGGCACCAAATTTTAATATAAACTTTATAACAAAGGTTTAATGTAATGACTGTAGAAATCAAATCCTACTACATGGATCGCTAATGCTTAAGTCATTGGAGAGCTATGGTTACTTTGCTTGGCAACTACGGACAATTGGGTGCTGAACTGAAGATAAACTAGAAAGATTTATAACTCTTTGGAATAGAAATAGCCTTTTTCTAAGACTCTGCAGAGAAACCTTGTTTTACTTTAAAAGTTTCTCACCACAAACTGATGTAACTTTCCTTGTGAAGATGATGCAATGAGACATTTCACATCATTTTATCCACCTGGACGTGCAACTGCAGAAGTCAGAAGAGACTACTATCCATGCAGAGAAATTTCTTCTGATTTCTGCAAATGCCAATGGCAAGTACTAAATCAGGGGTCTTCAAACTTGGCCCTCTTATGACTTGTGGACTTCAACTCCCAGAATTCCTCAGCCACGCTGGCTGAGGAATTCTGGGAGTTGAAATCCACAAGTCATAAAAGGGCCAAGTTTGAAGACCCCTGTACTAAATTGAGATAACAATTTTATTTCACTAATGCAATATTTTCTAACTTTTGGAGAGTAAGAAATGACTGACAGAGATTTGCAGGAACCATTACCTAGATAAAAGAGGCCGAAACATCTTTTTTATTTTTTTTTAAATGAGAACAAGGTAGCATTCAAAGCAACATAGACAGATGCCTTCTTAATTCACTGGTATATAAGAATGGGCAGGGGGGATTCTTCCAATCTATTATTATAGGCAATCTCAAGAAAATCAGTTTTTATCTTCAGGTACAGTTGATTTCTTGGCCTAGTTGATCTAGTGGAGTTGACACAATCTTGTCAAGTTTCAGGTGTATGGACTTCAATCCCCAGAATTCTCAGCAATGGCGATGCTGGCAGGAGGAATTCTGGATGTTGAAGGATACACATCAAGAAGTTGTCATGGTTGGGAAACTGAACTAGGGTATGCTTCTGGAAGCTCAATTATTTTGGGAACCCACATTGAAGTCTACATTTTACTTATCCTTTGATCAGATGAATAGATAGAGAAGAGAGATTGCTTCATAAGCTAATTTGAAGTTTAAGCTCATGTTATCTGTGGTTCTATTGTTCTTTCAAACAATCTGGACTTTACTTTCTTCTCAATTTGACTAAGAGTATGGGGATAGCATATGATGGTACAGAAACTATCTGAAATGGATATACAAGATATATAAAAGAAAATAAGAATGTAAGAGGCACTGCCTAGTCTTGGTTCAATTTTCAGAAGAACATCTTGATCAAATTATTTCAGGTCTTATGGTATTTTGCCTGCCAATTTTTCAGAAAAAAAGTTATATGTTGAAAAGTTGTAATGATATGAGAGAACTAACTTTGGTCCTGAATCCTTGCCCAGAATTCAATTGCAACAACAGTTACAGTCAAGTTATGTGATTAATTTCAACCCTGAAAGCCCAGGTACCTTTATGTTTGCTGTTTGTTTAGGGCCAAAGGTGACCTTAGCATTATTTCTTATTTATAAATGACATGACAGAAGAGAAGTAAACATATATACACAGTCCACGTAATTATAAGTAAAACGTTTAAGGGGCTATGGCAGTGGCCTCATAACTGGATGTCCAGTTCAGCTACCCAGGTGATTGCCTCTGTTCTTACTTCATGCAGATCTTTTAGGGAAACAGAAAATGCATGTTGTGAGTAATCTTGCACAATATGTTTAATAGTTTGCATGTCAGTACCACAATCACAACAAGGGGAATTTTTCTGTCTCCACTGATACAGGCACTTCTTTCAGTATCACACCTAATTCTATTCAATTTTGTACAGACAGAGTGAGGCAGATCAAAACCAGGTGGCTTGGTAGAGGGCCAGATCACAAGAAGGTACCTTGGACCATTCCTCTCTCCAGGCATTCTTGGGGTGAAACTGGATAAATGTTAATTGAATAGCTGTTTTCCATGCTGGCTTATGGGATTTCAATTTTGTCCTGGGGAACAGGGAGGGCCTTGTTGCTCAGCATCCTTGACCATAGCCAAGTGAGAACTTGTCTTCTAATGTGGGTAGGTATGATATTGCTAATTACTGGTAATTATGCACAGGAGTAGGATGAAATGTGCCAGAGATTATATGCATTGTCTGGAGGAGTTGGACATCAACCATTTGGGTGTGGGTGCCCTTAAGCCACATGCTGGCACATTATTCAGTTGTGGAATAAACCAAAGCCAAGGGTGTCAGCATTAGCACCCCAGGATGTTCCAGACAATCTGTTCAGCAAATTGTTGCGGCTGTTTTTTTTCCAGATGTTGTCAGAAGGTTAATGATCTGTCTGGTATTACTCCCATGTACTTCAGAAAGTTATTACATTGTAAAATATGGAACTTCACTGAAGGCTGATAATTTGCATAGCTATTGCTGAGGCGGAATGTGGCTACTTCTTTTTTTTGTTGTTTGTTTGTTTTTGGCTTGGTTGGAGGCACCATTTTTTGAAGAAGTCATCCAGTTTCTGAAGATATTAAGAAAGGATGTCCTCTGTCCTTTCCACTGAAGTTGGTTTTTTGAACTGTGAGGTTGATATCATTGGCACAATTAAATTTCTGAGAAACTGGGTCAGGCCTGTCAAGGATGTACTAGTTTAGAAGTTAAAAAAAAAAGTTCAGCATTAAAAATAGTTATTTCAGCCAGGTAACATCTGTGCATGTGCCAAAGGAGTTTTCTTTAATACAACTCTTCTGAAATAAGCTTTCAAATATTTCTTATTCTTACCTGGGATTTATATGGCATTAACAGTGGCATTGCACAGATTGGGTACTACTAGGGCAAAGGGCCACATTTTTTGTGATCTCAACTGGCCCCCTCTGTGGTATTTAACATACCTTTAAATGGATAGCATATTGAAACTCTTGTTAAAAAAACTAAAAGTTTTCATCCGGCTTAAGCTTTGTGAAATGATCCTCATTTTGAGAAAAAATGAGAGAAGACTGTGTTTCTTAGCACCAAGCAGCTGGGTTACTTTGGATTAGGGATTGGATAAACTTAGAAAATAAAAGGGTTTTGTTGATTGAAGGACATGATTTGCAGGCCGGTTGGCATGCTTTCCTATGGGGAAAATATAAGAAGACACATACATATTTTTACCGGCACCAGATAAGAGATGCCCTGATTTGGACGTGGGAAAAAGTTAAAAAGAAACACTATATTAAAATACCAAATTGGGTCTCACCGATGGAGGCAATGGTTCACCCAAATACACTAGACAAAAAAAAGATGATTAGATATAAAGAATTAGTAGATAACCAAGGAAATCTCAAATCAAGGGAAGAATTAAAAGAACAGGGTATAATCATAGATTGGTGGCCATACCTACAAATACAGTCAAAATATCGCAAAGATATGGAAGAATATGGAATAAATCGGATACCACAGCAATTAGATAAAATTTTGATAGGTAAGGAAGGAAATTTTTTAACAAAAACTTATAAATATTTACTAGAGGTAGAATTGGAGGGGGAAATAGTAAAAGGTCAAATGATAGCTTGGGCATGAAATGTGGGCCAAAATATAGAATTAGAAGAATGGGAAAGAGTCTGGAATATAAATTGCAAATTGACACTGTCAATGGCATATAAAGAAAATCAATACAAAATGTTCTATAAATGGCATTTAACACCGGCGAGATTGGCTAAAATGTATAAAAATATGAATCCAGACTGTTGGAAATGCAAAAATAAGGAGGGAACATTCTACCATATGTGGTGGCAATGTCCCAAAGCCAAGATTTACTGGGAACAGATAAGGAGAATGGATCCAGGAGATAACAACAGAACAAATTGAATTCAAACCCGAATTATTCTTATTAGGTATAATTAATCCAAGGATAAAAAAACAAATCCAATACATCATTGTACACATAATAACAGCGGCACGCATTGCATATGTGCAATATTGGAAAAGTGAAAATATACCAACAAACGACAAGATATTAGAATGCGCTGAGATGTACAAGCTTACTCTAGAAATAAAAGACAAGGAAGCAACAGAATTTTATGAGATATGGAACAAGTGCTATGTTTGGTTAGAACAGAAAAACAAAAAAGTATGAAAATTAATGTACATAACTGTAAATAATTGTAAGAGATATACAAAACAGTACTGTTAAGGGAAAAAATGTACTTTTATTTGTTGTAAAGTGAAAAAAGAAAAATTAAAATTAAAAGAAAAAAGAAAACATGAAGTAGCATTTTCTTGGTAGAACATTCTACTTTAATTTAATTTAAAGCCAGATTAAGAAATCTGCGGAATCAAAGCAATACCATACGCAGCCCTAGATTACTTTTGCAGATGGATTCTTGAAAACAGAAAGGCTAAATCTATGTCTCAATAACAGTGATCATAAACATGCATGAGTTTATATTCATATTCATTCCCTTGTAGTGTGTATATATTAGACATGATACTTAAACCACATTTTCTAAACTGTTACTCACAAAATACCATTCTCATTCATCCTTAGCTCTTTGAATGGTCTGTCCACATTATGTCTTTCTGTTCCTACTTATCCATTTAAATTATTTATCAGAATATATTTCTCCCCCAAGATCATGTTCATTCCTACAAACTCATCTCTGGCTTTTTCATTAATGCAATATATTGGAATGTGGCATACAATTACTATCAATCTATGAATGCCTGCTTTCATGCATGCACCCATAGGTCTATGCATGATATCAATTCATACTTTCTGATGCATCGTTTAGTCCTTTCATTCATAGTTCTGGAAGAGTCTGGAGACATGTAGCCTGGGAATCTGATGAGCCTGCTAAATGGTTGTATTTCAGAAAAATAAATAGTGTGGTTGCACTGATTGTTTTTATGATTTTTATGGTTTTATTGTTTTAAATGACCTTTGCAGTTCTTTTTTAGTTGATTCTGCATTTTTTTCTGGATTTTTAACTTTGCAAGCTGCTCAGAATCATAGTACTGAGATGGGAGGCTATATAAATTTAATAAATTTATTGCATATTTAGACTGTCTGTTTACTTATTTTAATTAAATTTATTGCTTATTTAGACTGCCTGTTTACTTCTTGTATCAATTTGATACTACAGATCAGACCATGTTCATTCACAGATGTTAAATCCTTCTTTTTTTAGATTTACAGTCTTTCCTCCCTCCCTCCCTCCCCTCCCTCCCCCATCCCTCCCTCCCTCCCTCTCTTCATCTGATTTCTAATTGGTCTTCTAGCCCAAGTGGTATATTCCCCTTTAATAAACTATTTACTATATAGAAAGGGAATCTTCCTTTTATTCAGAAAATACTGAATTACAGCTCTCATAATTCTCATATGTTAGCCATTCTGTCTGAGCTAAAGAGAGTATTTGAAGAATATTTGAAGGACCTCAAATCACTGTCACCTCTATTACTTACTTTATAGCTTTTTTTCCTGGGGTTGTTTAAGTTCTCCAGATGCAAAGAAGATTTCAAATGGAAAAGGTCTGCTCCCTGGATAAATATGATTAAATGTTCTTGGTGGTGCTAATGTCCTTGCTTTTCACACTTTTAAGTCTGCAAACATAGCTGTTTGACAGTTGCTGAGGAAACTCTTATAACAGATGAATAAAGAGATCAGTCTTGCATCTTAAGTACAAGGATAATGTTTTTGTATTATTTGAAAGTTAACCAGCTATAAGTCATATCACCAAGAAACACCAATGCTATCAAAATATAGAAAGTAACAATTGAAGAATTGCAATATAACTGTAAATAAAATGCCCATACTGTAAACAGAATGACCACAGCTGATTAAATGATGAGTAGAACCAGCTCCAATCAGTGCATATACTTTTGGTGACAAAAGTTAAAATTGTAATTGGCCAAAGAAATCCACCATGGTTCATTGACGTTGCACACAATTTTGAGACAAGAAGTTATTTTTTCCTGCAACAAATTAAAAGTAGGTTCCATTTGAAAAGAACAAATTTCTATAGACTTTAGCTTCAGAAAATAAAACTGCTAATATTTTCTGTTTATTTAAATTTGGCAAGAGTTGATAAATTTAGATTCGCTTTTTCTTTTCACTTCCACCAAGGATCAAACTATATATTCATAAATGACAGAATTTCTTTCAATTATTTGATAGAGAAACTGTTATTTTACTCAAATGTTTATTAGCATGTTCTGCACCAGATATAATATAAATACACCTTCTTGCATATTGCCTTTCTTTAGTTTGCAAAGGCAGCAGATACTCTGCTGGTTATACAAAGAACAAAGGAAAAATTAAAGAAAGGAATATATTCTAAGGGAGGGATTAATGATTTAATCCTGGGCTCATTTGTCCTGAGTTAGCTGGGGAATATCTATGCATAGAAGCATTTTGCCCATCAGTCTTTTCTTCATTCAGCACCCCGTTATTTACTTACTAATTTGAATTTATTGGTTGCCACATTCTTATGGATTTTATTTCTTGGGAAATAGGTTCTACCAAATTCAATACAGCTTTTTTTTAAATTAAACATACCTTGAATAATACTGTTAATATATTATTATCTTATCTTTTCCCTTTTCCCTTTACTCAAAATAGCATGTGACTCATTTTTAAAGGAAAGATCTACTTTTCTACAAAGATGCTCTCTCTCGCTCTCTCTTTCTCTTACTCACTCGCTCTTTCTTTTTGGAAGATGTTCTTTAAAAAGAAGCAAAATGTAAGAACAAGTTTAAAAATAGTGTTGCATTGAACAGCAAAACTATGTTTTTTAAACAGCTGTACTTCAATTACTTTCTTTTATTTAGAAAGACACATTCTTTATCACTCCTCAAATAAAATGAGTGGTTGGAGAAAAAGTTCCTGATTTGTAAGTCCAAGTATTTTCCTATAGCTTCTAAACCATTCTTTACCATAGCAATGTCTCCATAGTGAAAAGGATTTCTTTCTTTTTTTAACACTGCTGCCATTTTGAATTTCCCAAATTTTAAAAGGCACTTCATAATGGAGCATCCTGGGGAAAATAAAGTAGCGATTGCTATCATTCTCCTTCATGAAATTAAAAGACGTTCCTTGGGAGGAAAGCTACAGCAAATCTAGACAGCATATTAAAAAATCCGAGAAATCACCTTGCTGGCAAAGGTCCGTATAGTCCAGGGGTCAGCAACCTTAAACACTCAAAGAGCCACTTGGACCCATTTCCCACAGAAAAGAAAACACTGGGAGCCGCAAAACTCACGTGTGTGCGCGCAGGAGGGGGGGCTTCATTGTAGAGTTTAATTAAAAAGAAATAGAGGCTGCTGTGCATGAGTTTTCTCTCTCTCTCTCTCCCTCTCTCTCCCTCTCTCCAATCTTCTGCTCACCTGGCAAGCTGGCTTCACGCTGTCCTCCGACAAGCTGACACAGATTCTTATTGGGCTGGCTCTCTCCTGCCCTTGGTCTGCCAGTCCTCTTCCCCCACTAAGTAAGTAAAAGTGTGTGTGTGTGTGTGTGTGTGTGTGTGTGTGTGTGTGTGTGTGTGTGAGAGAGAGAGAGAGAGAGAGAGAGCTGCTGCTTTCTGCTGCTTCCTGCTTCCTGCGGAGATGCAGCAAAGGCAGGAGCCCCGCCCAATAAGCTCGTCAGCTTGTCGGAGAACAACGTGAGGCCACTCTCACTCACTCTCTCTCACTCTCTATCTCTCTCTCTCACACACACACACAGAGAGAGAGAGAGAGAGAGAGAGAGAGAGAGAGAGAGAGAGAGAGAGAAGGGAAGCGCAAGTGCCTCTCTCTCTCTCTCTCTCTCTCTCTGCAAATGGCAGAGGAGGCTGGGAGCCGCGGGAGAAGGCTCAAAGAGCCACATGCGTCTCCAGAGCCATGGGTTGCCAATCTGTGGTACAGTCAAAGCTATGATTTTCCCAGGAGTAATGTATGGCGATGAGAGTTGGATCACAAGGGAGGCTCAGAGCAAAAAAATTGTTGCTTTGGAATTGTGGCATTAGAGAAGACTCTTGAGAGAACCTTGGCTGCAAGGAGATCAAATCAGTCAGCCCTAAAGGAAATCAAATCTGACTGTTCTTTGGAAGGACAGATACTGAAACTGAAGCTCAAATACTTTGGCTACCAAATGAGAAGAGAAGACTCATTGGAAAAGACCCTGATGTTGGGAAAGATTGAAGGTGCAGCAAAGGATGAAAAGGTAAGACAGTGTCACTGATACAATGAACATGAAACTGGGCAAACCCTGAGAGATAGTGGAGGACAGGGAGACCTGATGTGCTATGGTCCATGGAGTCACAAAGAGTCAGATATGACATAGTGACTGAACATCAACAACAGTTGACATTTTTAGCTTCAATAATTTTACCTTATCTAGGAAAGATAGCTGGAACAAAGCAACCAATTTTTAAACAATGGAGAAATAGATGTTGTCATTTTAATATATCCTTGATGTGAATTTTCCATCATAAGGAGAGGCAGATGTCTAGCTTCAAAATTAGGAAAGGATATTGTGGCCATTACTGGACTGAAGATAGATCAAACCATATTTATGCAAAAATGACAAATAAGTGTGATTAATTTTTACTCCTTCATAAATCCAGTACAGAACATAATTGCGTGTGTAATTCTTCATTTTTAAATCTTTGTTATATATTAGCTCTCCATATGTTTTCATACACAACACATATACAGAGGCAGTGTTCTGTAACTGACTGAGATTTTGCTGAAGAAAAAGAGAGAGTAGCATCATATAAACATTGCTAGACATCTCTAAAAAAAGTGCAAAAATCATTTGCAGACTGGCTCCCAACAAGTGAGAAAGAAATGTTTCTACATACTGACATGAGGAATTTTATGAAAATATTTTGGGCAGCTATAAAGATAGAGTGAGTGGGAACATGTGCTTTTAATTAACCTATGAAAGTGAGAAGAACATTAGGTGAAATCTTTTTTTCCCCATTTAGGTCCAGAGAAAATAACCAGAAGGCATTAAAGCTGTCAAGATAGTCTTTTCATTTGCAGCTCGATCAGCTCCATTAAAACACCCAGTTTGAAGCTGACAAGACAGTTGCATCAAAGGGGGAAATGATAGAGTTAATGTGGACATTAGCATAGAACAGGGAAAGAATGAATAAATTAATATGTATTAGCCATTAAAACTCATTATACATTCTGAATGGCCATAGGAAATTATTCAAAATTTTAAATGACCCATCTTCAGATTAAAATATTTGCTGTAGGTGAACATTTGTTTACTTTAGAAATTGATAACAACTCAATAAATATATTTTACGTACTGGTCTTTAGAAAACAGCATGAATTATGATTTAGACAACATCTAAGGATCATACTGGTATGCAAATTATAGGAATTATATATTTATATATTTTATGTATAGGCATTCTCCCAAAGCATTGGGTTATGACCATGTTTGAGTATGTGTGTGAATGTGTGTGTGTGTGTGTGTGTGTGTGTGTGTTTTCCTGGAATGGGTGAGTAAAGAATATTGGGAACATAAGATAAGAATATCGTTCCCAGCAGGGTTGCCTAAAATTCAAAGATCCTTCTAGCTACTCTGTTTAAGCCACACTTATACAGGGCAGTGGAGATACAAGAAAATGCTGGAGGCAGAAGGGACAATGACAAAATTATCCATTCATACCGCATGGGAGAAAGTAATGGTAAACTACTCCTATATTTTTTATCAATACAACAAATGGAATAAAATCTATAATGTTATGGAGCCAGATGATAGGTTTCTTAGGCTGGAGGACACTCAACAAGCTACTGAGGAAGAGCTGAGATTTTTTTGAAGCACTCATGGTATTTATGAATGAAAGAGTTTGGGACATTTAGTTGCTGAGGTTGCCATGCAAGAAAAGAAAATCTGAAGCTGCAAAGAAATGATTACAGTGGGAAGCATGGAATGTAAGAAGGATGAACATGGGAAAGTTTGACACAGTGAGAGATGAATTGAAGTGACTACACATTGACAGGCATCAATGAACTGAGACAAACTGGGATCGGACACTGTCAGCAAGCAGAGAGTTTGTTACTCAGGACATTAAAAAAAACTAAGCAGAGATAGTGTTGCTTTTATTATTAGGAAGGATATAGCAGGAATAGGACTTGGCAACAATGGACTCAATGACTGAACAATATCAGTTAGACTCTGTGGACAACTCTTTAATATGACTGTCATCCAAATTTATACTCCGATGACTGGTGCAGAAGGAGAGGTTTTATGATCAAGTTCAATTTGAAATCAGCAGAACATGCAAACAAGGCAAACACGGTCGTGGTTGGAGAATGGAATGCCAAAGTTGGGGATATCAGGGAAAATATGGTTGGATTTTGAGTCTAGGAAATTGAAATCAAGCAGGAGAAAGACTCAGCAATTTCTATCAACTGAATGATTGATAGTGATTGTGATTGCTGTCAAGGTCTTCAAACAACCAAAGCAATAACTGAATACATAACCTTATTTTCTACCCATATGGTTATAATAATCTGATTTGATTTGATACATAATCATCACTAGATGGGTACACAGAAATTAATAATAATAATAATAATAATAATAATAATAATAATAATAATAATAATAATAATAATAATAATAATAATAATAATAATAATAATAATAATAATAATAATAATAATAATAATAATAATAATAATAATAACAACAACAACAACAACAACAACAACAACAACAACAACGATGACGACGACGATGATGATGATGATGGACCTTGGAGGTCATCTAGTCCAACCCCCTGCTCAGGCAGGAAACCCTATACCACTTCAGACCAACTTCCAGTGATGGAGCATTCACCGCTTCTGGAGGAGGTTGTTCCACGACCTGTTACCTTCTGGGAGGAGGCTTCATGGTATCCGTAGCAGAACATCCAGATTCAGCCATAGTTTCATTCCATACAGCATTAACCTTGCGAACTCTCAAACTTCCTCCTTGCGTTATATATTCAAGATGGACAGTATTTAATATTTATTTGCTATGTATATGTAGGGATGTGGGTCTATATATATGTTGTACATAGTATGTTTAGGTGTGTGTCATGTATATGTTTCACTTTGAGAGCGGGCAACTAAATTTCATTTTTTATGTGTGCCATTGTGCCCACAATATAAAAATGACAATAAAGGTTATCTAATTGTTCTAACTGTCAGGAAATTTCTCCTAGCTTCTCTCCTTGATTAGTTTCCATCCGTTGCTTCTTGTCCTGCCTTTAGGTGCTTTGGAGAATAGTTTGACTCCCTCTTCTTTGTGGCAGCCCCTGAGATATTGGAACACTGTTATCATGTCACCCCTCATCCTTCTCTTCATTAAACTAGACATACCCAATTCCAGCAACCATTCCTTAAATGTATAATGATTCGAGTTAGTAATGATTATAATTAGATTCATAAGGCAGACGAGTTTAGTTATCACAGTAAAGATGTATCCAGGGGCTAACTGTGAAACACATCATGAACTGCTTATGTGCAAGTTCTAAGCTTGCAAAATCAACCAGATTCTAAACTGAGTTAAAGGAGAAGCTAACTAGTTTTCACAATATGATCTTGAGCACATACCCATATACCCACCATTTTCAAAGAGATCATGAGGAGTTGCTTCAGAGTCATGAACCGCATTAATTAGAAATCAGAGGTACTGTGGAATGAAATCAAAGAGGTTGTTAAGGATGAATGTGGAGAGAGACTGTCAAACGTCAAGAAACAGAAGAAACCAAATTGGGTGTAAGAACAAATCATGGAAATTGCAAGAGAAGAGAAGCCAAAGCCAAGAAAGGCAAAGATTTCAGAAAAAAAATTAACAACAGCAAAATCAGAGAGATGGGGGGGGGGAAAGCCAAGAAGCAGTATAACAGCAACATCTGTAAACATAATGAAGATGGAAACAGGTGCAGAAAAGCAATGAATGGCTTGGCTTCAAAAGTTTTTTTTTTTTTTTTAAAGTTTGGACAACCACATTTCTGAAATGATATGGGGTTTCCTGCTTAAGTAGGGCATTGCTCCAAAAGACCTCCAACATCCCTCCCAACTCTATTATTCTGTTAAACTCTGTTCTAAACTCAGAAGAAGGTATGCTAAAGAATGTCAATGCACTAATGCTGTAATACTAATTCAAAACAAAAAAAAATCAAAAGATGGAAGGAATATACTGAAATATTGGCAATAGATATGTAAATATTCAAGATACTTTAGAAGATATTCCATATTTTTAAGAACCCAAGGTGAATTAGATCACCACTCCACTTCTTAACAAGTTGATTCATACTACAGGAATGGATGGAATATACACACAAATATGGTAGGGTGTTGGACTAGAATACCTCCAAGGTTCCTTCCAACAGAACCCTTCTGTTATTCTGTAAAACTTCTAACCAGGTCGTGCTAATTGGAGAACAACACACCAGACAACACATTGGAAGAGAGTGATCTACAGTACATAGAAATAGCAAAGAAAGGAGACTATCGGGGTACATATTATTGTATAAAATTCTTAATTTCATATATTGGGAAAATGATGCGTAGACTCATCCAACACAGATGAGAGTCATCCATGGAAACAGAGATGCTAGATGTTGAAGCTGGCTTTAGAAAAAAAAAAGGAACACGGGATATTATTATTGATGCATGCTGAATAGTTGAGAGAGCTGAAGAATAGGAAAAAAGAAATCTCTGTGCTTCATTATTGTAGAAATGCCTTTGATTGTGAAGGATGTGTCAAGCAGTGGAATGTGTTTAGGAATTTGGATATCCAAGAACATCTTATTCTCCTCATGAGAGACTTATCTACAGGCCAGTAAGCTAGAATAAAGATAGAACATAGTGAAACAGACTGTGTTTAGGTTGCCCAGGGAATGCTGTATAGTTTCCCCCTATTTACAGATTAAAATGGCACTGAAAAAAGTGACTTATGACCATTTGAGCCATGGTAGCGCAGTGGTTAGAATGCAGGCTGACTCTGTCCTCTGCCAGGAGTTCAATCCTCACTGGCTCAAGATTAACTCAGCCTTCCATCCTTCTGAGGTCAGTAAAATGAGGAGCCAGATTGTTGGGGGCACTATGCTGACTCTGTAAACTGACTAGAGAGTTTACTATGAAGCGGGGTATAAGTCTAAGTGCTATTGCTATTGCTATTTTTCATCCTTATGGTTCAACAATCCCAATGGTCACATGATCAAAATTTGGGCACTTGGCAACTGGCATGTATTTATAATGTTTGCACTGTCACCGGATTATGTGATCATCACTTGTAACCTTTCCAGACAGCTTCTGACAAGCAAAAATCAATTGGGTAGCCACATTCACATACAGATTAACAACTGTATCATTAACTTAGCAACTGTTGTGATTCACTTAGCAATTGTGGCAAAAAAAGGTCATAAAATGGGACAAAACTCACCAAACAACTGTCTTGGGCTCACTTTTGTCATATGTTGAGGGCCACCTCTACTCAATCTAAATTCTGATCCCTATATTTTAAGGAATGCTGGATTGGAAGAAGATGAACATGGTTTTAAAATTGAAGGAAAAAATGCTCACAACCTACATCAGGGTAATGACACTGCCCCGATATGTACCTGAACATGCAAAGGATGCACAAGACAGACTGAGCATGTTTATTTCCTACCATTAGTATATAAAATATTATTTCATTGAAAAATAGCGGATATATTTAAATCAGCCATTTGGAGCATTAGAAAATGTTAAACGTGATTACATCTTTAACAAAAATCTCCTAAGCCATTACTACATTGCCAAAGATTTTATATTAGCTGCAGACCTCCATCACAACAAATCATAATGAGTTTCCTCAGCAAATGGATCATTATCTTGATAGGTTTTTGTATATTAAGGTGTAATCCTATATAAACGTGGGAGTAAGCATGAAATTAAGGTTTACTTATCTGTACTTAATGGGGCTTTCTAAGTAGTGCATCAGATTGTAATAATCTCTCTCTCTCTCTCTCTCTCTCTCTCTCTCTCTCTCTCACACACACACACACACACACGCACACACACACACATACACACACTATGTTTCAGAAGGATTCAGATGTGTTCCCGTTCATCTACTGAATCTTTGAACAATGCACTCTACAAATCTTTTAACATGACAATTATAAGATGGAAGAAAGAGATGCTTCTCTCCCCTCCCCCCCCAACAATCAAATCTTCTTCTGTGCAGGCGAAAGAAACCCACCACAAATCTGTACTGGAATCTGCGCCAAAGCAGAGATTGTGGATGCAGAGTTAAATGGTAATGATTTGGCTGCAGTTCAAGAAAGCACAGATGCTCCAAACACCTTTTCAGAATTTTTAACACTAACCACCTGTCAATCAAATTTACAATGGAAATGAAGCAAACAGAGCATGTTGCTATTCCCAGATTGTGAACTAAAATGGGCTATTAAGGGCAAGTTTGAAAGATTTCTGAGCTTACAACATTTGTGCCTCTGGATTATTATTATTATTATTATTATTTTTTTACACTCTGGATTTAACCATTATTTCTGAAACAGTGTAACTCACATCGTGACTGACAGCAGCATACTGATCCAGCCATCTTTTATCAAGTGGCATTTATTTTAAATGCACACAATTCATCATTTATAGTAAATCAGCAGATTGCTCGTTCTGGGGGAAAGAAAATAACGAGGCAGATAGCGAGAGGCAGCATTAAACAGGCCAGGGTTTTGTTAAGAGAACATGATATATTGTTAGCTTGGAAGGCAGCAAAAAGGGATAATTTCTTTAGCCTTTCATTTTTCAGTGGGCAGAGAAAATCACTAGCCAAATTGACACCCCACATACCTTCTTTCTTTGCTTCTCTTTTTTATCATTCACATATCATGCTCAGCCATATTTTGCTGAAGAATGGTTTATTGAATAGAATACCTGTTTGTGTGTGAGCACCTGTCCGTATGCGCACACATGCACCCACACATCTCTGAGTTAGTTTTGATTCCTGGGAACTACATGGAAAAGACTGCAATTTTCCTGGCAAATTTGAATAGTGGTTTGCCATTGTCCTTTTTCTTTTTAGAGCTGAGAAAAAGTGACTGGCCCAAGTTCACCTAGTTGGTTTAATGCTTAAGGCAGGACTAGAACTCAGAGCCTGGTGTTACAATGCCATTATCTGGCTTCATGCTACTACATCCTAGGCCAGTGTTTCCCAACCATGACAAGTTTTAAGATATGTAGATTTCAATTCCCCTTTCCAATGACAGAGAATTCTCCAGCATTGTAATTGGGGGATTCTTGGAGTTGAAGCCCACACATCCTGAAGTTGCTAAGGTTGAACAATGCTGTTCTAAGCCATAACCCATGGTTTTTGAAAAATAATGACTATGTCCTCAAACACATTAAGCTAAAATCAACCAGATAAGCTTTTATTTTGTATTATCTCAAAGGCAGTATTCCAGAGAACAGATAGTGTGTTTCATGTAACCACAACATAAAGGTAAATAGTGTTCCCTAATTTTTAAACAAGGTATATTACATCTGTTTTAACTGTTTCTGTAGCCATTGCTCTGTGTTTCTACATGCTGTCCCTTACACAGACTGTTCTGGGCCATCAACACTTGAATTTCCAAAATTTTCAATCAACTTGATATCACAAGATCAGAACACCTTCATTCTTGTATGTGAAATACTTCTCTCTTTTTTTTAGATTCACAGTCCTCTCTCCGCTCCCTCCCTCCCTCCCTCCCTCCCTCCCTCCCTCCATTCATTCATTCATTCATTCATTCATTCATTCATTCATTCATTCATTCATTCATTCATTCATTCATTCCATAATTGTATCCCAAGTAGGATACTTGCTTTTAGTAAGCTATTTATTGCATAGAAATGGAACCCTCCTTTTATTCAGAAAATACTGAAATACAGTTCACATAATTCTTACAGGTTAGACATTCTGTCTGAGCTAAAGTGAATTGAAATCCAAGAACATTTGAAGGACCCCAGATACCATTTTATTATATTGCATAATGTCCTATAAATGGATATATCTCTGGGAAAGATCTGTGTAACTCTGGGCCCACCGCCCAGAGTTATCCTTTTATTGCTTTTAAAATCATGACAACCCCCCCCCCCCAAATAATAGAATAACATAGTTGGAAGAGACCTTGGAGGTCTCCTAATCTGCTGAAGCAAGAGACCTTAGCATTCCAGACAAGTGGCTGTCCAGTCTTTTTTAAAAGCATCTAGTGATGGAGCACCCACAACTTCTAAAAGCAAGTGGGTGCTCCGGTCTTTGCACTGTTAGAAAATTTCTCTTTATTTCTAGGTTGCTTCTCTTCTTGATTAGTTTCCATCCATTGTTTCTTGTCTTACCTTCTGGTGCTTTGGAAAATAGTTTGGCCCCCTCTTCTTTGTGGCAGCCCCTCAAATATTGGAACAATGCTATCACGTTAGCCCTAGTTCTTATTTTCACTAGAATAGACAAATGCAATTCCTGCAACCATTTTTCATATGTTTTAGCCTTCAGCCCCTTAATCATCTTTATTGCACTCTTTCCAGAGTCTCTACATCTTTTTTTTATCATACTGTGACCTAAACTGGATGCAGTATTCTAAGTATGATCTTACTAAGGCTTTATAAAGTGGTACTAATAGTTCACATGATCTTGATTCTATCCCTCTGTTAGAATTGCATTGACTTTTGTCAAAGGAAAAAAGAAAACAAAGAAATTACCCCCCCCCCCTGTATATCCTTAGTGTCCTTAGGACACTAAGAATGGCTAATGGAGCATGGAAGAAAACAAACTGTGTCTGGAGCAGCTTTACAGGTAATGTAGTTGATATCTCCCTGTCATGTCCCTTTAGAGACTTAATCTAGTGAAGATTTCTTTCCACTGACAGAGACACAAGAATGTTCAACAAGGAATACAGGTTATAACTTACAATTTAATAACTGTTCAAAGTTACACCATTGAAAAAAATGACTTGCAACCAGTCCACAAACCTATGTCCATTGCAGCATGCCCACAGTCACATGAACAAAATTTGGGCACTTGGCAACTGGCATATGTTTATAATGATTGCAGTGTCCTGGAATCACATGATTGTCATTTGCAACTTTCTTGCCTGGCTTCTTACAATCAAAGTCAATAAGGGAATCCAAATTCACTGAAGAAATATATGATTCACCTCATGACTGTGGTGACTTGCTTAATGATCACAGCAAAAAGGTCATAAAATTCAACACAACTTACTTAAGAACTGCCTTGATTAGCCACAGAAATTCTGGTCCTATCTGTGGTTATAAGTCAAGGACTTTCTGTACTCTGTTCTCATGTTCGTGCCTTCAGACATGTTATCCTGTTGGGGACCCTGAAATATTTCCTCATGGTATAGAACAGTGGTGGAGAACCTATGGCATGGGTGCCAGAGGCGGCACTTGGAGCCCTCTCTGTGGGCACATGTGCCGTTGCCCAGCCTTGCCTCCGCCTGTGACCCCTCCTCACCAGCAACCCCCCTGGAGGAGAGTCGCCCCCGAGCGTGGCCCACGCGGAGCAGTGCAGCCAAGGACATGGAAGCCAGGCAGCGTAGACAAGACTCTGCCCTCATGCCCCAACACGCAGTTGATGCTGCGAGGCGCGGGCAGAGGGCGTGGCTACCATGCTGCTGCTGGGATGCCTGAGTGATCTGCGGTGGGCCCTGGAGGCGGTGAGTGGCCCTGCGGGCAGGCAGGGTGGGGCGGAGTAGGGGCGAGGCAGGGGGTGGAGCGGGGCAGGGCAGGGGGTGGGGCAGGGCCAGTTTTTGGGCACTCGTTCTCTAAAAGGTTCGCCATCACTGGTATAGAAAGAGCCAATTTACTTCTGCCAATATTTTGCTCGGGTGGCAGGGGCATGTACCAATTGTAGCAACAAGAGGATTATTTTTAATTTCTAAAGATCTTTAGGATAACCATGACCTGTAATAGAATTCTTTTCATCTTCTCATTCGGATTTGGTATGATCATTCCAGGAAGATTCCAATGGGAAGCACTTTTTTTTAAAGCAATGAACACAATGATGCTTTTTTTCACTTTCATTGCCATGTATTTTGCCAACTCACTCCAATGCATGCCAACCTTCCTCATTTATCAACCTGAAGATTCAAATCCAGGAAGCCCCCACTGGCACTTGCACAACATCTGCTCAACAACTTTAACTTTGATTTCCAATGGAAAGCCAAATGAGTCACTGAATGCCAAAACATAGGAAAACATAGAAATGATGCCATAAAAAAGTGCCAGACTTTGAACTACCATGTCAGCAATGGACAAATCCTCAGTAGGGTTAGCACCCACACAGTGTCTGTCAGGACTCACTGTATAAATGGGGCATGGTATCCTCCCCTCAGTGCAATTGGGGAGGTCCCACATCAAACTGCAAATCGCATTGTGAATGGCTGCAAACTGAATTTATATATCAGTCCAGTATCTGATTTTTTTCGTATAAACCAGCATCTCCAACCTTTCTAGCTTTGTGAATCAGTGGGGTGGGGGGGAGAGGGAATGGTTATGCACGAGTGGTGGGTGAGCATGCACACAAGTGCAGCTCCATTTGTGCTGATGATGGGCAGGTAGAGCTGTGTGTGTGTGTGTGCTCTTACCTGCTGCTTCCACAGCCCAGTTCTGAATGGGCCATGGCCCAGGGGTTGGGGACCCTTGATATAAACGATACTGTGCTTCAATGGTTAGATGGCCTAGGCCAGGGGTAAGCCACCTTGGCTCTTTTATGACTTGTGGACTTCAACTCCCAGAATTCCTGAGCCAGCCATGCTGAGGGGAAAGGGAGAGTTTCCAAGCTGAGCCATGCTGGCTCAAGAATTCTGGGAGTTGAAGTCCATGAGTCATAAAAGAGCCAAGGTGGCCTACCCCTGGCCTAGACATTGGTATTTGAACATAGATCTTTTTAACATTTGTATATTATTGTGTTTTATTAATCTAGGTGAAATGTTAATATATAATACTAGTTAGTCCATGTATGATATGCCATATGCGAAATAAATAAATAAAATGATGCTTCTACAGGTCTGTTTCACAAAGGATTTGCAAACATAAATGAAGCAAAATAAGTTCTCAAAGGCAATCATTTTATCATGGAAGCAAAAGCAGATTATTCGTAGTTCCAAAAACTATGATAAATAGAATGCTTCAGATTTGGAAACAAACCTATTGAAGAAAGTTGTTTGTGCATTCTGTAAAGATTTCAAACATCACTAAATAAAACCAATAGCATGAATAAAGAATTAAAGCTGAAAAATGAAGGCAAACAACAACAACAACAACAACAACAACAACAACAACAACAACAATAATAACAACAACAACAACAACAACAACAACAACAATAACAATAACAATAACAATAATAATAATAATAATAATAATAATAATAATAATAATAATAATAATAATAATAATAATAATAATAATAATAATAATAATAATAATAATAATAATAATAATAATAATAATAATAATAATAATAATAATAATAATAATAATAATAATAATAATAATGTCCAGTTGGGCTGAGACAGAGGCCAAACTTAATAATTAATAATTTCATAAATAAATAAAGTACAAATATTTATAGTCAAATTCTTTGAGTAATCACTTTTATTCAATCATCCATTGAACTAATATAAAATACACTTTCATGGTTTCTACAGCTGGCTCTAGAAAGTAACAAAGAGCTAGGTGAAAAAAGAACTGACCTAAACTTCACCTTAAACTTTACATGAACCGAAATCAATTACCCATAGTTTTTGCTGGAAGCAGAGAACAAGAAATACTAAAATAGATCCTGCTTCCCCTGCTGTTGTTTAACTTAGCCAAAGCTAAACTAGAATGGAAAGCTTCTAGAGAAAGAAACCTTTGTGAGGTTTCCAACTTGAGCTAAGAGCAATATCAGAAATGAAATAAACACGTTGCCGTCCTGCTTAGTTATCTGACACCCAAATTTCCAGATAGATTGATGTAGGGTTTGGATATTGTCCAAAGCTTCCTGCTTCAGGGGAGTCCTCAGTAGAGGCTCCTTTCCTCCCAACATTCCCCTATCATTTTTCACTTCTCCTTGGCAGAAGTGACAAGAGAAATTGTGAGGGAGGAAAAATACTGCTGGAATTTGGCTTGGTTATCTCTAAAACCCTAGTCGTTTCTTAAATTATGGAGCCGTGCAGAAAATACTTTCATGCTAATTACTATACATTTTTGGTTAATAAATAATAAAGCAACTACAACTTGCTGTAAAAGACCACGGGGGCCCTTTAATCTTTCAGTTGGTTGACTTCCAGACTTGTAGAAAAGACCACACTCTTTTGCAATTTCTGGTTCTTTCCTCAGAGGCCAAAAATTATTTTTAGACTCCAGTTTACCATTGCGAAACTGGTATGAGAGCCATCTTCTGCCATCCTCAAAAACAAAATTAAAATAAATAATATAATCTTAGGAGTTATTTGGGTGGAGAGAGACTGTGAAATTTGCTAAGATTTCACTACTCTAACAAGAAAACCAGCTGTGGATCTTGGGCCAGTCAACTTCACAGGGTTGTTGTTGCAGGGAAAATAGGAGGAGGTAGGTGTGTTGGATATGTTTGCCACCTTGAGTTATTTATAAAAATAATAAAAACGGGACACAAATAAATCAATATTTCTCAGAAGAATCGGGACTAGAATGTTGCCAACTGCTCCATTCGAAGATCCCTCCTTCTTGAGGACATGAGTATACGAAGGTCTTTCCCCTTTTCCCAGGACACACTGAGACTCACACACATTTATACAATATGAAAGGAGACCAGAAAAAGATACAAAGAGATCCATATGTTTCTACACAGCAGAAAATACAGATGCTTTCTGTGGCTACCTCTGGTAAAAGTATTAGAAATAATTCATGTAGACATGTTCTACAGACACTTTCCCTTACTTGTTTCTACTGTTGCTTTAAAAAAAAAATTCCTGGCAATCTTTAATACCCATAGAGAATATTTCTGATATCTGATAAAAATAATATTAGTTCTCTGCCACCATTGAAAAGAACCTACTTCCATAACTTTTGCTGTGGCCATTGTTGCAAATCACTTGGACTTAGCTTCTTGATTTATAGTAAATGTATTTAGTGATTAACTTTGTTTTGGGAAGAAGAAGAAATACATGAATATTAGATTTTATTGTTTCTATTGGAGGTTCCACAGTAATTACATATGTGCTTTTTTGATAACATTTTGAAAACATATAATCAATTCAATTATACATGCATATGTATATTTTTCTTTTCTCCATACTTTAAGTATTAGAAAATCAAACGTTTATAATATAATTAGTCATAGCTACTTTCTTTCTTGTAAGCCTAGTGAACCAGAGAGCCAATCCTTCAAGTGACCTAAATAGATTCTTCTATTTCTAATACCATTATCTAAGGGAAATATGAAGTTTAAAACTTCCTAAGCATGAGTTGTTTCTTCTCAACTCTGATACTTTCTTCTTACTAATTGATCCAATACTACAACTTCCTCCCTTTCTCCCCACCCCCTTCACTGAAGGGGAACAAATTTAACATTTTAGTGGCAATTCATCATGATTCACTTACTGTGCAGTAACTTGAGCCAATTTATAATCTTGTTACATATGTTACATGATGTAGAATAGTTCCAATCTTTGATTGTTTGGCTTATTCAGTGTTGTGCCATTTCTGGAGCTATAACAGTTTTTCCAAAGGGGCAGTGGACATATCTTAACTGCATTCTGCATGAAATCACACCATAGTGTGATTGGTGTAAAGAAATTAAATATTAGGAGCTAATATTTTGGAGACTGTACCAAATTTGATTTTTTTGGGGGGGAGCAGCTACAGGCTGAACCAGTTAAGATATATACTGGTTAGTTATTGTTAAGTTGGACTTCATTGGCATATATGTGTAAATTTACGGGGTTTGCCCCACTGTTCATCATGTTACATTTTTAACATCTATTGTTCTGGAGGAGACCATTAGAGGAATTTATTTTTCCTTTTAATTTTAATTAACTCCAAACACAGGTAACCCTTGGCTTACGACCTAATTGTGACCAAAAATTCCATTGCTAAGCAAGGTAGTTGTTATTGAGTCACACCCAAATTTGCAACCTTTTGTTAAGTAAATCACACAGTCATTAAGTGAATCCAGCTTACCCTATTGACTTTGCTTCTCAGAAGCCATCTGGAAAGGTTGCAAATGGGATACTGCAATCTTCATTGATACATGCCAATTTGTCAAGCACCCAAATTTTGATTATGTGACCATTGGGATGCTCTGATGGCTATAAGGGCAAGGACTGAGTGTAAGTCATTTATTTTTCATTGCCATGGCAGCTTTGAACAATCACTAAACAAATGGTTGTAAGTCAAGGACTACTTGCAGTTTGGTGATTGCCAAACAATATGGTCACCTCATTACCCACTTGATGTAATTTATTATCAATATGCAAAGGAAGTTTTACTTATTTATTTGAATTTATAAGCAGCCCAATGCCAATGAACTCTGAAGTTCCTTGAACTCAATATATTTTCTTGAAGTTTCCACTGTTTATAGCCCTGCATTGTTGAGAACTGAACAGTGATTATTACTGACAGTTTTGTGGACTTTAACTACCTTCCTATCCATTAGAGAGCGATTTTCTCCTTGTTCTTTCAAGGTGAGTATCTGATTTTAAAAGTCAGATGTTATATCTAGCCTGTTATTTATAACTGTTTGCCAAGTTAGAAATATCCCAAAGTCAAGCTCCTTATAATTAAAGTACCCTGCAAGAAATATAACCAGTTCATACTCAATTGATAGTGGGTAACACTATCTAAAAACTAAAAACTTCCTTTTTGGCAAGGCTCTCTACAAGTAACACTCTATGAATTTTGATTTATGTTGGCCTCAATATATAATTCCAAAAGGCCTATAAATCATGCAGAAATTATTGGCGAAAATTGGCAATAATAAAGCAAGAACATTTTGAGAGAGAGAAAAAATACATTCTTGAAGATTCCTTCCTTCCTTCCTTCCTTCCTTCCTTCCTTCCTTCCTTCCTTCCTTCCTTCCTTCCTTCCTTCCTTCCTTCCTTCCTTCCTTCCTTCCTTCCTTCCAGTTATATGCTACTGTCAAGAACTACAATATGTTGTTTGCCCATTAAAGAATTCAGTTTGTTCACTCAAGCAAGGGATGTCAGCCTCACATGCTAATCTAAGAGGTACTGATTATATTTTGAGAATGGGGGGGAGGGGGATTAGAAGAAAGAAGGGAAGATATGGAGCTTTTCTATTGGATCTTGACATTAACTTGAAGTAAGCCGAAAATAATTTACACTAGAAATTGTGTTCTTAATTAGCTAAAGGAAAAAAGATTATTGGAAGTACAATCTCAAAGAGAAGATTGTGTCAGAATGTTTATACCTTGTATAATCTTTTCCCTCAAAGATCCTATAAAAATAAAGCAACATATCTAGCATGTCACAACTTCTGGAAGCTATCTTTATACTTTATATCTATATCAAATTAGTTATTGCTAAACAATGGAAATATCTTGATGATATCTTAGTAGTTAGATGACATTGTAAAATCTTGTCTATAGTTTTGCTTGAGAATGCTTCTCATAAGATCCATTCTATTGGAAAGGAAAGTAATGAACTGTTCTACAGCTGTTCTACAAGGATTAGCTGGATGTTATTATTTATATAAGATTATTGTATTGTATAAGATTAGTGTATTATTTATATAACTAATAGGCAAATAACCTAGCAACAGCTTGTATAAAAGTTATGGGCAAGTTAAAATACACCAATTCTATGTAATTTTTGAAAAAAACAAATACATTTAAAAATAAAGTTTAAAAAGCTTTTCTAAATACTTTTCTTAGAAAAATATTATGAAACTGTTTTCTCATGCCTTCCTCTCAGACTTTGTTGTTGTTGTTGTTCCTATCTAATCTACACTTCTTTGATTTCTTATTGGAACATCATTTTTACTCATCCATTACCAGCTACTATACAATTTATATAAATAGACATAAAATGCCAATCCAAACATGTTAACTTTCTATGGGATTGGATTTCCTTGATCTTGTAATATGCACAGTAATATGTATTTAAATATTCAAGGATGAGAAAAACTGAACAATAACTATTATAGAATATAGTTTGAACTTTCAGCATTGCAAAGCCTTTCATCCAGAAATATCAAAGCATCTTCTGTACAGGCATCAATGAATGATTCAGAACAATCCTTTGAGCTTTATCCAATGTGTTGCTGATGAAGAAAATAAAAGTGATGGAAACTTGTGGGTTCCTTCCTTTGCCTAGATTAGTGGTAGATGTAAATTCCTTACATTGAACTTTCTGCAGTCTTAAGGATGGATTGATACAGCAGATTGCCTGGTCCTCAACCAAGAGCTCAGGACTCTTGTGAGAATGAATAGGATTATTATGGAGGACGCATGCTGCATCTTCACAAAAAATCTGCAATTCCACAGAAAAGGTGTGGATGTTCATGCGTACATAAGGCTATTTTGAACCCAGAACCAATCTTTTGACTTGAAGGACAGAAATAATGTCCCATTGGATCATTCAGTTATGTATGTATGTATGCATTTATTTATTTATTTATTCTTATTTGGTAGATTTATATAGCCTTCCATACCATATGGGACTCTGAGCTGTACAAAGCAAAACAACAACAAAATTCTTTAGAGACCATTAAAAACAATAAAACCATAGAAAACATCGGTGGAGGAATGTACTCAATTTCCAAAGCAAAACACCCATTTTGCAAGTTCCATCTCCATGTTATTGGATCCTGAGGTCAGATGGCAAAGACATGTTTTCTGGAAGGTCAGCAAGGTCATGTCCAATCAGAGAGAACAATGTTCCAGTGGAATTAATAGAAGTGGAGAATTAAGAAGTTTCAGCCCAAAATATTTGTGTATTGTTTCGGAGAGGTATGGTTGCTTCTATCTAGCATCTAGCTTGGCCTAGCATTAGTTATTGACTATAGGTTTACTATTCTTTCAGGGATATAGTTTGAGAATTTCTGAAGCTCATTGAACTAACAGCTTCATCCTACTGTCAGAGTCCATAGATCAATTTCCCCAAATCTGGTACTATTCAAATAATCTCCTAGCCAAATAATATTGGATAATATTATATGAACAATATCAGGTAAAGAAAACCTGGTATTGTCCATATATAGGTGATGGAGAATAACCGAGGACAACTATAGGTTCCACAGCCATGTTCATTCTTGCTTATAATAAATGATAATAGTGAATAAAAGAGGTATAACACAATTTATTTTATCAAAATAAACATAATGTTCCAGTGGGGACTGTTAAAGTATAAATGAAGCACAGATGGAATATTATGCAAAGGAGGCATGCAATTTAGCTCTCCTAATTTCCATAATTGTTGCATCTAATCTGTATACACTATTACATAAGAACATTCAAGATGCAGAAGGAGAAGGTAGCAACCCTATCTTGGTTAATTGCCTTCATGATCTAATTTCTTAGTTTCAGACAAGGCTTGGATGATGGCATAGCTTTGATTAACCTTCCTCTTTTTCTTTTGGTAGAAACTCAACTCAGTTCTTGGGTTCTCAAATAAGATATTGCATTTCCTGCAAAATGGGAACCATATCTCCCACCAAAGTTCTACCTCAAATTTCATGCAGGCAGAACTTTAAAACCGAGTTATCAATCTGAAATATCTGCTGACAATAGGGAAAGGCTTAGGAACTTTTTTCCTACGGACATTTCTCAGGTTGGGTTTATTCAAAATCTAGTGGGGGAGAGGGAGAGAGGGAGGGAGGGGGAGGGAAGGAAGGAAGGAAGAAAGAAAGAAAAAGATTTTTTAAAAAGAGAAAATTAATTCCACCATGAGATATTATTCACATTTCATGAGAAGTCAGATACATGAATTCCTTTCTCTTACCATGACTATCCTGCCAGCTTCTAATGGATTACGACCTGCATGAACAACTCAATCTATCGGAATATATTGGAGTCACAAGGCCAGAAATCTTTCATATCAATTCCAGAGCCTGTAATGTTACTGAATAATCTTTAGGTCACATTACTCACCTAATCACTGTTTGAAGAGTTGAGTTATGGGACAGACAGAAGGTTCCATGAGTAGGTTTTGTTCTGAACTGTTCTAAATTGCTAAAGTATGAAAACAGATTTAGACAGATATGCGTGCGTCACTCTTTGGGCAAACAAGAAAACTCTTCCTTCAGACAAAAAGAATTCATTGGCATCTTTCTCTGACTAAAAGCTTTTTTGTGTCTAATATGTATGCCAATTTTCTCCTTCATCTTTTTTCTGGAAATGAAAGAAGACATCCAAAATAGCACATTGATATCATCAGAAACTCAATAATATCTAAATGTTGAATGATGTATTGCTGTATCAGATCTTGTCATTATTAAGTATGTTGACTGCAAACAATTATGGATACTATTATGACCTGAAATATCTTAATGTAATTAGTAGCTTATAGTGGAAACATAGTTAAGTAACAAGGATGAAAATAATAAAGTTATACCCTTTATATTTCTTAACAAGGACCTAAAGCTTGTTTTCTTTTTTTCAGATAGCTTGCCACCTTCTGAGTACAGTTTAAACAGCAATAAGTTCTTCCTGTGGATGTTCCATTTATAAATCAACAATTGTGTGTAGTAATTGTACCTCTGAACTTCCTACAGAAAGCAATTTTAACTGGGGATTTCAACTCACAAAGAATGATTAGATCCAATGGCCTATCATCTTCCAATTATGTCTTTACAGATGCAGTCCTATATACACAAGCCTAGAAGTAAATACTATGGAACACAACATTTTTTCCCCATCAGAGTAGATATATCGGTGATTGATCTTTGTTAAACACAATGGAAACATATCTGGAACAACATCCTGGAGACCTTAGGCTTTCTTCTTGTTTATTTATTTATTTAGTTGCACATTTCTTCATATTTTAGGATGCTAACAATACAAAAAAAATACCTCAGATATTCCTCAAATGCATATATCAAAGACCTAAAAACTAATGAATACCATACACATACATCTTCAAATTACAGAATGTAGAACAAATAACTCTCCAAAATTTTCCTGAAGTTTAGAAGAGAGACTGATAAAATTAATACTGTTGTGAGTCTAAAACTACCAGTATATTAAATAAACAAAGTCAATTGATCTGCAGGGAAATATATGTTGCTTTAAGATGTAGATGACTAGGTGTCTATAACATTTCAACCTGAAAGGGTAACAAATAATATGAAGCACAGTTGGGCATGTAAAATACACTTCTTGACATCTCTTAAATCAAGCATTTCTTTTCCTGGAATTGTGGTGTGATCATTAAGGAGTTGTTGTCAGGAGTTGTGTACACAGACGTATTCTGAATCATCTTTTCCACACCAAAATCCAGATTACTGCATAAAACTGCTCTTGCCATACATCTGGTCCAAAGTCACAGGAAAAAGAGGATTTTTGTCCTGCTTCTATACTGATCTCTATTTAAAACACACATTCAGACGCACACGTTCATTTTAACAAAAAAAAGTGTTTGTTTTTGCATGCATTTTTGTTCTAAATTAGATATGTGGTGGTGCTGATAGTGAGTTTCTCCTATAGTAGGCAATTTGATACACAAATTTTCTTAAAATAGACAGTTGGGATATATGCTACATTTTTGCACCTTAAATAATGTCAAAAACCAAAAATGAAAAAGAATAACTGCATAATAATAAGCTATGGCACAAACAAACATTTGTGTTAAAGTGAAATCCACCAGTCTTTGCACCAGGAAAAAATATTCCCTTCATAAATTGTGCTGCTCCAAAACAGTGCAGTGTCAAGATGGGAGAATGGTGTGCTCTTTACAACCTGCATTTGTATTCCACAGTGAAGAGGCACAAGGCAGAAAACATCCTGCAGAAAGCACAGCTCCACAACACAGTCCTTTCAGCAGTTTCAAGAAGGTGCCATGCCCATTTGCACTACTCAGGTGACCCTGAGGACACAGACAAGCCTCCAAGAGGCCTCAATGACTCTCTGAAAGAATGCAAATGACCAGCTGTCTGCAAGGAGTATAAATCCTTCCATTCCCCACCATCCAGTCAGAACTGAAGAAGCTTCTTGGATGAGAAGTGAAACATCTTCAAAGAAAAACAAGAAAGTCCAGTTGCCTTGTGAAAAAACACCTTTGGGACAGCCATGACCTGGATGACTGAGAATCTCCATAGACATGTGATCTTTACAATTGTAATGCAAGTCAAATTAAAGAAAGTGACTGGTAGATTGCCTTACTTCATCTTCCCTCCCACATGTATCCCCTGCTGAAAAGCAAGACCTATTGTTTTCCTTAAGGTATGGTAGAGCAAAAGCAATGACCTTTGACCTTGCAGGTATGGTATCTATTGGATAATGATATTGTGGCTGATGTGTGTGTGTGTGTGTGTGTGTGTGAGAGAGAGAGAGAGAGAGAGAGAGAGTATATAACATTGCTTTTCATTTGTTTTGTTTAATCTGCTGTCTCACTAATTTAGGCTAACCAAAAGTGATTAAAAAATGAGTTAAAATTCAGTGGTGGTAACCTTTGGCCACAGAGGGCAGCATGAGACCATCTGACTCCCTTTTGTGGTTCCTGTAGGTTCTGATTGCACCATCTCTATCTCCCTCTCTTCCTCTCTCCTTCTCTCCCTCTCCCTCTCTCTCTCCCGAAAATATTGGTTTCGCTTTTTCATCTCAAAGTCATTCTATTTTTTTAAACAAATTTCCTATTTTTCAATACTCAAAAGGGCTCTCCCTCCCCCCCCCCCGCCGCTTTCAAATCCCATTCAAAAAATGCAGGCTAGATAGTACAAAGATTAGGGACATCCCATCACCACCATCTCTATCACCGCCCTATTTTACTCAACTTAAGGCTGAAGATGAAAAAAAAGATAAAACAAAGCAGGTCAAATCAGCCATAGAATTTTAATATCTAGTAGAAAGATCTCCAGAACGCAGGACAATCAATAGGAATAATATTAATTGGTCTGCATGATAAAAGCACTCCAGAAAGCATTATAGCTCATTACTTTAGGACCCTAATGCAGTCACAAAAGTGCCACTAAGGTCAAAAGAGCCAGAGAATTTGTTTCAGAGAATCTAATGCTCATTCACTTTTTTTAACACTGCCAGTTCAAAATTCTATCCATATATGCAAAAATATACATTGGCTTCTGATTATTCATTAGTATCATAATGCTATCATAAAGTGAGCTGAATCAAAGTAGATCAAAATTCTTCTTACAACAAAAATTCTGATTTGATCTGCCTTGATAAATAAGACAAAGGTCTATCTTTGTCCACCATTCAGTTTCTTGCAGCAATCAACTAGATGTCTGTAGGTGCTCACAAGCAGGGAGACAGAGATGGCTTATCTCTCCTGTGGGTTGTGGGATGAAAAGTCTTCATCCTGGTTCATCCAAGCCGGGAATAAATAAAACAACATGGCGACTGCTTTGGGAAGAAGGTTACAGTTTATTGAAGAGCCAGAAAGATGGTTCTTGCAGGAAGGAGAGAAATCAAGGAAGAAGGACTGAGCACATGTGGAGTAGGTTTTTATACCCTCTGAAAGCCTTTTGTTTGGAAGTTTCCTGTTCCTGTGGCATGAACTTGGAGGCTATTTCCTGTGTCACGTATTCTGACCTCCTGAGTTTAGGTGTGCCTCTCTGGTATTCTTGATGATCCTATTATGTCCTGTCACAGGTGGGGTATGCAGATTTTAGGTCTTTTGTCTTCTTGATTTCCTAGCTGGCTCCAGCTTTCTGATGGTTACATCTGCATTTGTATAGGGCTGGCTCCTGCTTTGGGCAGAGAGACTTGGGGGCAGGGTTGGTTTCTGCTTTTAAAAATCCTTTTGGGGAAATATATTTTTCTGCCCTTTTAATATTTCCTTCTCTGAGGGACTTCCCACAGGCTGTTTCCATATAACTGGTATTTGAGGGATGTTTGCCCCTACCAAGAAGTAACATTCAGTCATCACATCTAATAGATCTTGATAAATCTGTCCTTCATGTGTTTATCCAATCCTCCTTTAAAGCCAATGTGTTAGTGACCATCACCATATTTTGTGGTAATCTGGAAGTTATTTATGTGGTGTGTGAAGAAGTTGCTTCTTTGCCTGTAAATGCTTCTGTTCTGAGAAGTAAGACAGCAACATGAATCAAATTATGATCAGTAAAGAGATTTATCTTTGACCTTGGCTCTTAAGTGCCACAGGATTCCCTTTTTCAATACTGGAGATAAGATTGCAGACAACATCCTGATTTTAGAGGGGGTATCTGAATTGCCACTCCCTCTTTAGTTGCAATAACTGGCTGCTTCCAACAGTGACACACTGAGAAGTAGTAAAAAAGGACCCAAATCCTGCTTCCAGCCCATTGCTAATAAGGTATATCAGGACAGGCTAACGCCATGTAACCTGACATGTTATCAGCTATAAGCTCATTTTACCTTTTCCTGAACTTTGGGTGACAACAAGCAACTTGGCACCAGCAATAGTTAACAAATAAGCAAATGGAATGTGAAAAGAAAAGAATTTTATCATTGCATGGAAAAGGAGAATGTGGTCTGCAGCTGGGTACATGTTAAGATCTTGCACTGATGCATGAACCAGGAAGCAATTCATCAAGATCAGATCAAAAAGAGATTGGAGGACAGCAACCAGAGATAAGAATGTTAACAGTTAACTGCCAGGCAGTAAGTCATTTTCAACTCAGAGCAGTCAACAAATCAATGAAAGGCTTGGGTGACATGGAAAGGAATGTGTGATGGATGCCTCTGGCAGAGAATCGAGAACAAATTGTTTGGGTTTGTTTTGGAAAACTCCATTGTCTGAACTATCTACCTGTACTATAAAGCTGTCTTCCCAGATATCCAAGTTGAGGTTGGCCAACATATTTGTGAGCTGGAGGTATGTAAATTGTATGAGTGAGTGAATGTGATTTTTTTTCCAAACTCTGAAATCAGCAAAACATTACCACTGCTAAATCTCAGTGTCTTATGTTATTTATTGGATAAGGTAAGCTACTTCTTAGGATAATGGCCAGTTTGACCTAATGATTAGGGCACCAAGCTACAGACTAGGAGAGTGTGAATTCTAGTCCCACCTTAGCCATGAACGCCAGCTGGGTGACATTGAGCCAATCACTTTCTCTTAGCCCAGGGGTCTTCAAACTTGGCCCTTTTATGACTTGTGGACTTCAACTCCCATAATTCCTCAGCCAGGATGCCTGGCTGAGGAATTATGGGAGTTGAAGTCCACAAGTCATAAAAGGGCCAAGTTTGAAGACCCCTGTCTTAGCCCAACTCACCTCATAGAGTAGTTGCTGTGGGGAAAACAGGAGGATGAAAGAGATACATTCACCACTCCGAGTTATTTATAAAACTAATAAAGGTGGGATGTAAATTAATTAATAAATAAATATTAGCAAGAACGTGATTGTATGAGAAAGCAAGGTCTGTCTCTTTGGAGATAAATTCTTGTTTTACAGACCTTGTCCACTTAAGTTCTGGATCTTCAAACTTTTGGGCTGCTGGGCACAACTAGGACTCAGAGAACATATCATGAATGCTGTGAGCTACCATGAGTAGGGTAACATGCCCATTCATAGAATCCTATTGGAAGAATTCTTAGAGATTATATTCTTCAGTGAAGGATTGACTAGGGCATCTCTGACACTTATGGAAATCTTCAGCAAAGGAGAACTTACCATTTCATGTAGCAGCTTGTTCTACTGGGCAACAGCTAGTGTGAAACCTAGCCTAAACACATTTCCTTGTAGTTTTAACTCACTGGTCCTGGCCCTGTCTTCTGAGGGAAGAAGTCCATTGCCTGTATTACGTGACAGTACTTCAGATTATGATAACATCTCACTGCAGTCATTTCTTCTGTTGGCTAAATATACCCAGATCCTTTAACCATTCCTCATAACAAAGCCAGAATAATTCCCAATTTATGGGAATTTATGGATTCACAATACCCAGGTCATGCATCAGGACCATAGATTCTGATTCAATTCTATAGAAACATCTACCTTAAATAGCAGTAGCAGTCTATACCTGTCTGTCTCTCAGCCTCTCCCTCCTTCTCCTTCTCTGTCTCTAAAAAAACCTTGACTCAATATACTTACAAAAGTAGAGTATTCCACTGTGTATTGCATTTCCTTCTCACTTAAATTAAAAATACAAATCAATGGGGCATTGTGGTTGTTTTTGAATGTAAAAACAAACACAAAAACCTAGGATTCTAACGAAAATATAGTAACATACTTCTAAAACTTCTGTTGATTCACAGCTTCCCTGCTTCCAACTAGTATACGATTACATAGATACTTTAAAGTCAGATATAAAAATACTGCCTTACTGATAGCATTTGAGAAGATCCCTTCCTAGAGAATGAAGGGTTATCAAAATTACAGCTAAATTAATGGTGCTATTGCTTTCCTTCCAAATTAATTGACGGTAACTAAAACATCGGCATCTTCTTTCACATCTGCTTTCAGATTTAATAATGTCATTACCTTTGTGCCCATCAATCATTCCGAAGCATTGAATCCTAACTATTTTCCTTGTGGGTAAATCTTGACTGTCAGGTGTAAAGTACAATAATTAACACTATACTTCATGAGCAGGAAGGTTAGGCTGCTGGGTTGTTATTCCAAGGGAGAGTTAGACCTGAGTAATTGTCAACTTGTCATCGACTGATTGCTTTGAATTTATACTGAGCCTCCTGAACGTATTGCCTTCTATGAGACAAGCTGATTTGGAGGCGATGCAGATGTGTTAAAAAGGAGGCAGACAAAATGACAAGGGCTGTCATAATGTCCTTCTTCAGTGATTCCAGGATGAAACCTGTGAGTGTAACATGAGCAGTTCTTGACGGGATTCGATACGTACATAGCACCTCCATCACTCCCTGTAATAGCAAACTGAAGGATTGAATTTCAACAGAGATGATGTAGATATGTCAAACTGTTAGGACAGCAGTCCCCAACCTCTATGGCTTGGCCTGGCAGGGGGGAGAGGGGAACCGATACCGTCTCGTGCAAATTGAGCTGTGTGCATGCGGTGGCCAGCTGCTAGCATTGCTCGGTTCTGAAGGGGCCATGGCGTTCTAGTGGGCTGCTGCTCAGGGGCTTGGGACCTCCGTGTTAGGGCTCAACCTCATTTTGGAATTTCTATGTTGCTGCCTCATGTGGTGAGGGTCGTAACTGTAAGTTCCTTGAATCCTGAACAAAAACAGAATGGTTAGGTGGACAGAGAACCATCTTAGCCTTCCAGAAGAGCCTCAAAACATGGCTCTTCTGATTGGCTTGGCTCCCCAACGGGAGAGAGAAGATCCCGCCTTTGTACCACTTCATACTTGAGTCCGAGTTTTATATCTTATTCATGTTAATTTTAATGTTTTTATATTTCAGAATTGCTTTGGATAGTTAAGATGTGCAGCATACAAATTTAATAAGTGAATAAATGACTCAAAGTCTGAATATAATTTCAGGGGAAAAAAGATATGGTTCAGATTTCATGTAAGTGTGTCAGGGCTCAGTTAATGACTGGAAGATTCTAATCTTTCTTGGTAGGTTTACAGAAATGGCAAGCAAGAATGCCGAGAATGTAAACATGCATCCATCTTCCAGAGCCACCATCAGGGATAGGAATAAGAAGAAATTCAAATCTCTTCTTCTGCTACTGATCTATGAGACAACATGGAGAGGTTGAAGCTGGCTGGGTATAAATTCTGAACCACCGTACCAACTTCTTCAGGAACTATCAGTTATCTATTAATGGCTGCTGTTTCTCGGAATACAATAAAATATAGGTTGTAGCTATGTTTATCCTAGTCTCAGTAGGAGCATGAGAGAGTATACCATTGTGGACTGATGATGGATGAGATTGGAGAATAAATTTATTTGTTTATCTGTTCCATTTGTATTGCTAAATCAATTGCCTATTAACAGCACTTACTAGGTGAGGTCCCCCAGATGTCAAATATCATAATTTCTTTTTCAAAAATTAAACTGTCAAAGTTCAGCTTTTTATTTATATTTAGTTTTCTAAGTGCATTTTGGCTTTTTTTTTCCTTTTTTTTCCCATCAGAAAGTATATAGTCCAGTAATCTGCCTGAAGCTCCACTTACACCTCCCTAAAAGAGAATTGATTGTTTTCTATAGTGCTGCAACACAAATAGTACAGATTACTAATTAATGCAGTTGGTTTTGCTTAATATGCATTACTAAATTATATAGCTGGCCTTCTATCAATTATGAAACTACTGGGTGTCTTCAGGTTTCTTGTATTGTCTTATTTCAATACCGGTTAGCTTGGTTAGTTTTAGCATGGCTGTTGAGCCACGTGTCTCCATAATGTTCCAAGTATCCTGTAGAAGAAAGAGGACCATGGAATTGCCTTAAAATATAAGAATTCTATAGCAAAATGAGCCGTGGTGGCACAGTGTTTAAATGTAGTATTGCAGGCTGATACTGCCCACTGCCAGGGGTTCAGTCCTGACTGGCTCAAGGTTGACTCGGCCTTCCATCCTTCTGAGGTCAGAAAACTAAGGATCCAGTTTGTTGAGGGCAATAGGCTGACTCTGTAGACCACTTAGAGAGTGCTGTAAAGCATTAAGAAGCAGTATATAAATCTAAGTGCTATTGCCATTGCTAAAAGAGCACTAAGAGCACTACACTAAGTAAGCATGAGCTGGCTCTCACACTTCATAAAAGTGTCATAAAATCATAGGATGCAAAGACCATTTAGTAATTGAGGTTAATTGCGGGATGGAAAATATAGAAAAGAAAAAAGAAAAAGGAAGAGAAATAAAGAAAAAATATCTTTCTTCCTTCCTCCTTCCCTTCTTTTCTCCCTCCCTCCCTTCTTCCTTTCTTTCCTTTTCTCCTTCCCTCTCTTTTTCCTTCCTTCCTTCCTTCCTTCCTTCCTTCCTTCCTTCCTCCCTCCCTCCCTCCCTCCTTTCCTCCCTCCCTCTTTCTTTCTTTCTTTCTTTCTTTCTTTCTTTCTTTCTTTCTTTCTTTCTTTCTTTCTTTCTTCTTCCTTTCCATTTCTTCTTCCCTCTCTTTTTCCTTCCTTCCTTCCTCTCTCCCTTCTTTCCTCCCTCCCTCCCTCCCTTCCTTCTTCCTTTCTTTTCTCCTTCCCTCTCTTTTTCCTCCCTTCTTTCCTTCCTTCCTTCTTTCCTTCTTCCTTTCCATTTCTCCTTCCCTCTCTTTCTCTTTCCTTCCTCCCTCCCTCCCTCCCTTCCCTCCTTCCCTCCCTCCTTCCTTCTCTCTCTCCCTCCTTCCTTCTCTCTTTCAATGTATATTAGAATTATGTTTTTAAAAAATCTCCAAAACCAGTTATACTCAGAGACTATCATGTAATTTAAATGCATTAACAAATGATATTGTAAAACTATCAGAGTTACTCTACAGCATTGAGGCAAGAAATTCAAATGATGCCCTCATTCCCCTTCAATTTGGAACAAAACTTTGAAATATTTGCTTATCCTCTTCTTGTTTCAGTGTTGCTCCGCTACTTATTTCAATTAAAGTGCTCCTTAAAATGCCTTGTTTGAAATATTAAAGGACTTTCTAAATCTTGAATAGTTATGTAATTTTTCTTGTGTGCCAAGTAAATGCCATTTTCATCTGTTTGAACAATAATAAAAAAACCTCTGATATGAGAAAGAATAGGTTTTGCTTTTCTTCTGCATGGCATTCTTCGGGTTTTGGAAGAGCATTCCTTCCTTAATCTTTTCTACTTAAAAATAAACATACTAAGTTCTTATTCTTCCTTCATAGACTTGGCTTCCAGCGTCCTGATTATCTTTATAATTCCTTTTTGAATCTGCTCCAATTTTCCGAATCCTCCTCAATCTTTCAGAGACATCGTCAGCATTTTCTAGCGAGCTATCTGCATTTAGCTTTTCCATTTTCCTATGGCTGTGCATTATAAAACTAATGAACATTCAACAAATGAATTCCATTTATTTTAGTTATAAGAAATGGATGGGCATTTTAACGAAGGAGTGCTGAACAAAGATCCATTTATTTTTTAAATTCATTTTAGTTTGCATCTTAGCTCTGGAACAGCCTCTACAACTCATAGAATGAAATTACAAAAATAGAGAAGTGAGTTAGGAGTTTTTGCATTGCCTATAGATTCCTATTTGTTTGAATCTTCAGACGTATTTGGAAGTGATAATATTTCATACTTTTGCACACAAAAACCCCCAAAGAATATCAAGGGAAGACTCTTGAGTTTTCTTTAGAAAGCAACAGGAAGCAAATGAAAAAAAAACATTAAAGACAAGAAAACTATTTCTAAATCAGCTTGAAAAATAAATGAAAAGCAAAGAAATAAACAACAAAGCAAATAACACTTGAAATAAATAGATAAAAAAATGAAATCTCTGGATGGCAGCAATGGAAGACAGGGAAGAAATCCTTATCAAGCAATAATAGGTCAAATTTTTGGTGCCCCATAATTAAGGTGTACAATCTTTTTTTAAAATAAATAAATAAAAACAATACTGGAAAAGCAATAAATGTTATCATCCATACCTTTTCCCCATTTTGGATTATATATAGAGAACATTATTTAGAATACATTTTTTAAAAATCATATTTTCTCTTATATAAACATTGTTGTTTGGTGAGGTATATATATGTTCCGCACAAATGTTTCTCAAATATTCATTCTTCATCAGATGTATTTTGGAAAGAAGGAAGGAAGGAAGGAAGGAAGGAAGGAAGGAAGGAAGGAAGGAAGGAAGGAAGAAGAGGGAAGAAGAAATAGAAAGAAGGGAGGAAAGAAGGGAGGGAGGGAGGAAGGAAGGAGAAAGAGAGAGAAGAAGAAATGGAAAGGAAGACAGAAGAAAGGAAAAAGCAAGAAAGGAAGGAAGGAAAGCAGGGAGGGAGGGAGGAAGGAAGGACAAAGATAGGGAAGGAGAAATGGAAAGGAAGGAAGAAGGGAGGGAGGAAAGGAGAGAAGGAGGAAAGGAGGAAGAAGGAAGAGAGGGAGGGAGGATGTGTAGTTTGAAAGCTCCAACATCCATTCAGGATATGGATGAATAATCACCAAAGGCCTTCCTCCTCTGCCATTCACCCTCTTCCATCTTACGAAAACAAGATGGAAGGAAGGAAGGCAAATGGGTTTCTCTCTTACTCTCTAGTTGCATTGGAGCAGTCTTTACAACTGTGTTGGGCAAATGTTGGTTTGGGGAATCACAGATGCGAAGCAAAAGCAAATTTTGTCACCACAGAAGCCCTTCTAGTGGACCAAGCCATGCCACTGGAATCTCAACCTCCTAGCATATTTCTTCTCCATCTCTTCACACAATAAATTCATCTGAACTCAACTTACAAACTTGAGGCAATATTCTTTAGCTTTGCTCCTTTTTCCTCACTATTCTATGTAGCCTTTTTAAAAAGTGTCTATGGGTCCAGGCCCTCTTAGACTGTAGCCTTTCTTTTTTCAGTTACACAGTTGTGGCCACTTTCAGTCTCAAAGGAATGAACATGTGAAAATTGTTTACACTCTTCACTCCAGCCTGTATGATATGCAACTGAAGAGAGTGGAAGCCATTTGCCATTTGCCACTCTTCTGTTTTTGTGAGATGGAAAGATGGTGAGTGAGAGAAGATGAAATGGTGATTATACATCCATATCCTGAATGCAGTGTTTGAGCTTTCAGACTCCCCTCCCTCCCTTCTTTGCATTCTTCCTTCCCTCTCTCTGTCTTTCTCCTTCCTTCCTTCCTTCCTTCCTTCCTTCCTTCCTTCCTTCCTTCCTTCCTTTCCTCTCTCTCTCCATGTCTTTCTCCTTCCTTCCTTCCTTCCCTCCCTCCCTCCCTCCCCCCCTCTCTCCATGTCTTTATCTTTCTCCTTCCTTCTTCCTTCCTTCCTTCCTTTTTTCCTTCCTTTCCTTCCTTCCCTTCCTTCCTCCTCCTCCCTCCTCCCTCCCTCCCTCCCTCCCCCTCCCACTATGTTGTAACACATGTTACTGACAGATATTTCTCATTCCTATCTACTACTTAGATGACTTCAGTGACATATTATGGGGAATTCCTTATAGCACTGAAAGAGGGAGAAACATCAGGTATGGGCCCAATTAGATAATAGTATGGGATGTAATCTCCAGAACTGTATTTTACATGTCATTCCTGTTTTTCAAGATGATGACAGTACATCCTTTTCAACATGGTACCTTAATTATGGAGAATTGACTGGAGTGGAACATATTTGCCAGCTAACTGACAATTATGGGTATCAGGGTCTATTGTGAAAACTGGTTTAGAAATTGTAAAGAGTTATGATGATTTATACTGGCATTTGTTTTGATGAGTATTATAAAACTAATAAATATTTAAAACTATGAACATCTCAATGTCTTACAGAATTTAATAAAACTAATAACGTTTCAATGTCTTACATAAAATGGTGTAAGCATTTAAGTGGCGGGTACTGGCTCAAAAAAAAATCAGATTGCAAGGGGATGTTTTTAGAATCGATCTACATTCACATAGCTATGCTCCAAATAGTTGGTCATTTGTTTAAAGTTCAAAGTTTAAAGTGTAAAGTTAAAGTTTACACCTGGTCTTTCTTGCTGTTTATTTTAAACAGCCAAGGTATTTTATTATTGAAAGGGGCACAATGGCTTGACGCTAAACTGGAAAGCTGACAGCCTGGATTTGAGACTTGAGCACCTCACAATGGGTGAGCTTCCATTCTTGCCCACTCCTGCTCAACTAGCAGTTCAAAAGAATGCAAATGCAAATAGATAAATAGGAACCCCTTCAGTGGGAAGGTTAGTGCATTCTGTATTTTCATGGCCATATGACCACAAAAGTGTCTTTAGGCCAGGGTCTTCAAACTTGGCCCTTTTATGACTTGTGGACTTCAACTCCCAGAATTCCTCAGCCAGACATGCTGGCTGAAGAACTCTGGGAGTTGAAGTCCACAAGTCATAAAAGGGCCAAGTTTGAAGACCCTGCTTTAGACAATGCTGACAATCAGAGATGAGCACCTGTCACTTGAGTCAGTCACAATTGGACAGGGTTGTGCAACCAATTTCAGGCTTGGAATCAAACTTGGTCTTTGGACAGGATGTTCAGATCTCATTCCAGAAAGTGGGCAGAATCAGAATGATTAAAATGCACAAACATACTGAAACAGTCAATATAGCTCCTTGCTATATAATTTGATATTATTTTTCCTGTATCACATTATTCACTATAATCCAAAGATAAATTTCTTTTTATTGAAGCTTACAAGTGTCAACAATCACATTTTTTTTGAAGAGATCCTAGATTTTTTATAGAAAGCATGAGCCTAGCTGAAGTTAACAATGTAGAAGTTTGACAGTAATTGTGGTTTTTTTTAATATTATGTAACTGAACTGAACTGAAGTTTAACTTCAGCTACATAATTACAATTTCAACTGAGTATCATAAAAATGATGTTTAGTTCAAATCTTGTAATATGGGATAATCTTTTTTTATTAGATATAGACTCTCTTCTCTGCATACATATAAAAGCATATAACGATAATTAAATATAATAAAAAACCTACATGTGGGGAAAGTATTATTCCCAAAAAGATAATGGCTAAAGATAATAATTGTTTATTTATAGCCATTATTTTTGAGAAAAAATATTTTCCCACATGTAGGTATTTTTATTATATTTAATTGATGCTCAAATTAACATTAATAACAGATACCAAGCGAAAATCATTGAGTTGTTTTCATAATATTAAAAATGGCAAAACAATTGATTTTTGAGCTTAGTAACTAAGTCTTTATTATGTTATTGTTTATAAATATTAAAAATAAAATAAATAAAAAAACAAAGAGAAAACCATATATAAAATCAATAGATAAATTGATTTGAGTTTTGATTTCCCACTTCTTTGTCCTCAAATAATTGGTATAAATTTTAGAAACCATACTCTAACTAGCTGAATTTGCCTTGCTACGTAATATAAATTCAAGCGGCTATTCTTGCTTGAATTTAGATAAACTTCTACAGGCAGTCCATGACTTAAAAGCACACTTGGGAGCAGAATTTCTGTTGTTAAGCAAGGCAACTGTTAAGTGAATAATGGCCAACTTTATGACATTTTCTCCATGATTGTTAAAAGAGTCACTGCAACTGTGAAGTAAAATCATGCAATTGTTAAGCGAATCTGATTTCTCCCATTAACTTTGCTTGGAAAAAGCTGGTTGGGAAGGTTGCAGATGATGATGATCACATGATTTTGGGACACTGCACCCATAGTAAATAAATGCCGGTTGCCAAGAGCCTGAATTTTGATCACAAGACCATGGGGATGCTGTGATGGTTGTAAATACAAGGGCTGGTTAAAAGTCACATTTTTTAAGGGCTGTTCTAGCTTCGAACAGCTGTTACACAAATGATTGTAAGTTGAGGACTGCCTATATCTTGCATGAATATTGTTTGTTTCCCCATTGCTGTGTATTTTCAAGTTCCCATTCAGAGTTATCGGGCAATGTTCTCTTTCCAACATTGTGCAAAATTTGTCCAAGATGCTCTTAACTTGTTTATATTCATTGGAAAGTGTTGGAACATGTGCCCAGATAGATGGATGGATTGTTGTTGTTACTGTTGTTCAATTGCTAGGTCATGCCCTAAGTCTCTGCAACACCAAGGACCACAACAACCAGACCCTGTTATCCTTCACTAGATAGATGCCAAGTCTGCCCAAACCCATGTCTACTGTGTTGATGACACTATCTAACCATCTCATCCTCTGTCTTCTCCTTCTCCTTTTGCCTTCAATCTTTCCCAACATCAGGGGCTTTTCCAATGAGTACTTTCTTCTCATTTGGTGGCCAAAGTATTTAAGCTTCAGTTTCCATAGAACACTTCCTTAGTCAGATAGTTAAACTGGTCAAATTTTAAGGATGCTCTCTATCTCTAGGTACATCTTGCATACTCCACTGCAACACCCTTTTTTTTTACAGCTATAGAAAGTGCTGGAAATAGACCTTGGTTGGAAACAAAAAATTGTAGCTACCATTAGAAAGAGATTCAACTTAGATTAATCTAATATGTTAGGTTTTGAACATAGCCGCTTTAGCAATTTCTTCCTAGTTTTCTCATTTATTTTGATGCTTTGTTTAATATATCAGCACCCCTGATGGTCTCATTCAATCCACTGAGAGGTTTATGGCACATCTTAACAATTCATACCTTTCTTTGCTTCCTTCTCCTCCTACATCAATAAAATATTTTATTGATGCTGCATTAGATCTCCGCCAAAGCTGCTTGTGCCTTTCTGATAAAACTGGTGATTTATTGTGGAGAATCAAAAGTGTATTAATCATCAGAGCTCAGGATATGAAATAATTTTTCATGTTGTCCAGCAAACATGTCCAGTTAAATTTGCCCATCAATTGTGAGTGAAGGCATAAAAATGGCCTGCCCTGGCAGCAGATACAGTTTTAATTTTAAGTCAACTGATTTTGCAATGCCCAGACATTGAGTTATGAATTTTCATTTCATCATGAGTTTTTTTGTGCAATATCAGGTCTGAAAATCTCAGAAATCAGACCAACATAGACAAACAGTAGTGAAAGAAAACTAGAGGTTCATCTATCTCAGCTGTCTGCTTTTAAGGCAGATATTCTGCTTAAATCCAGAGAAAGGATCTAGGGCCTTCCTTAAACGGTTTATTTCTGAAACTGGATTCTATTTTTTAATAGTTTAATATATGATGAAAGGAGAAAGAAAAAAAGGAGATGGAGATGTGACTCAAACCCTAAAATCATAGCAAAAAGGAAACAACTAAATGATATTACATAGAATACCATTCAGCCTAATTTTTAAAGATCCTAAACCTTAACCACAGAAATATAAACTGATTAGTCTCTCCATTGCATTGATGTACTATAAATTGAAAAATATATTGTGTCAGTAATTCAGAGTTGTAACTCTAACATTGTACTGTCTTTCCAACTTTGAAGAGTGATTTTTTTTTTTTTTTGCTTTTCTGTTTGATAAATCCATGATTTCATCTACAGTGATAAATTTCAAGTTGGGGTGTATAATTCATAGTGATACAAACATCAGGAAACACACTGATGCTCGTACCACCAGTGTACATGGTATAGATATTAAATCAAATAATAGGATAGTTTGTATCAAATGAGTAAGTGTTCCCTCACCCATTTTTTTAAAAATTTCCAGCATAATGTTGTTAATTGTCTCTTTAAAAGCTTCATCTGAGTGTTCACTAAATGTGAAAGAAAACTTTTATTCAACTAGTTTAATGTTAAGATCATATGAAACATACCTAATGTCTTTGAATCCCCTAGTTATTGATTTGTTTAAGATGTGATACTACAACCCTTTATTCCAAAATTTGAACACGTCTTAGGCACAAAGCCAGCTGGGTGCCTCTGAGACAGTATCTCTCTCTTAGCCCTAGGAAGAAAGCAACAGCAAAACATTTCCACAAAACCTTGCCAAGAAAAATACAAAGACTACTCCAGGCAGATGCCAGAAGTAAGATTGCCTTGAATAATAGTAATAGTAATAATAATAATAATAATAATAATAACAACAACAACAACAACAACAATAATAATAATTCATCCATCATCCATCATCCATCATCCATCATCCATCACCCATCATCATCATAAATCATCATCGTCAGTCATCATATCATGACTTCAAATCATCCAATACCCATTCCAATCTGATAGTAGTTCAGAAGAATTATCTTACTTCAGACCCATTGTGCATAGACACTTATAATCCTGAGAAAGGAAGACGTAAACAGAAGAGGACAATCAGCAGTAATGAGTGCATGAAGGCTCAAATGAATTTCTGATTGATGGATTAATTGATTAGGTGCTATAAAATCAATGCTGATTCTTAATAACCTTCTGTTTATTTCCCCCTTCATCATACTTGCCCATGATTTTGGGGGGAAAAAATTGCTGGCTATTTTCAAATAGTCTTAAAATGTAAGTTTATCATGTGAATCAGTGTAAAAATAATTATACATCTTCCAAGCATTCTTGCAACTTGTAATATAGAAAATGTATTGTAGTTGTTGTTTTTTCAATCCATGGGGATTCTTCTGACTGTATTGCTAAAGTTTGGGTATCCAATATTTTCTAATAGAAAAAGCAAAATTGTAGTATAAGACCTAATATAAAGTTGGTACAATTAAACAATTATACAGGGCAGTCCCCATTTAGTGGCCACAATTTATACTGGCAACTGAAGCAGTTGATAAGTGAATGTGACTTATGATCTTACTTCAGCTTTCCTTTGCTTTGCAGACTTGCAAAGGTCATAAATGGGTTAACTAAAGTTAATTTTTCATTATCATCATAACTGCAAACAGTTGTTAAATGAGGCAGTTATTAAACAAAGATTATCCATAACAAGAAAACTACTCTGCTCTACGTCTCCCTTCTCTATGGCTCCCCCTCCATGTATTATTTGACCTTGCACACATTGTGTTGTTTTACCACTCACTTAAGCTCTTGTTCCCCCAAGAAATGAAGTATGATGTCCTACTATCAAAAGGTTCTACCTTCTCTGGCACTGAAAACGTGATCCTCCTTCTCTCCATTAGCTCAAAGCTATCCTGTGCTTCTTAAAACAGATTTCACAGCCAAATGGAGATACGAACTCTGACCTTTAACAATCTATACTTCTATCACAAGTAAACGTATGAGTCCAATCCATATATTGCCTTCACTCCAAAATAAACAGGGATCCATCCAGATCTGCATCGAATGTGCTGGTACAGGATATATGTGTTGAAGGCATTCCTTGTTGGATATGGTTATTGGACTAGAAAGAAGATCCCAGTTCCACCCATAGTATTCTGATTTTTTTTAACTTATTTAATCTCTGTTTATTTAATATTTTATACCTTTGTTTTTATGATAGCAATAGCAATAGCACTTAGACTTATATACTGATTCACAGTACCCTCTCAAAGTGGTTTTACAGAGTCAAATATTGCCCCCAACAATCTGGATCCTCGTTTTACCGACCTCAGAAGGCTGGAAGGCTGAGTGAACCTTGAGCCAGTCAGAATCGAACTCCTGAAGTGAGCAGTGAGTTAGCATGCAGTACTGTGCCATCATGGCTCTTGTTATCTTTGTAAGTCACCTTTGTTAGTGTCGCTTGTTAGTGAGACAGGCAGCATATAAAATTACACAAACGAAAAGTCTGCCTCATTCCATGTTTGCCTTAGTAACAATACAAATATTCCTTAGCACCATGGAGATCTTTTTAAATTGTTTTTTAACTGTTGCACAAGATTATCATATAAAGGGAGAAGGGGCAGTTGCGATCACCACAAAATGAAAATGGGATTGTCCTTGTAACACCAGGTTACACTAGCCGAGCAGGTTTAGTAGGACAATTCTGTGCTTCATATAAAATTCATGACAGGCGTTAAATATGTCTTGGTTTGTAGTTCATATTTTCCTCCTGTTCTCTCTGAAGTACTGAAAATCAATTTATATCCTCAAAGAAAGAATCTTTTATAAGTGTACTCATTCATTTAATAATTCCCAGAGGCAAAAGACAAACACCATTATCCACCTGCTTTCCAAAGTGACAATTTTAATGGGTGAAAACACCATTAGTAACTAATCCAATCTAGACCTGATTTGGCTATTGTAAAATGAGGATGAAGACAATCAATTAAGGATATTGCTTTACACCGATTGAATTAAGGATTCTTTTTCCTAGACAGGCTGATTTGGATTATTCTTTTCGAATGACAACATTAAAAAGGCCTTGGAGAATACGCTACATTGGTACCAAGCAGTCAGAAAAGACCTGTTTCAGTTACCTTCCTTCAGGCTGTCTTCATCAAAACTTTGGATTAATGGTGATAAATCAGTTTTTCTTTCAAGTTGCATTCATGTACATTTATGCAGTCATCTGCAAATACGAAACCAAGGATCAGCATAACAAAGTTTCAACCTGACTAGATAGTATTATTCAGGTCAATTTGTGCCAAGAATATTCCTTAAATATTCCTGACGTGGATCAATTCTCCAATAGAAACTTTGCCAAGCTGCCTCTTCTGACAACAGAGTTAAATTCATCACAAAAGTCTTGAATAAAACTTTCTATATTCGTATTTTTAGGATTTCTCTCTCTCTGTGTATTTATGTGACCACAAGACTGCAAATTATTTCTTCTTCTTCTTCCTTTTTACATGTTTTATACTACTAATAACACAACATCAGTCATGTTGAAGCCTGTAGCAAAAGATGGTATAGCACCTTTTCCCTCCCTTGTGCGATTGAATTGATGGACAAGACTGGACTCAGAATTCTCTTCACATCTCAAGGAAGCAAGCTAGTTTAGAGGATACAGACTACACATTTGGGGTGAGTTGGGAATAAGCAAACTCAGGTTACTCATAACCAAAACCCAAAGTTGCCTTGGAGGGTAAGTAAATGATGATGGTAAATTTAATGTATATATGTATGTATGTATGTATGTATGTATGTATGTATGTATGTATGTATGTATGTATGTATGTATAAATAAATAAATAAATAAATAAATACAAAAATACATATATACATAAATGCATATATACATAAATAAATAAATACATGCATGCATAAATATAAATAGATAGATAGATAGATTCTCTTCACATCTCAAGGAAGCAAGCTAGTTTAGAGGATACAGACTACACATTTGGGGTGAGTTGGGAATAAGCAAACTCAGGTTACTCATAACCAAAACCCAAAGTTGCCTTGGAGGGTAAGTAAATGATGATGGTAAATTTAATGTATATATGTATGTATGTATGTATGTATGTATGTATGTATGTATGTATGTATGTATGTATGTATAAATAAATAAATAAATAAATACAAAAATACATATATACATAAATGCATATATACATAAATAAATAAATACATGCATGCATAAATATAAATAGATAGATAGATAGATAGATAGATAGATAGATAGATAGATAGATAGATAGATAGATAGATAGATAGATAGATAGATAGATAGATAGATAGATAGATAGATAGATAGATAGATAAATTTTCCATGTGAATATATTTTATGCTCTGAAAATAGGAGCTTGGTAACCTTTGTATATAGTGAAAGGCTTGCTTTAAAATTAGTGGCTTCAAATTAGTTTTATTTGGGCACGTCTGTTTTTAAAAAATGATAGAAATTGGATTGACCTCTTCTACTTGAAGTCTTGCCTGGCCTTGGTGCTCATTCTTCTCAGCACTTCCATTTTCTCATATATCCATCCTTTTCTTCCAGATGAGGCAAGTGTGAACAAATGGATGTTGGAAGCATAAAAGAGAGAGAAGCAACAGTATTTTTGCTTAGTGGGACATATTTTCTGGGAAGATAACTTTTTATTTTTTCATATAAATACCTCTCTATTGCTCTGCAACCATACTTGTCACTATTATTGATAATAATTCACGTTCCTACCACTACTATCTACTATACTGTTGAATAGTGATGACATCTCTGAAAGTCAGTATATGACACTGGTTCCATGACTTCAATTGTTCTTACCTACACTTTGGAATATTATCTTAAACCTATTAGCCAAGATCAGTTTTCATGCCGAGCATCCTATATTTCACTATATACTGTTCAAATTTTTCTATTTCTATTTTAAACATTTCTCTATGCCTCCAAACTCTCTATTTGTAATCACTCTTGGAGCTGCTATTAATAGAAAATCTAATTAAAGAATTTCTAAAATATGTGCTACAGTCCAGGTTAGGTAAATACATAATCAGGGAGTTATTAATGGAGCTGCAATTAATTAATATGCTTCCATTGGAGCCATTAAAGCTGATTAATGTTCTGGCATGTACACACCAAAAAGAAACTGTAGTTAACAAATCAGTGACCCAAGAGATAACTGTACATCCTGTGGAACCATTGCATGCTACCATATCAAAGCCTCATTACAGAATTTTTAATGGAGTAATTGTTCTCCCCTAACAGCCGATGGTTAGTTCAGGTGATGTGTCATGCAGATGAAGAATTCATAGAATACAGTGGAAGTAGTCTGCTCTTCATTTAATAGTTTCATTTAATCAATGGAAAGTGCCATTAGAAGTCCAAGAACAGCATTCAGAAAAACATTAGACTGCTATTTGTTTCACCAAGGTTGTTGGAGCAAAATGGAGAAGGACACATGTTGGTAGGAATGTGTGTTTCTTTCATAAAGCAGGGTGAAATGATTCACTGGGGTAATAATATTCAGGGGAGACATGACTGAGAATGCCCCCATAAGATATGAGTTCTCTTTCACATGTGCTAAATCATGCTTCTCATAAATATGAGCCAGAGTGACCAGGCTTGCTAAGAATTATGGTAGAACTCAAGAAATATACATCCATAATAATTCCCCATCAAGCTTGAAGAAAGCTTTGAATAGAGTATCTTATGGTCTGTTTTAGGTTGTATGCTGCTATTTCATTTATAAATAATTCAAATGAAGGAGTAGAAAATGTTATTTATCAGATTTTTAATTCACAGAGATGGGATGGGGAATAGTAAACTTTTAACAGACAATATCAAGATTCAGCATGAATTTGCTGGAAACCAGCAGAACCTCAATTCAACAAATGTGAAGCAATACATTTAGGTGGGGAAAAAATCAAAATGTGAATATAGATAAAGTGAACCAAATTGGGCAATACCATATATGAAAAGGATATAGATGTCTTGGTAGATCATACTACATGTGAGTCAATGATAAGATGAAGCTCCAAGAAAGCAAATATCAACCTATATTGTACCAACAGAAGCATGATGCTAAAATAGATGAGTCCTTGTTCTTTTCTATTCTACATTGGTTACATATCTAGAATATTATGTTTAATTCTGGGCACCATATTGTAGGAAGGATGTTGACAAAGTGGCTTATGTTCATAGGAGAGCAATTAAGATTATAAGTGTCTGGAAAGAAAAGCTTCTGAAAAACAGTTGGAAGCATTGGCTAAATTAGTTTAGTCTTCAGAGACATAATAACTGGCAGCTTGTGAGAAGCTGGCATGTAACACTTAGGACATAATTGTTCCAAAAGATGAGAAGAAATAGATTTAAAGTACAATGGAATAGATTTCATCTGGACATTAAAAGATAAAATGGCACAAACTTTTGAATAATGGAACAAGTGTCCTTGATAAGTATTGGACTCTCCATCATTGGAGAAATTGACACAAAAGAAGTGATGAAGTGTATTCTATATCCTTATAAAATTCATAGCTTAGGAAGCTAACTTGACTTCTGTAGAACAGCAGCAGAAAATACACTTCTTCTTCTTGTTGTGCCATATCCGTTATCGGACGTTGGCGATCATGTTGGCGATCCTGTTTTTATCAGCAGCCGCACGAAACAGTGCTGCTGAGTTTTGTCCAAACCAGTCCCTAGATTTTGAAGCCATGATGTTCTTCAGTGCCTCGTTGAAGATTGACTCAGAGTAGATATTGAACAACAGTGGAGACAGAATACATCCCTGTCTGACCCCTCTTCTTATTTCTGCATCAGCTGAGTATTTTTGGCCTAGTCTCACATTTGCTACCTGATGCCAATACAGATTCTTTATTATTTGGATGTCTTTGTCATCTAGTCCCCCTTGTTTCAGGATTTTTAATAGTTTGCTGTGTCTTATTTTATCAAAAGCTTTTTCAAAATCAATGAAGCACATGTAAACACTGTGATTGACATCTCTACAATGCTGTACAAGAACTTGAATGCTGAATAGCGCATCTCATGTACCAAGATTGTTTCTGAAACCAAATTGTGTGTTACCTAGACGCTCTTCAATTTTGTTGTATATTCTTTTGTGAATTATTCTCAGGAATATTTTCAGGGCATGACTCATTAAGCTTATTGTTCTGTATTCGGTACACTTCTTTGCATTTATTTTTTGGGGGATTGTCACAAAGGTTGATTTTAGCCAATCATTTGGTATCTTTCCTGTTTCGTATATCTGATTGAAGAGCTGCAGTAAAAAAATTTTCCCATTGTCTTCCAGCAATTTTAAAATTTCTACTGGGATATCATCAGGTCCTGTGGCTTTTCTTGTTTTTGCTATTTTTATTGCATGTTCAACCTCCTCCATAGTGATGTTTGGTCCAGTTGTTATACTTCCCATATCTATATCATCCCTAGTGTCCTCAAAAAGTTCTTCAATATATTCCTTCCATCTTTTTAGTTTTTCATCCTCATCTAAGATAATTTCCCCCTCTTTGTCAACTAAGTTGTTGGTTTTCTTTTTGTAGAGGCCTGCTGCTTCTTTCACTTTTTTGTGTAAATTGAAATTATCATGCATACGTTCTGTCTCTTCTATTTCCTTGCATCTCTTTGCAAACCACTTTTCTTTTGCCAGTCGAATTTTTCTTCTAATTGTTTTCTGCAGTTCATTGTATTTTTCTTTGTTTTTATTTTTATAAGATCTTCTTTCATCCATGAGATGAAGAATTTCCTCCGTCATCCACTGTTGTTTCTTGTGGTACCCCTCTCTCTGTTTTGAGTTTGTTACCTCTACTATTGCATTTTTAAATTTATTCCAGTTCACTTCTACATCATCATCATTCAGGTTGTTGGTTTCCCTTAAATGATTTTCTAGTTCTTCTTTAATCTTCCCTCCATGTTTAATGATGAAGTCTCTGTTGATTCTTGGTTTAGCAGGGTTTGGGTTTTTCATCCTTTTTAGTTTCAGCTGGACTTCAGCAAGTAGTAGATTATGATCGGATGGTACATCTGCACCTGGGTATGTCTTTACTGATTTTACTGAGTTTCTAAATCTTTTGTTTATTGTAAAATAGTCAATTTGGTTCCTTACTACATTATTTCGTGTATCTGCTGGTGATCTCCAAGTGTAGAGGCGTCTTTTTGGCAACTTGAAAAAAGTATTCATCACACATTGCCTATATTCCTTGCAGAAGACTACAAATCTGTCACCTCTACCATTTCTGGTTCCTAAGCCAAAGTTTCCAACTACAGGAGCATCACTTCCTTCTCCCACTTTTGCATTGAAGTCCCCCATGAGTGTTGTGATATCATTACTTTTTAGGGTTTTCAGTACACTGCTTATATCTTCGTAGAACTTCTCTAAATCCTCCTCATCACTGTCAGCTGTGGGAGCATAAACTTGTATAACATTCATATTTACTGGAGTACTATTTATTTGGATCATCATCACTCTATCGGATACAGGAATAAAGGACTTGATGCATTTATTTACACGATTGTTTACGATTATAGCTACTCCATTTCGATGGTGTTTGCTGTTCTCACCAGAGTAGTAGATAGTATAATTTCCTATTCTACATATTCCATTTTCAGGCAAGCGCATTTCACTCACTCTCAATATAGAGATATTGTATTTGGACATTTCTTGGATAGTGTTGTGTGTTTTCCCAGCTTCGTATAGGCTTCTCAGATTCCACGTACCAATTCATAGTTTTGGGTTTATCATGCTTCTAGCGGACCGGGAGATTCTTAGCACCCCTGCCCCATTTAAGGGGTGCCCGTACTTGGGGCCATTGTTAGGTTTTGCCACCATTAACATGATTTTCCTGGGAAATATATAGTGTAGTAGTCTTCCCTTTGCTTTCTACACCGCTGTGCACATGCTGTTCAAGTGGCTGCCACCACACCGTGTGCTGTTCTTCTGAATCCGTTCCAACCAATATGGTCTCCGCCTTCAGTCGATACTGGGGAGCCAGCTGCCACTCACCAGGCCTGTTGGTCCATGGGAGGTATTTGATTCCCTCCAGCCCGCCATTACAGTATAAAAGCCATAATGGGTAGGGCCCCCCAATCCGCCACCCGGGGACGCGCTCTGTGGGGGTTCCAGGCTCCCCCTAAGAGAGAAAATACACTGCTATATGGAAATCTGTATATTTCAAGCAGTACTGCTATTGATAAAGTTTAACACATCTGCAAGACTCTAAATTGGGGAAAGAAGCCATAGGCAAGAGATTCTGGAAATAGTGCAAATAAGAGCAACAAAGATGATTAGAGGGTTGGAGGCTAAAACATGAAGAAGGTTTGCAGACATTTGGGAATGTCTAGTCACTAAAAAGAAGGACTAGGGGTAACATGATAGCAGTGAGGGGGCTGCCACAAAGAAGAGGGAGTCAAGCTATTCTCCAAAGCACCTGAAGGCAGGACAAGAAGCAATGGATGGAAACTAATCAAGGAAAGAAGCAACCTAGAACTAGGGAGAAATTTTCTGACAGTGAGAACAATAAACCAGTGGAATGGCTTGCCTTCAGAAATTGTGGGTGCTCCATTACTGGAGACTTTTTATAAGAGTTTGGACAGCCATTTGTCTGAAATGGTATAGGCTCTCCTGCTTGAGCAGTGGGTTGGACTGGAAGATCTCCAAGGTCCCTTCCAACTCTGTTATTCTGTTATTCTAATTTGTGACTGTAAATATCATTTCCCTGCATTGAGTGATGGAGATGTCCCAGTGCTGTCCTCAGGAGAGAATGACAACTGATAAGTCCAGTAGTAAATAAGACTAATGTTAAAGTTGGGTTGATTCAGTAATCTGTAAGTCTGATGAGGTAGACACAAGTCACAATACCATTCTCCTCCCCCTCCCCCTTTTCCTCCCCTACTCCTTGATTTAATTAAATATAAGGAAATGGTAGGTAAATGGCTGGACATATGTATATGTGAAATATATATTTTAAATATTTACATATTTAAACGCTGCATTTAACATATATTTTGAAATAACCCATACTATATTTGTGCTTTAAGTATATTTTCATTTATCCTCACTGAAAAAATATGTTCCTAAGTAATGAGTTGTATGTCATCTATTTATATATTGTAAATCTTGCAAAAGCCTGTAATATCCACTATGCAGGCCAATCAGGCAGATGATGAGCAGACGGCAACCATGAACACCAATTAGCAGTCAGAAAATATGATGGAAGCTACTTAATTTCACAACATATAGACAGTCTTAAGCATAGTTTCAACTGGGAAACTATGAGCATCCTAGACCAAGCTAAATGCAATAACCGGCTAGGCAATTATTGAAAAGTTTGACATTCAGACAAATCAGTCATCAGTAGACACATAGAGATAAACCATATTTACACACTATTCAAAAAAGACAAATAAAAAATTAAGAAAAAAACCGAAAAGACCAGAACACATCTGCTAGAGCAGGGGTCCCCAACCCCCATTCCATGGCCCAGTGCTGGGCTGCAGCCCATTTGGAGCCAAGCTGCAGAAGTGATGGGCGAGTGTGCGTGTGAAACTGCATTTGTGAAAGCAATGCTCATGTGCACGCAAAACAATCCCACAATTTGGTTAGTGTATATAAATAGGAATGTTACCCTATTTAGCTAAATCTTAAAATCAAAGGAACAGTTTCAAACCAAATTGTAACTTTATTAAGCAACATGGCTTCTGAATGAAGCAACCCCAATCAAACAGAGGTTTGTTTTCAGTGTTCCAGGAATTGTAAAAGCACACCAAAATTTTAAGAAATCACAGAATTGTTTCCATTTTCTGTGACAGGACAGAGGAAACAGGGGAGGAAAGGGCTATAAGTGGACAAAAGCTACTTTATAATCACAGGGAAATAGATAATTTTTCCATGATCCTGCATTCTGCACATTCTTTTTCACCACAATAAATAAGGTTATATTAAAAAAGATGGTAAATGCCCCAAAGTAACTTAATGGCTTGTTGCAAATGGCTATAGGAAAACAATGACAGAGCTAAAGTGAACTTTTTCAGAACATTTATTTAAATAATTGTCTTTTTTTTAATAAATGGCCTTTAACTTTGTCCAGAAAACAAACATATATACCCACCCACACGAATAACATTTCTCACTAAACAGCTAAATGGAGAATTAATTAATCCTTCTTTTTACAATTTTGAAAGACATTTTTTTCATCTTATTTTTTAAAAAATCACCACACCTCTATGAAACTTAGTAGGATTCTTCCTTACAAGAGGGCCAAGACAAGCTTGCCAAAAATCACCCAATTTGATTCATATGAGCAAAATTACAGATACATTACTATCTAAATATTTAAGCAATCTAATTCTAAACCCCCTGCACTCTTTTTTCAGAAACCAGACGGTAATAATCCTCTCAGAATTATTTATTATTCCTTCAAATTTCATCTCACTGAGTTGCAAAATAAATTTAGCCATACTTGTGTTTTTCCCACCAATGGGAAACACAACTCTTCCTTTGCTTTGAGCAAGCGGAGTATTGATTTGCCACGTGAGCAAAGCCATTTTATTTGCATTTCATTTTTGGTGGGATTGGGTTAAGTTATTCAGATGAACGGTTTGTCTTGAGACAATCCAGTTTTGCTGATGGAAGAATGTGCTGTTATTCATTTCTGATTTCTGCCAGGCCAGGAACCAATGTATTTTTTTCTCCAAAAAATCAGATTGGGCTTATTTTTCAAATGTGCATGAATTTCTGTATGTGTAAATCTGAGAGACAGAGGAGATAGGGTCATTATTCTTTATCTTTGAATGTTAAATGCTACCTGACTTTGACATCAGGGTTGACTAATGCATCTGGCTGACAGTCTTCATCCTGAGACTGAAATATAGCCTTTTTTATTTATATTTATTTAGGTGACACCCAACCCCCACACAACTCATTTCTAGTCTTCTGCTCCCCATTCTCTCATATTGTATTTTTTTTTTTTTTTGCTATATCTTACCTGGTGTGAATGGAGTTCTAAAGAACTTACACATCCTCATCTTGGCTATTTGATAGAGCTTTGACTTCACGATGTCTCACAGAGTCATCCAGAATTGACTCTGCTTCTTTATTTTTGTCTTTTGGGACAGGGGTGCACTGGACGTTTTTGGCGCAGGGACGCCCTGATTGAAAAAGAGCATGATTAACTTCCTTAGGTCTTTCTGCAGGCTTCTGTTTCTCGTTTAGCAGCCAAACTAAATAAGGACTGGAATGCAAGGCATGATGTGTGTGGTTAAGGCACAGATTTTGGCCATATCCTGAAGGGGAATGTAACAAGGAAGAATAAGAAATATAAGGCTCCCAAATACTTTGAACTTTCATTCTTCTGCATCTCTCTGCAGCACCGTCCTAGAATTGTATGCAGTATTATTTTTGATCTACTCGAAGGTTGGAACTTTCCACAGATAAACTCCTGTTTGACAGAATGTAGACACCGCAGCAGATTTGAAGGCATGTGGAGGAGAAAAAAGGAAGAATGTTAAGCAAATCCATGTGTCAGGGAAAGCAAGATGGAGGTCCACAACAGAACGTTGTCTGCGCAAAGTACTTTTTATCTCACTCTGTTATGCTTATGGTTCAAAAGGTCTATCTGCCATCCTGACACTGCTTTTCACCATACAGGGGGGTTCTTTTATTTAGTCTGGAAATAAGCCAAATATCTTGGATAGAAATTAGCAAAAAAATAAAACTAAAAATCCATTTCCACCATCCTCAATCCTGCAACTACGCTGGGCACCTATTTCCCATTAACTTCTTTATGCTAAGGAATTTTTTCATCTGGGTTGAAAAATGATGCCATCATAACTGAATTGGGACCATACTGGCAAATATTACGTATCAATTTATCAGGGGAAATGGTTCCCTCAACTTAAACCAGGGTTGTAGAAAAGCAAAAGCTGGTGATGCTTTAATTCCAAAACACAAACAAGGAACTACACACCAGTCTCTGCACTGAAATCCATGTTAATTATTTCATTTTGGGCAATTAGCAAATTATAAACCTGTGTTGTTTTATTATTACTAACAAAAGAAATCATGACATCATTCACAATTGCAATTCTGCATTGATATGCCCAAACCTGTATTATCTCCAGAGGTTTGTTTACATCTATAAGAACTCTTCTCACATTCTTATCATCTGAGATGGGACCTCTCATACCAGAATAATGTTTGGATATTTCTTATTATTGTATTCACTACCAAAGTTCTGTACCAGTTGTCCTTGACTTATGACCTATTACTTAGCAACTGTTTGAAGTTACTACAGACCCCCCCCCAAATCTGCTCTTGAAGTCCCCACATCACCTCCTTTATGGTCACGTGACTCCATTTGGGGTGCTTGGCAGCTGGCCCACATTTATAACCACTTATAACCATTTGCAGCATTCAGCATTTTACAACATTTTTGCTGGAAATAAATGTTTACTTATGGTTTCAGGCAGAAACTATCCCATAGCAGAGCCTCCTCAATGACAGAGGTGAAAAAGGTCGTAAAATTGGGTCCAGTCACATCATGATCACTTTATGATCACCTAGGACTGTAACTGCCAGACTCAAGTATTGATGCAGCTCCAGGACTACCTGTAAATAAATACAAATATTCATTTTTTTCAGTAATTACCATCAAAAAGTAGAACTCAATGATGAGAAGGATTGTTATGGCTGCTGACCATTTGTTTGCAGTATATGAGTTATTCTCTCTAGAACTCTTCAAAAAATATAGGGACACATAAAGGCCCTTCTCCTTCATCAAGGCATAAAAGAAACAGTTCATACACAAGAAAATCAAGATGATAATAATAATAATAATAATAATAATAATAATAATAATAATAATAATAATAATAATAATAATAATAATAATAATAATAATAATAATAATAATAATAATAATAATAATAATAATAATAATAATAATAATAATAATAATTGGAAGGTACCTTAGATGTCATCTAGTCCAACCCCCTGCTCAGGCAAGAAACCCTATACCATTTCAGACAAATGGCTGTCCAGTCTGTTCTTAAAAACTTCCAGTGTTGGAGCATTCACCGCTTCTGGAGGCAGGTTGTTCCACTGGTTAATTGTTCTAAATTTCTCCTTAGTTTTAGGTTGCATCTCTCTTTGGTTAATTTCCGTCTGTTGCTTCTTGTCCTGCCTTCAGGCGCTTTGGAAAATAGCTTGACTCCCTCTTCTTTGTGGCAACCCCATAGATATTGGAACGCTGCTATCATATCACCCCTCATCCTTCTCTTCAATAAACTAGACATACCCAATTCCAGCAACCGTTCCTTATATGTTTTAGCCTCCAGTCCCCTGATCATCTTTGTTGCTCTTCTCTGTACTCTTTCTAGAGTCTCAACATCTTTTTTACATCGTGGTGACCAAAACTGGATACAATAATAAAATTAGTACATTTGTCAAGGTATTCTAACATGGAGAAGTGACTAGTCAGCATTTTAAAAAATCATAGAGTGAACAAAATCCCTTTGTGTGTGCAAAAAACGCAAAATGTAACCTTATGAGACCAAAGTATACATTAAAACAAAGAGAAATGAACACATTGTTCCATGCATGTGTTTAGAAATACATTTAATCATTTAGAAATAATAATTCCACTGCTGATACCTTTTCCTATAGGACAGATCCAATAATTGCTGCTAAATACATGTTTCTATTTAGCCATTGGTTTTCCCCACTCATTGGGTGTGGAATTGTTATTCCACCACAAAGATTGCTAACCAGCTCAAAAAAATGATTACCTGAAGGTAGTGTGCTGTTTGCTTTTTCCAAGAGTGCCCAAAAGCATTTCATGCCCTTTTACTGCAATTAACAGCTGATTAAAAATCCAGGCATTAATCTGCTGTAAATGAATGAGTCAATCACCAGGATTAATCAATTTTCTTTCAACTCTAATTTACCTTTTGCGATGGTCTGAGAGCTAACCTAGGGAAAAGAAAAGGGTGGATATTTTCATTTAAGTGAACAGGAATCATTACTGGTTTCAGTTTCTGTTTTTTGCAGACATCTTAATGATAATCAATAATGATTCCTATTCAGTTAAATTCTCTCTCTCTCTCTCTCTCTCTCTCTCTGTGTGTGTGTGTGTGTATAACAAAATATTCCAAGATTTTCTACTGAGTTCTGTAACGTTTTTTTGCACAAGATTTCACATCTTAGAGAAGCCTAGAAAAGCATGAATGTATGACTTAAAAATTTAGAATCTGAGGATGTACTTCTCAAAGTAAACTCCAAATATTTGATAGACAGCTCCTGCTCTGAACAATTGCACTAATATTCTTCTGATTGTTTCATCTATTTTATACATCTGTTCCCTCCGTCTTTTCAGTAATATCTACTGACTGGTGATGCTTGTTTACTTTGGGTTGTAAGAAAAGAGACAAGAAAATAATGGCAAGTATGTCAACTGGCTCAATCCCATTTGCTTAATGAAATCTTATTTTTTGTGCAACTGTTTACAAGTATAGATCAACTGGATTTAACAATGCTTATTTCAGATTCTATATACTTAAGATGGGGAAAATGAGATAGATTTCAACTAATATATTGACAATGAGCTTAATAATTGAGAAAAAAACACTGTTTGCTCTGATACTATTAATATAAACTAATCTTTAATCTCATTTTGCAATCTATCCCAGATTTACAATACCCATATCATTGTAGCCTAAATTTAAGGTGTTATAAACATGAGCAATCATATAGGTTGGATTCAGTAGATTTTTGAGAAAAGGGGCTCTATTCAGGACAGGGCTCTCCAACTTAGTGTGGAAGTCAACTTTGTTTTGAAGGAATATTACAATGGGGGAGAGTCTTAACTGCTATAGCAAGAGTGTCAATAGACCTTAAACTATGACTTCTATAACAAAAAAATAATAATATTCAGAATGTATTGAACTTCATTATGCCTTTACTGAAAAGGATTATCAGAACAGCATCCTGTTAGTGACATAAGAAGGACAGTGCTTCCATAAAACATATGTCATATAATGTGCTACGCTTATTAAGTTTGGTTGAAAGTAGTGAACTATATAAATGTAACTGTACAACAAAAAGCTGACATTTTCAGGGGATAATATTCTCTGTTATTTTAAAAGCAATAAAATTATTTTTAAAGGCTTTGTTTTGAAGTAAATGAAGTAATGTACATTTGTATCAGAAGACAAAAAATATTTAATCACATAAATTCACCAGTTCAGGGCATAAATCCATCCAGGTACATTCCCTGATGGTGCATCCACAATAAGGAAAAATAAATATAAACAGATGAATAAAGAACAACAAGCAACAAATAAAATAAATTAAAATAAATGAACCAACAATGTATATCTTTTAAATGTTTGGTTTATGTTAGTTTTGTAGAGTAGCAGCAGACATTTTAAATTATAGAGATTTTAGGAATAAAACAGGAAAAAGAATGAAAATATGGGAAAAAGAGAGAAAATATTACAAAGAAATAGCTTCAGATCTTCTTAAGAGATTACAAATGCATTTATATTTTGCCTGTTCTCTCTCTCTTATATTACATCAGAATCTCCTTCTTTCCATAGTGTACCTTTCTTAGGCCACAACAGCTACAGTCCATAAAGGCCTGGCTTTAATTGTCAAAACTCAGTAATGAGAATTCCTAGCTCTGTGACTCAGGGGCACTTGAAAAACATAATGCTGATACAGTGGTGGGATTCAAATATGTGAAGAACCAGTTCTCTGTGTGGATGCCGCTTCTGGAAGTCCATTCTGGGCCTGGGCAACAAAAAATTAGCTACCGGTTCTACCGAACTGGTGCGAACTGGCTGAATCCCACCACTGTGCTGATGCTAAAATAGATTTTATCTCTTTTGAAAATAAATAATGAACTCCTAGTCAGTTATAAATGGAAAACACCAGTTCTACCCTTGTGGTTGTGTGTGTTTATTCGTGCACATGGACATCTTAAAGTCAGTCTTCTCTCCTGGCTACTATACGGATAAGTCCAGGCATTTTTCTTGGCAACGTTTTCCATTGGTTTTCCTATGGCTGACAGAGAATGACTGGCTCAAAGTCACCTAGTTATTTTTCATGCCAAAGACAGGACTAGAACTCAGTCCCCCCCAGCTTCTAATCTAATGCCTTTAACCATTGCTGCAAACTGGCTCCCATGGGGAAATCAATATGCATCAAGGTAGTCCTTAACTTACAACCATTATTCAGAGACAGAAGTTACAATGGCAATGAAAAAAGTGACTTACAATTGTTCCTCACACTGAAGAGCAATGCAGCATCCCCATGCTCATGTGATCAAAATTCAGGTGCTTGGCAGCCAGTATGTGTTTATTGTTATCATTATTATTTATTAAATGTATATGCCTCTTATCTTGTGGTTCAAGGTGACTCTGAGTGGCTTTAAGATGGTTGCAGTGTTTTGGGTGTTGCATAATCACTATTTGCAGCTTCTCACAAGCAATGTCCATGGGGAGAATTGGATTTGCGTAACGGTTGCATGGTTCACTTAACAACTGCAGTGATTTGCTTAACAACCACAAAAAGGACACAAAACCAGGCATGATTCCTTTAACCATTGCTTGGCTTAGCAATGGAGAGTTAGACCTCATTGTGGTCCTAAATCAAGGGCTACCTGTAATTTTTGCCATTGGATCTTTCTTAGTCTTCTGAAAACAGTAAATACATCTGTGGACACCAAAACGTTGCCTACTTCTGTTCACTATCTCTGGATCTCCCCACTTGTTTGCACAATTGGCACCATATCTACCTGGGCACAGCATAAGGCAGGAAAAGGGCACGGTCAATCTTTAGGGTCCTCTGTTTATATCCGGCTGCAGTCACTGAGGTTTGGGTCCAAATCCCATAATTCTCTTGCATCTGTAGACCAAAGCTTGAGGCCTACGTTTATAGATGAAGCTTCTTAGCAGGTCTTAAGTATATCCATATTTCTGCTTCAGTTATATTGAAATGATGTCAAAGATACTTTTTTCCAGAAGAATAGTCAGCTTGCAGCAAAAATAGGAAACATCTTTGGTCATTTATTAACAATTCAGTTTATTATGTTTCATAAGCAATTAACACTTGCTTCTCAATCTTTGTACTTTAGATACCTTATCAGTGAGCATTTGGTATTCCAATATCGCACATAATCACACCATCAATGTGAATGCAGCAGTCAGTTCATGCTTGTATAAATGATATTAAAATGCACTCTTCTAGCCCAGAATCACTAGGAAAGGTGTAGATACAATTATTCAGACACCAGTTCTAAGGAGGTCTAAGGAAAAGGGGGGATGTAAGCCTCTTATTGAATGGCTGCATTTGGTTAAAATATCTTGGCCTAAGAAAAACAACAAGAAAAATATGTTTTCATTTCATAACCCTATTTTTTTTTCTTTTGAACAATTAGAGTATTTTTATATAAATTCAGAGCAGAAGGAAGCCTTTGTTTATAGGATTCCTGCATTCTGGATTGGGGCAGTCTCCTTTGCCCAGGTTCCAAGTCAGGACAAAAATATATTCCATGGACATATTTTCTATATGTGTTTTGAAAAGTTCCTTCCAGAACCCCAAAATATTGATATTGTTAAAATTCTCATAAGCATTTCATTAGGTTTCTAATTAATCACAAAGATGAAGTGGTCAACTTATTTTCCAAAGCACCAGAAGGCAAGACAAGAAACAATGGATGGAAACTAATCAAGGAGAGAAGCAACCTTGAGCTAAGGAGAAATTTCCTAACAGCGAGAACAATTAACCAATGGAACAGCTTGTCTTCAGAAATTGTGGACTCTCCATCACAGGAAGCTTTTAAAAGATTGGACAGCTAGTTGTCTGAAATGGTATAGGGTTTCCTACTCAAGCAGGGGCCCTGACTAGAAGATCTCCTAGGTCCCTTCCAACTCTGTTATTCTAATCTATGTTCTGGGTTTCTGAATGGGGAAAAGTGAAAGGATTGAATACAGATTGATCTATAATTAGATTAGATCCATGGACATTAAGATAATGTGGTCTAACACTGATTTCAATTGGCTTGTTTTAAATATTGGGAGGAATGGGTTTTAAAGATAAAGCTCAACAGATGACTTCATGGAAATAACTGTGCCGATTTCTTCGCAATAATATGGACATGGTTTGCCTTTGCCTTATGGAGTTTCTTTAATCTCTTAATCTAGCCTAAAATCCTGACATCTTCACACCATTTCCTTCTTGCTGATTTCTCATGCTTAGATTTTCCCAGGCTGACATATAACTGAGTCCTTTACAGGTAGTCCTTGAATTATGACCATTCTTTTAGCAACCATGCAAAATTATGTTGGCTCTGAAAAAAAATACTTATGGCAGATCCTCACAGTTATGGCTGTTGCGTTATCTTTGTGGTCATGTGGTCATGATCCAGATGCATGGCAAGTGGCATGTATCTATGATGACTGCAGCATCCTAGGGTCATATGACCACCATTCGCCATCTTTGCCAATTCGGAAAAAATCCAAATCATAATCATGTGATGATCACTTAACAATTGCACTGCTTAATCATGTTTTCTGGTCCAAATTGTGGCCATACGTCAAGGACTCCCTATATAATCAGGGATGCATTGACTGACAAGCCAATTATTAGTCATTTCACAAAGACAATGTTCTCAAGGCATCTAAGATTGAATCTATGAAGCTTAACTGTGTATTAAAGTGAGTTATGAATGATCTTTTACCTTCAAGTACAACCCTTCAACTTCTCTTTTATATGCATGCAAAAAAATATATCAAACCAACAAACCTCTAATCATCTATTTATTTCTTTATTTTTAACAATGCTACACTAAACAGCAGTTTGGGAACAAATATTATAATAACTTGACTTCAACATCAGTTGATAACATGTTCACATTCAACCACAATCTTCTTTTATCATCAGGGCTGGAGAAACAAGATATCTATTTGCAAAATCTCTTATTGATTTTACAACTATAAATGGTGCTTGTTTCTGAGCCCTAGCTGTGGGTCAATATGTCAGATATGGGAAGCTATTTGGTGGCTACATTTAATATTTGGGGTAGCTATGAAGACTACAAGTTGGGCAGGGCAACATATCTCATTTTAGAAGCTCTTTAGGAAATATGACCCCCCCCCCCAGTTTTTATACTACAATATAATAGTCATGAACCACAGACATCTATAGGCTGTCACTGCTTATGTAGGATGTCATGCTTTCAGCTCTGCATGTGTGTCATGTCACAATGAATTCAGAAAAGAGGTGGAATTTGGGTGTAGCTACCTGGGTCTGCCCCCATTGCACTGCCTGATGCTGGTATTGTTGTGGCCACAGAAAAGACAGTTGAGAAACACCAATAGTCCTGGGAATTGTATTCAACTGAAGGCTACAAGAGAATTGCTTGAGAAGTCCATTGGAGGCAAAATAGAGAGATCATCTCTTCCTGAAATGACCTTGAAAGTTTAGACAGTGTTTTTCAACAGGGCATCTTTAAGATGTGTGGAATTGCTAGCTGGGGAATTTGAGGAGTTGAAGTCCACACATCTTAAAGTTGCCAAGGTTGGAAAACACTGGTTTTAACTGCTCAGCAAAATCCTAACTGCCCTGAGAAAGGCAGCTTTAAGATGTGTGACATTGCTAGCTGGGGAATTTGGGGAGTTGAAGTCCACACATCTTAAAGTTGCCAAAGTTGGAAAACACTGGTTATAATTGCTCAGCAAAATCCTAACTGCCCTGAGAAATAATGTGCGATTAACCTAAAAAAAAGCCCAATACAATGCTATTATACTTTCTAGCTCATTTTCTAGCTTTCTAGCTCATTTTATAAATGGCACATCAACTTGCAGCTGCCCCAACTTTTCAGGTTTCCAGGAAATCAAATGGGTCACTTAGATTTCAGAAGCAAAGGTGCAAACAGAGGTTGGTCACTGATTACCCACATTCTAGGCATTTTTCTCCTTGTAAAGAGCACTATTTGTGCTGAATGGGCCATTAAGCAGATAAAAGTGAAAACAAACAAGAACTCCTCATACAAAGTAATCACAGGAGAGCAAAGAACGCAATAAAAATATGTTCCACTTTGTCCTAGAAAATAGTTGATACTCCTCTACAGGGCTTTATTCTATCTAGTTTTTAAGATATTTCTGGTCATTATGAACAGGTACTTGAAAGGTTTCCTGATTTGTTTATTCTTCCAGGCATTAATCTCAGTGAAACTAACCAGCATAACAGGGAAAGTTAAAGCAACTACGGGATCATTAGTGTGAAGAACAGAGAACACACATACTCCCAAATGATTTCTGGAAAATTTCTCAAAGATCAGCTCATTTGACACTATGGCCCAATGGCGATACTTCATTTTGGCATTGCATTATAAACTTCCTCTACACTGGCTGGGATCTTTGGTTAAAGAGCTTCAAGTTAGGTTTACTGTGTTGAAACAATTAGGAGAAAAGAATGATTGAATAACCAGAACTCCAGTGATATTTCAATTTAACTTGTAGATAGTGGAAATGCAATCCACTATCATTTCAGGTGAAAAAAATGTTTTGCTGATGAATCACAACATTTCTTTGGTGAAGAGAATCATATTGTCTATGCCAGGGGTCTTCAAACTCGGTCCTTTTATGACTCATGGACTTCAACTCCCAGAATTCCTCAGCCAGGCACGCTGGCTGAGGAATTCTGGGAGTTGAAGTCCATGAGTCATAAAAGGACCGAGTTTGAAGACCCCTGGTCTATGCACTACAAAGCAACTTGTTGAGACTTAGTAAACAGTAACAGGAATATCTTATTTTAACATCAACAATATGCTGTAATAGTAAGCAAATAAGGTTGTACAGTTGAATTAATGTATCCCAAAAGATGTTTCTCTAATGAGAAACCCTTGGTGCTCTCTGAGCTTGGTTGTTTTCTTGCAGACATTTCATTCCAGCTAAAAAGATATCCACACAACTTCATCAAAAAGTGCCTGACCATTCAACTCAATTTAGCACAACCAACACAAGCTGTAAAAAGGATAGCACTGCCATACACCAAAAACATTTCAGAAACCATCAACAGACTATTACAAACACATGGAATCAGCATTTTCAGACAAATAAATTAAAGCCTTCCAAAACATCCGAAGTAAACCAAAAGACCCAGCAGCTCCAGAAAAAAAAAACAGGAGACATCTACAGGATACAGTGTAAAGGTGGTAACCGTCACTATATAGGACAAATATACAGACTAGCAAAAAGCATCCATGAACACCAACTAGCAGTCAGAAGACATGATGAAAACTCTTTGATTTCACAACACGTGGACAGACTTAACCACAGTTTCAACTGGAAAACTCCAACCATCCTAGACTGAGCCATGTCCCAAAATGCTAGAGAATTCCTGGGCATTCTGACAAATTGACCATCAATAGACACAGAGAAATAAACAACATCTACATACTGTGCAAAAGAAACAATTCACAAGCCCAAAAGAGAACAAAAAGACCAAAACCCTTCCCACCAGTAATCAACACCCAGATGAATATAGAATAACACCAAGATGAACGTCAACCAACAATCTTTTCCAACTCTTAGACTATCTTTTGTCACAAGAAAAAACAAACTTTATCCAGGTATATCACTGGATTGTTTTTTCTACAATGTATGTGCCAACATGCATGCTTCCAGACAGAATGTTAAAAGAATAAAATAAAGTAGTGGCATCCATTTAGAGGTTGTCATAAATCACAAAAAGTTCTCTGCCCCTTAGTGATTATGGTAACCAAACAGAGGAAAAAAAAACCTTCTTTATGCCTTCACTAGCTCTTTATTGAAAAGAATGGGAAGGATGAACATATATTTTCAAAACTTGCATGAAAATAAAAACACACCTATATTTACTGAGAACATGAAGACAGTTTCGAGGAAAGAATGATAGAAATGTTAGAAGCCAAGGAGTGCCCTCTAAGCCATGCCAAGAACATCTGTAGAACATCTCAAATATACAAACATGATGTAGACATCAAGTCCCATTGCCCTCCCCTCTTTCATATTTTAAAGTTCTAACTACAACATTTTTACAGTGCTGATTTTTTTATGAAACATTGATGCAACTTATACTTTTTTAAAATAAACAATCAACTTCACCTGGATTATTTCCCTCCTGCTTTTCAGGCTTTTAAAAAGAGTTTTGACATGAAAAGCATTCTTGAAAGCTATAGCTTTCTGTTTCTAGTAAGTCTAAAACCTGACATGATTACAAAGCATTCTGGGGGGGGAAAAAGAAACTATAATTAAGAAATGCCAAATATCAATATGAAAGGCACACTTTCCCTATTCTCAGACAAACATATAAAAAGAATATCTACTTGTATAGTTTTTATAGTGATTTGGTAGTATGCTCTTACAAATCTCTTTGAAAAGCAGTAAATGAAAAGTTTAATACCATAATTATACATAAAAATGATATTGCCGAAACTGCCAGTTTTGAAACTGGTTGATTAAAGTGATTTTAAGAAATACTGTAAATAATAAAATGACTGCAATTTTCTAAGATCAATGATATAACACTTAATGTTTGTACTAAATAGAGAAATCATATTTCTTGCTTCTTATCTTCTCTCCAGAGACTTCCCATCTAATTAGCAAACTAGATGATCATTAGAATCTATAACTTTCTGCTCCTTCTGCTCAATTGATCTGCCATATCAGCACTGTACCAGGATTATGCCAGTGGTCTCCACTTCCATGAGGAAGAGTCAAAGTAAGTAAGATGGTGGACATGGTATCACCTCAAAGCCTTATACCTTGTATGTGTTTCAGCATCATATTTACTTTCAAACATCTGACTTGTAATAACAATCCCCTAACTATCATCCTGTGTCAAACAGCAACAACCAGAGCCACTATCAGAAGTGGTGACCCTTTGAGAGCTGAATGCAACATTTTCATGTATGCCGATTAGTGTACATTTAAAGTGACAATAAAGTTATTATTCTATTCTATTCTATTCTATTCTATTCTATTCTATTCTATTCTATTCTATTCTATTCTATTCTATTCTATTCTATTCTATCAAATAGTTGAAGCAAGCAACTTTATTGACTTCTACCTATATTACGAGAATTTTATCAGACTGTTTGCCTTCCCCTGGAAGTACTAGATCATGGATTTATGTCTTTTGCAGTTGTCCATAGATACTAAGCTAAATTCCAGCTTGACTCCTCCTTTCAGCCTAGCTGGCAGTTTCTTAATATACTGCATATTTTGACACTTCCCTAAAAATAGCCTGGTTGTGGAGAAAATCCAATCATTCTTTCCCATCCTTTTGTCTAAAATATTACCCATACCATATGGATGGTTTAAAAATATTTAATTTCATCTTCAGTATTAACAAAGGGTTTTGTTTTTTTTAAAGAAAATAGCTATATGCCATACCTGGATTAAATGTAAATTTTTGAAAGCAAAGGTACCTGCAATGAAGAATTGTGGCTGTTTCATCCATATGCAATAATTCTGAGTGTGGGTAATAAATTGAAAATAGTACAGGATGATACAAATTCTATTCAACATTTACTTTTTTCATTATTTCTACCTTTTTCTCACCAGGTCTCATCTTTCATAATATGATTTGAAGTATAGTAAACACAGGAAATTGAAAACACATGGGTTTCAAGAAGTCTGTGAAAACTCTTTTTGGATGTGGTGTCCAACTGAGTTCAACAACATAGCCTTTCCCAAAGTTTAACCATGTGCTATACGAAAAGCACATATTTTTCCTAGATTACAGTAAATTATTCCACAGTGGATTTCATTTCTTTAATCTAGGATGATAGTGCTAAACCTTCACCCCATCAATCAAATATATGGATAAGCCTTACTTGATAGCCTTTTTAGGCTGGCAAAAAGCCACATATCCTGCACCTAGCATATAATATATCTCAGTTCTACAAGAAAAGAAATTTACACATACACATGTTCTATCTCCTTACTAATGCACTCAGAAAAATAGAAATAAGAGTACTGAGTTTAAAAAATGGGTAAAAGAAATCTGTCCTAATTTGTAAGAAAATCACCAACAAAAGAAATGAAGGAAATACAGTTGAATCTGCAAAGTTTATTCATCTTTTACATTATGATGAGGATACTGACAACAAATGAAAAGGCTGTTTTTGTTAAAAAAAATATTTTAAAAAATGCAGTGGTGATTTTAAATTATGAAGATTTATTAAAATTAAAATGTAAAGCAACAAAAAACAATTCAAAAAATATTTAAGAGATAACTAGAAATCTATTGCCCCAGCGCACATTATATGTTTTTAGTTCTTTGTTTTATTCTGATATAATTAGTGTCATTCTTTGTGTTAGGGACTCGTTTGTCAATAAGGGTGGGTTTCCAAATGGCTGGTAGGCGGGAGGTATCATCTCGTTTATTCATCTCATTTATTCAATGCCCACACAGCATGAATAAACGAGATGATACCTCCCGCCTACCAGCCATTTGGAAACCCACCCTTATTGACAAACGAGTCCCTAACACAAAGAATGACACTAGACCCACACTCACGAAAACCACACAGGATGTCACCACCACACATCCACGCAAAAAGCAAACCCAAACCCACACCGATGATGAGGCACGACCACAAACCAGAAACCAGACCACAGCTGCATCATTAGCCATTTCAAACCCCTCCAATCCATACATGAAGCAAACTGACACCCACCTTGATGATATGGCACGACCACGAACGCGAAGCCAAACAACAGAAACGCAGCTCTCCATCCCAAATCCCCCTGCAACTCAGACTAATCCGAGCACAACAAAGCCCCCACCCAAACAGAACACACCTCCACCCAATCAGAACACAGCCAAGCTCCCACCCAATCAGTTCATACCCCCACTGGCAGTTAAAAGGAAGAAACAGCTGCGATCACACATTGCTCCTAGAAGCACGAGGCCGAAGACGCCAGTCTGAAGATGACGAATGAGACTTCGTCGAAATGTCGCCAAGACACTTCCAATTTTACGCGGGAGAAAACCCGAATTACCAAAGACCTACATATATATATATATATATATATATATATATATATATATATATATTCTTGATTATACTAAAAATTCGAATCCTGGGTATACACATATCGTAAACCAAATAAATATTAACGATCACCAGGATAAAAATCTTAAACAAAGACTGTTTAATTTACAAAGCTTAGCTTTCGTCGGCCACACTGCCGACATCGTCAGAGCATAAAATGTGAGATTTGGGAGTCCGTTCTTATATGACTGGCTGTTTCTGCGCCCGGGCCCTCGACCTGGTCATCGGTCTGCTCATCAGCGTCGAGCGCCTCGTTCTTAAAGGGGCTGTCTCCAAAGTTATCCTCTCCTCTCCAGTTGCTACTGTTCCTTTGGCATGTGTATTAGCGCTGGGGGATAGAGTGTCAGATCGCTCCTGCTCATCCTGTTCAGCACCGGAGGATTGAATGTCAAACTGTTCCTGCTTCTCCCCCCCCCCATCACCATGGCCCCATTCATCTTGGTTTGCCTCCATGTCCCTAAACTACTCGGCATCTTCCTATTAGCCAGCCCTATCATTTTCCTTGCCCATGTGCAAACACCTGGGGGCTGTTCCTGTTCCCTACCCCCCTCTTGTCTCGCTGTCGGATGGGCCCCTCTATCTGTTGGTGGATTGTCTACCAGGCGTGCTCTTAAGGTCGCCCCCCCACTCATTAGATGTGTAGTTTCCTCAGCGCACAAGATAGTCGTCTCGTGGTTTGCACACGCTATTCATTGCTCTCTTCGTCACTGGCCGTGGATGCGTCTCTATCGCCCAGTCCTTCACTGGGCGTATCTCTGGCGTTCCTCTCCTCCTCCCAAGTTCCGCTACCCCTCCTTCGTGTGTGTGACTGTTCGGGGGGTGGTCATCCGACTGGCACTTTGTAGTTCTTCCCCCCTCCTCCTCCCGTATGTGTGTGTGTGTCGCAGGGTTGGCTATCTGATCATTCCTGCTCATTATCCTCCTCCCTCCCCCCTGTCTTAGCTGGATTGGGCTGTGCGTGTCTGGGGGATCTATGGGGTAGGCTTCCCCTGTTCTTCTTCCACTTATCACCCCTATGCCTCCTTGCGTGCAAATGCCTAGGGGTTGGTTGTCTGGTAGCATTCGACCGCCCCCCCTTTTCTTTTTGTGCTCAGCTGGGCCTGGGGCATTGTCTTGCCTGTAAAGTGCAACTCCAGTTCGTTGTTTTCTCTGGGGGTCGTAGTAGTCCCTTCTATTGCTCCATCCTTCCTTTGCAATTTTGCTGGCTAATAGGAAGACGCCGAGTAGTTTAGGGACATGGAGGCAAACCAAGACGAACGGTGATGGGGGGGGGAGAAGCAGGAACAGTTTGACATTCAATCCTCCGGTGCTGAACAGGATGAGCAGGAGCGATCCGACACTCTATCCCCCAGTGCTAATACACATGCCAAAGGAACAGTAGCAACTGGAGAGGAGAGGACAACTTTGGAGACGGCCCCTTTAAGAACGAGGCGCCCGACACTGATGAGCGGACCGATGACCAGGTCGAGGGCCCGGGCGCAGAAACAGCCAGTCATATAAGAACGGACTCCCAAATCTCACATTTTATGCTCTGACGATGTCGGCAGTGTGGCCGACGAAAGCTAAGCTTTGTAAATTAAACAGTCTTTGTTTAAGATTTTTATCCTGGTGATCGTTAATATTTATTTGGTTTACGATATATATATATATCGTATATATATATATATATATGTTTTCTGAGTCACGGGTGTTTGTATGTAGGTCTTTGGTAATTCGGGTTTTCTCCCGTGTAAAATTGGAAGTGTCTTGGCGACGTTTCGACGAAGTCTCATTCGTCATCTTCAGGCTGGTGTCTCTTCGGCCTCGTGCTTCTAGAAGCAATGTGTGATCGCAGCTGTTTCTTCCTTTTAACTGCCAGTGGAGGTATGAACTGATTGGATGGGAGGCTGTGGCTGATGTTTGGATTGGTTAGGGGCTTGGCTGTGCTCTGATTGGATGGGGGGTTGGCTGTGCTCTGATTGGCGGGGGGTGTGCTCTGCTTGGGTGGGGGCCCTGTTGTGCTCAGATTAGTCTGAGTTGCAGGGGATTTGAGATGGAGAGCTGCATTGCTGTTGTTTGGCTTCGCGTTCGTGGTCGTGCCACATCTTCAAGGTGGGTGTCAGTTTGCTTCACGTATGAAATGGAGGGTTTAAAATGGCCATGATGCAGCTGTGGTCTGGTTTCTGGTCCGCGGTCGTGCCTCATCATCGGTGCGGGTTTGAGTCTGCTTTTTGTGTGGATGTGTGGTGGTGACATCATGTGTGGTCTTCGTGAGTGTGGGTCCAGTGTTGCTCCTTGTGCTAGGGATTCGTCTGTCAATAAGGCTGGGTTTCCAATGGCTGGTAGGCGGGAGGTATCATCTCGTTTATTCATGCTGTGTGGGCGTTTTTCTATCTCGATGGCTTCTCTGATTATTCTGTTGTTAAAGTGTTCAGTTTTGGCAATAGTTCTGGTATTTTTAAAGTCAATTTTATGTCCTGTGGCTTTGAGGTGTTGGACCAGGGAGGAAGTTGGTTCCTCTTTTCTGACTGAGTTCTTGTGTTCTTCAATGCGTGCACTTATTCTTCTGTTGGTTTGTCCGATGTATGTGGTGGGGCAGGCGGTGCATGGGATTTCATATACTCCTTGATTTTCTAACTCAATTTTGTCCTTGGGGTTTCTTAGGATGGTGGATATTTTTCGGTTTGTGCAGAATGCTGTCTTGATGTTGTGTTTGTGGAGGATCTTGCTGATTTTGTCTGTGGTGCCTTTTATGTATGGGAGGAGGGCTTTGCCGTTTTCTTGTTCTATGTCTTGGATTTTAGTGGGGGTTTCTTTTTGGATTAAGTTGGTAATCTTATTTCTTTGGAATCCGTTGGATGTTAGTACATTAGTGAGAGTGTGTAGTTCGGTTTTTAGGTGTTGTTCGTCAGCTAAGCGTTTTGTTCTCGAGATGAGTGTCTTGGCTACGGAGTTGATCTGTGCTGGGTGGTGGTGTGAGAGTGCGTGCAGATAGCGTTTTGTGTGTGTTTTCTTCTGGTAGATGGTGTGTCCTAGGGAGCCATTGGATTTCTTGTAGACTAAGACATCCAGGAAGGGAAGTTGCTTGTTAGCTTCTGTTTCCATGGTGAACTGTATTTTGGGGTGTAGGCTGTTGAGGTGTGTGAGGAAGTTGTCTAGTTTTTCTTTCCCATGTGGCCAGATTATGAAGGTGTCGTCTACGTATCTGAGCCAGAGTTTGGGTTTATGATCAGATTTTTCTAGAGCTTGGGTTTCAAAGTGTTCCATGTAGAGGTTTGCAATGACAGGTGAGAGGGGTGATCCCATGGGTGCTCCTTCTATTTGTTTGTATTTTTGTCCGTTGTAGATGAAGTATGTGTTGGATAGGCAATGGTTGGTCAGATCTAGGATGTGCTTGGGGGGTTATATTTGTTTTGGATAGCTGTCAAGGCTTCTTTGATTGGCACTTGGGTGAAGAGGGAAATGACATCAAAGCTCACGAGTAGGTCGCTGGGCTGTAAGTTTTGTTTCTTTATGATCTCTATGAATTGGAATGAGTTTTTTTACGTGTGAGGTGATGGATTCTGCATAGGGTTGTAGTTGTTTGGCGAGAAATTTGGCTAGGTTTTGTAGAGGTGAGCCTATGGAGCTGACTATGGGTCTAAGTGGGTTCCTTCTTTGTGTATCTTGGGGAGACCATAGAGCTTAGGGCATCTGGATGATTTTTCTCTGGGAATGATTCTTTGCTGATCTCTTCGCTGATGGGGGAGGCTTTTATTTTGGATCTAGTGGTTTTTTCCAGGTAGGTGGTGGGATCTGTGTTAGGGGTTTGTATGTGGAGTCTTGGAGTAGGTTGGTTAATTTGGTTTGGTAGTCAGATGTGTTCATAACCACCGTGGCGTTGCCCTTGTCTGCTGGTAGGATTATTATGCTGGTGTCTTCTTTCAGGTTAAGTAGAGCTGTCTGTTCCTCTTTGTGTAAGTTGCTTTTGGGTGGCTTGCTGGTGCAGAGGATGTTGGAGATTTCGAGTCTGATTCTGTTAGCGTCGTCGGGGTTGATTTTGGTCAGGCTGGTTTCAACTCCGCATATAATGGTTTCCGTGGGGATGTGTTTGGGAGCGACTGCAAAGTTGAATCCTTTGGAAAGGACATTGGTTTCGGCTTTGGTGAGGATCCTATCTGAGATGTTATGCACTGTTTGTTTCATGTGTGGCTGTGAGGGAGGAGAGGTTTGTTTCTGGCGTTCTTGTAGTCTTCGGAATTTGTTGGTGTGTGTCTGTCTTGAGGGTGGTCTGTTTTCGGCTCTCCAGACGGCGAGTTGTTTGGATTTGTCCAAAGTGCGGGGTGGATCTTGTTGCTGAGTTTGCTATCCAACCTCCTAATCACCACCCCTGCACTTAGATGGATCAATCAGTCATTGCAGGAACAAATCTAGAAAAATCTGATCATAAACCCAACTCTGGCTCAGATACGTAGACGACACCTTCATAATCTGGCCACATGGGAAAGAAAACTAGACAACTTCCTCACACACCTCAACAGCCTACACCCCAAAATACAGTTCACCATGGAAACAGAAGCTAACAAGCAACTTCCTTCCTGGATGTCTTAGTCTACAAGAAATCCAATGGCTCCCTAGGACACACCATCTACCAGAAGAAAACACACACAAACCGCTATCTGCACACACTCTCACACCACACCCCCACACAGATCACTCCGTAGCCAGACTCATCTCGAGAACAAAACGCTTAGCTGACGAACAACCCTAAAAACCGAACTACACACTCTCACTAATGTACTAACATCCAACGGATTCCAAGAAATAAGATTTACCAACTTAATCCAAAAAGAAACCCCCACTAAAATCCAAGACATAGAACAAGAAAACGGCAAAGCCATCCTCCCATACATAAAAGGCACCACAGACAAAATCAGCAAGATCCTCCACAAACACAACATCAAGACAGCATTCTGCACAAACCGAAAAATATCCACCATCCTAAGAAACCCCAAGGACAAAATTGAGTTAGAAAATCAGGGAGTATATGAAATCCCATGCACCGCCTGCCCCACCACATACATCGGACAAACCAACAGAAGAATAAGTGCACGCATTGAAGAACACAAGAACTCAGTCAGAAAAGAGGAACCAACTTCCTCCCTGGTCCAACACCTCAAAGCCACAGGACATAAAATTGACTTTAAAAATACCAGAACTATTGCCAAAACTGAACACTTTTAACAACAGAATAATCAGAGAAGCCATCGAGATAGAAAAACGCCCACACAGCATGAATAAACGAGATGATACCTCCCGCCTACCAGCCATTTGGAAACCCAGCCTTATTGACAGACGAATCCCTAGCACAAGGAGCAACACTGGACCCACACTCACGAAGACCACACATGATGTCACCACCACACATCCACACAAAAAGCAGACTCAAACCCGCACCGATGATGAGGCACGACCGCGGACCAGAAACCAGACCACAGCTGCATCATTGGCCATTTTAAACCCCTCCATTTCATACGTGAAGCAAACTGACACCCACCTTGAAGATGTGGCACGACCACGAACGCGAAGCCAAACAACAGCAATGCAGCTCTCCATCTCAAATCCCCCTGCAACTCAGACTAATCTGAGCACAACAGGGCCCCCACCCAAGCAGAGCACACCCCCCGCCAATCAGAGCACAGCCAACCCCTCATCCAATCAGAGCACAGCCAAGCCCCTAACCAATCAGAACACACCTCCACCCAATCAGAACACAGCCAAGCTCCCATCCAATCAGTTCATACCTCCACTGGCAGTTAAAAGGAAGAAACAGCTGCGATCACACATTGCTTCTAGAAGCACGAGGCCGAAGAGACACCAGCCTGAAGATGACGAATGAGACTTCGTCGAAACGTCGCCAAGACACTTCCAATTTTACACGGGAGAAAACCCGAATTACCAAAGACCTACATATATATATATATATATATATATATCTTTTCGTAGATTTTCACGGGTACAGGTATGCAGGTCTTGGCGTATTCGGGTCTTTTCCCATGTAAGATTGAGAGTATCTTGGCGACGTTTCGACGAGGTCCCACTCGCCATCTTCAGGCTGGTGTCTTCGGCTTGTGTGAGCAAAGCATGATCGGAGCTGCCGTCCTTCTATAAATATTGGAGGGGTGTGTGGCGTATTGGCTTTGTAGCTGTAAGCAGGTTGGTTGGCTGTGTTGTTACATCTTGATTGGAAGATGGAATTGATGTAAGCAAATTAGTCAGTTGTTTGGTAACATCCTGAACAATGGGCACACAGCCAGCACCTCAGCCACACAGGATGTTACCAAACAACTGACTAATTTGCTTACATCAATTCCATCTTCCAATCAAGATGTAACAACACAGCCAACCAATCCGCTTACAGCTACAAAACCAACACACCACACCCCCCCTCCAATATTTATAGAAGGACGGCAGCTCCGATCACTTTTCCATTGCCAATGAATTTTTAACCTTGAGTATTAACAGAAGGATTTACAATTCTAATAGAAGAGAATATATATAGCTCAGAGTTGAACTGTGGAGTCCTTCATTCTCTCTGAACTGAAACTTGCAAATGTTTTATTACCTGACTAGGTAACATCACCAGTATTAGTGAGTGTGGGTTTGATCCCTGTTTATATCAGTTGTTTGCCCTGCAAGCAATGATGGATATGTGTTTTCCCCCCTTGGTAGTTGCTTGAATAGTGTGTAGTTTTATGCTTTTTTTGTTTGGAGTTAATCTCTGTTTATCTAGGTGTTGGCTGTTGGAGATGGTGCATTCTGATCTTTTTATTTCCTTTTTAGCTTTTTTATTGTCTCTTTTGAATAATGTGCAAATGTGACTCATCTCTTTGTGTCTGTTGATGGGTGATTTATCTGGATGCTAAGCTTCCATGAATTCCCCAGTGTTTTAGGATTCAGGTTGGTCTAGAATGGTTAGTTTTTCAGAAACTGGTTGAGTCTGTTCCTGTATTGTGAGATTAAGGAGATTTATCATGTCTTATACCTACAAGCAAGTGTTCCTGGATCCATTAACCAAGTTTTCTATAAAAGTTGTATTGCAAAATACCGCAAGAAAATAAAAAAGAATAGGTCTTATGAAAAAAGCATCAAAAGCAATTAAACAAATACATAAAATTCTCTTAATGCAATAAATGAATATCTAGTCTGCTAGTTTAAAGTCAAAAAGGCAAAATCCCACTTCACACCTGCTCACAGTGACCTTCTACTGATTTCTCATATTGCTCACATTCTACTGATTTCTACTGACCTTCTACTGATTTCTCATATTGCCCCAGTCCTACACAAATTCACAATAAGTCAATTTGCAGGTTATTACCTTTTGTTGATGAAATGATGTCCCACTTCACTCTTGATCAAGGTGGTCTTCTGCTTTTTCCCCAGAATGCTTCAGGCCTATGCAAATGAAATTGATGAGGGTCTGATTTCTATGTTTTAGAGAAGTCAGAATTATGCCTTGTAGATATTCTTAGGTTTATTTATGTCATGCTCATTTCCATGTTTATTATTCTTGGATAGTCTGCAAGAACCTAACAATTTCACCAGTCAGAGAAACAATTGGTTGAATTTAATGTCCTGGATTCTATTTGCAGGATATACAGCAATGTGTAGCAAATACAGTACCCACTTAAACAGATATTAGTGATCCTCAGATTAGAAACTGCTCTCCCTCAAATTCAGAAAACCAATGTAGTTTATCTGTGGGACAATTTGGCAATTAGGAGTGTCTTCCTGCCAATAACACTGAACAAATTCAGATAAAAATAGTGGGAAACTATTCTGAGTAAGCTGCACATTTGTGGACTGAATACCTGTTAAGTTTAAACAAAGCCAAGGAAGCTATTAAGTGACAGGTTGAGGATGTGCAGTTTACAGTGTGAACTCAGCCAAACCTCCAGGATGGATTGTTCTCTTAAGGAAAGACCAAGAAATTATCCTCCAAATTAAGACATTTATCTTAATCTACATTAAATATTTCAGGGCTTCCTCCAGAGCCTGTTTTAACACCCTTTCTGGTCAGTCCAAGAATGTAAATTTAACAGCAACCTAGCCGTGCAGAAGCTTTGTGCCTGCACATCAGGAGAAAACTAAAACATAAGATATTACAATGTAAGTTTTAGATTTGTGGCTATAAAAATTTAAGAACTAAATCCCAAGAGCTACAATGCTTCGTTGCCTCAATGAGTTCCATTTGTCTGTCATGTGTGTGTGTGTGTGTGTGTGTGTTTATGTGCGAATGTGCCCACACATGCCTTCTAATCACTGTTGACTCCTGATGATTGCCTGAACATGTCCCTGCAGTTTTCTTGGCAAAGGTTTCTAGAACTGACTTGTCCTTGCCTGCTTCCCTGGGCTGAGAGAGAATAACTGGCCCAAGGTCACCAAGCTTTGTGCCTAAGATGGGATTGGCACTTCTGTTTTTTAGCCTGGTGCCTCAACCTGGCCCTGAGTTTTTGGTTAACAGAAACCTAAAAGTGACCTAAAGAATTGTCTCCTAGGATGTAGGACTTGCCATAGAAGAATTCCAATGGGGACTAGCTAATACCGGTATGTGCTTATTCAAATTCTATTTCAGTATATTTATTTTCTTTCATGTCCTATTTTACCTATGGAGTCTGTCTTAAGATTGTAATATTGTGGAAACAGAGATGGAGATGGAGCCAGGGTAGTGTAGTGTAGTGGTTAAGTGCTGGGACAGGGGGAACAGAAGAGAGCTGAGTGACGTAGGGCCAGTGATTTCCTCTCATTACAAACCAGCATTAGGATCTCCGACAAGCTGGTTGAAAATCAAAATCTCTCATTGCTTTAGGCCAAAAAAAAAAAGCTTCTGACAAACTTTTTTTGGAAGAACTAGGCAAGAGTGTTGCAACTAAGTGAAAACAATAAATGTAAATTCAGATAAATATAGACATCAGTCTTGCACTTTAAATATTCTGATTTTTTCACACCAGTGTTCATTCAACTTGGTTAGCCCTGCGAGGTAGGCCAGACCAGGAAACAGCTTCCACAAGAAATATTGGAGCTGTGTTGTACTGTGGTAGGTTGTAGAAACAGGATCACATTCCCTTCCCTTATTTCAAAAAGAGTCAGGAGTTTTTCATATTTTAAATCATTTTTAAAAAATCACGGTAGCACAACCTTAAGTTTCTTTCCCAGGCTTTGTTTTCTTGTACTGAGCTCATGATTTGGTCTAAAGCAGAGGTCCCCAACTTTTTGTGCACCAGGGACCGGTTCCGTGGAGAGAGGTTTTTCCACAGACTAGAGGAGGTTTCAATGTGCTGTCTGCATTCTGCAGATGAGGCTTTGCGTGTTTGCACAGCCCGGTTTCTGGCATGCCACAACCATGGACCGGGGGTTGGGGTCCCCTGGACTAAGGGTCTACAATGATCTCATCTCCATGGTCATCTCTGTATTCCTATATAAATTCAGTACTGAAAGAGAACTGGTTTTCAGCATTGATTTTGAAGATAATACAGATCAGACTTTTATGGGTGGAGGATAGTGTTCCTGTACCTCTTACGCCAAGGAGTATTTGTGAATAACCTGTACGAAATCATTCATTCATTGTACACAAATATCTACTGCAATCTTTCTTCTCTCCCACTCCACCCCTAGCGCTGAGGCTAGCACCAGCATGAGGGTTGCACCAAGGCTAGTGCCAGCGTGAGAGTCACGCCAAGGGTTGTGCCGAGGCTAGTGCCAGTGTGAGGGCAGTGAGCATACACGCACATGTGCACGCACTGGCCAGCCACTTACACGGTCCATTGGCCAAGAGGCCACGGCATGGGAGCGGGCCGCTGCCCATAGGTTGGGGACCTCTGTTTTAAATTATCTTAAAAGTTTCTGGGAGAGAGGAGGAGGAGGAGGAGGAGGAGGAGGAGGAGGAGGAGGGAAGAGGAAGAGGAGGAGGAGGAGGAGGAGGATATTGGAGATTGACATTTAGAAATATTTTTCATACCCCAAAAAATGTTTACTAATTTTATCAATCTTCTGAAGATTATAGCATCCCTTACCTTTCCTTATTCTTATGATGGTGTCAAAACCATTCCATGCAGAATTTCAGACATATTATCAGGCAGAATTTCCAAGTTTATCTAATTTGATCTTAATGGATTGTAAAATGTGACATCTGGGTTCCAGTCTCCAGAGATTTTTTTTTTAATGGCAGCTTGTATTTGTGGCCAGAGGAAGGAATGCTTTAACCCTTTGCCCTGGATATTTTTTGTAATTACATTTGGTCTTTTCATGCTGAGGGACAGGGACGAGGAAATAAAACTTTAGTGGTGACATAAATTAAGAAAATTGTTTCAAGGGAAAGGATAAGAATCAATTCCCTTGCCTTGTTCCACAATTCCCATCTGATTTTCCCCCACCATGTTTCCAATTAAATGTTTTATTTCACATATAATACTTTAGAAATAATAAAGCAAAAGGGACATGTGCTACATGTGTACTTAAAGAAGAGTTTCATTTTTTAAATTCAACATTTTTTAAAAATAAAAACAACTCTTTAATAGCATTCCAATAGGCTTTTTTTTGCTGTCAGCTGGTGTGTTTGTACATTGTTTTGATATAAAGAGCTATTTTGAGAAACCATGTTGCAGAAAAAAATATTGGTTTGTGAGTTATGTTTTGTTGTTAATTGTTTACCTTTTAAATTCAGTGTCAGACTTGAAGCCTGGAGCAATTCATTTTGACTGCCATTCTTTTCAGAAGAATCTTTCCCTTCCATTCCCTCTGCTCCACCTTATGAGTCCTTTCTCTTTTTAACCAAAACATACCCAGTTAAACTGAAAGTTCAATTTTCAATTTAGCAGATGTATCCTTTTTTAGATGCTGAAAGATCAAAGAATTTTCCCCTCCCTGTTCTCAGATCTAAAAACTATTGCTTTGATTGCACATTTTACTTGAATTTGGTCAGCTTAACAATTCTCAGCCTGTTCCATGTTACGCTGGGAAAAAAAATGGTTTCTTTTCATGCTGAAATTCCAATTTACTCTGGAATTATTATCTTGATTTGTAATTTTGAACCTTAGCCTCTGAAAGTCCATTCTTTTGCTTTCCTATTCCACAGGAAATAAACAAAATAAACTTGAATTTGATTAAAAAAAGAACTGTTAAATAACATACTGAAATTCATGGCTTGCAAATCCTTACACATAATTGAATTTTGTGTTGCCTGACATAAATTAAACTGGATTTTATGTTAATGTTGTTAGTGGAGAGGAAGCAATGGCTCAGCGGTTAAATCTGCTGAGCTTTTCAGCTGGAGAGCTGACAGTCTGGGTTTGAGGCTCCCATTACTTGCCCCAGCTCCTGACCACCTAGCACACAGGTGTCAAACTCACCACGTCACATGATGTATCATGACGTATCGCAACTCTTTTTGCATTGCCGGCAATGGGGTGGGCGCAGCTTCAGTATGATGAAAACGGCCCGTGGGCCGTCAGTTTGACACCCCTGACCTAGCAGTTCAAAAGCATGCAAAAGAGAGTAGATAAATAGGTACCACTTTGGTGGGAAGGTAAGAGCATTCTGTGTGCCTTTGGCATATAGCCATGATCATGGAAATTGTCTTCCAACAATACTGGCCAAGAAATGAAGATGAGCACCATACCTAGAGTTGGACATGACTGACAAGCAAACTTTTACCTTTTACAGTTGTTAATGGAGATTACCAACATTAATCATACTTGAGCCTTATATAGCTTGAAGATTTCATTCGTCAGAAGGCGCTTTTGGGTTGAAAGGATTATCTGGTAACATCACTGTTGCCCAGTGGACTTTCCTGTTGGGGGCTCCTTTCATGTCCTGTTAATGTGCCCACTGAGATGGTATCTATGTATGTACTCACGTTTACATGCTTTTGAACTGCAGGAGATGGAGCGAGTGACAGGAGCTCACCCCATCACACAGCAGCACTTGGGTGTTGAATGTGGGTTTGCTGATTGTCAACCCAGCATTCTAACCACATGAGCCACTGCGCTCCTCTGCTTAATGATGATTATGTACCATAAAATTGTTTTTCACTCCCATTAACCACATAGATAGATATTTTTTCATGATATGATATCTCCAACCTGGTCCTTCCCCAATGGTCCCCTCAACACCATCATAACTGAGTCCATCCATCTTGTTACTGGTCATCATCTTCCCACTCCCTCCATCCTTCCCATAATTAGAGCCTTTCATGAGAGCTAGGTCTCTGCATAATATGTCTAAAGCATACAAGTTGATCCTGGTCAGTTGCACCTTATGTGACAATTTTGAATTGATTTGTTCAATGACCAAGTGTGATTCCCCCCCCCTGTCCACAGTATTTTCCAACACCAAAGGCATCGATACAAGGACAGGACCAGTTAGTTGTAGTATATTTTGGGCAATTTGGTAGTATGTGGTCTGTTACAAAGAATGAATATTTGTCAAAAGAAGCAAAAATGTTGTGTATAGGAATGTGGTCTGCCCATTGTATCAGTGTCAGCATTTAGTACATCAGGTACTGATTGCAGTGGGAATGAGATTTTGAAGGAATGTGTGTGTGGGGAAAAGAATGAATGAGTTATGAGTGTTAATTACAACATTGACTGGCTACTAATTTGGTTCTACAAAGAGAATAAATGACAACTTCACCACAAAACATATGAAATATATGAAGGAAGAATGAATATGTTAAAGGAAGGGAAAAAACGGAGAAACATCTGACTGTATGGAGATGATGATCTCCTCAAAAGGTTGTTGTTGTTAGTTGTGAAGTCGTGTCCGACCCATCGCAACCCCATGGATAATGTTCCTCCAGGCCTTTCTGTCCTCTACCATCTTCTGGAGTCCATTTAAGCTCACACCTACTGCTTCAGTGACTCCATCCAGCCACCTCATTCTCTGTCGTCCCCTTCTTCTATTGCCCTCAATCTTTCCCAGCATCAGGCTCTTCTCCAGTGAGTTCTTCCTTCTCATTAGGTGGCCAAAGTACTTGACTTTCAACTTCAGGATCTGGCCTTCTAAGGAGCAGTCAGGGTTGATCTCCTCTAGGACTGATGATTGATTTAAGAGTGGTTGCAAAGACATAAAGTTATGGGTGTGAGGGCAATCTGGCTGCAACCTCTGTCACCCCACTAATTGCCAGAGATGACAGAAAGTTATACAGATGTAACGGTGTTAGTGTAAACTAGCTGTATCTCTTTTTTTTTCTTTTCTGATCTTGTGGCTTTAATTTTTTCAACTCCCGATTTCTTCTTTCCTCTCTGTACTTTGCAAAACATTATTTGAATCTCAGTGTCAAATTTTCCTCAGGTACACTTCTTGGATTGTTTTGTGAATAGTGTGATACGTTATGTATGGATAGACAGATTTTGAGGTTGTCTGCTTTTTCCCCCTCTATATTAAATGTCGAGTTGCAGATTTGATGTTGATCAGGTAAATGATGCTTAATTATGTTTTTCAGTATAATATCAAACCTTAGCACATATTTGCACTTTGTTATGTGTAAATATAAGCATTTAAGGAGGTGGCAGAATGATGGAAAAATGTGGTAGGAAGAACACCATTCTCCTCTTCCTCCTCCTCTTCCTCCTCCTCCTCCTCCTCTTCCCTTCCCCCTCCCCCTCCTCCCCTCCTCCGCCTCCCCTCCTCCCCCCTCCCCCTCCTCTACTCCTCCTCCTCCTCCTCCCCTCTTTTGTCCCCCCCTCCTCCAACTCCCCTCCTCCAACTCCCCCTCCTCTGACTCCCCCTCCTCCGACTCCCCCCTCCTCCTCCTTCCCTTCCACTATCATAATTTCCAATAATGAAGAAATCCTAGAAAGACTACCAAGAGAAATATGCACAGAAAATTTTATTGAGGGAAGGGAACTGCAAGGTAGATTTTGCATAGTTGGGTTGGGGGAGGGGCAATGGGCACGAGACTGACAGAAGCAGCATTGGAGCCTCATGGTCCAAGCCCCACCCCTTTTCTAGATGCACCATGCCATTGCGCACTTCCTCCGAAGGGTTGAGCTTGTACTGTAACACTGCAATGCTACTTTTTTCATCTGATGAAAGCAACCAGATTCTGCAGCTGCCACTGGTATTCCTATTTCTGCATAAAGTTCCAATTCCAATTTTGCAAGGACAACTGGTCATCATCGTTGCCTGCCAAGCTAGTGCTTCATAGCAACTGTCCAAGAATTTAAACTATTGTCATTAATTTCGGTCTCCTTTTTTTCTTCCATTTCCAATTTGCTAATGTCCAGAAATAGCTAGAGATGATAAGCTTCTGTGCATTTATATACTTGCTTGGTGAGACAGGGGACAAGCAGCTAAGAAAATCAAAAGCAGTATTTGAATTTCTCTACAAGATGGCAAGACCATTACCCATTTTTTTTTGAGCTTTAGGAGCTTCAACAGAGATTGCACTATTGCAAATAAAATTAATGGGTGACAAGTTGTTCAGCAATTATGATTCGGCTAAAGGACAATTTTATGGAGTCCAGGCACAGAGCTGTTTAGAAATTCCAGACTTCAGTAATGGATCAGTGCAATACAATCTTCAGAAATGAACTCATAAACTAATAGAAAGTGCTGCATATTGGCTGCAGTCCCTTTGTCTAAAACAAATGTCAGTTTCAGATGGCTGTAATTGAAATTGTGAATATTTAACAAGGGGGCAGAAGAGCCAATGAACAATGTTTAATGGTTTGTCTAAAGTGCATTCATTTTTGTTAGTAATGTAATGCTAATGTTTATTGTAAAGTTAATGGATAAATCAGTCATCAATTATTACCAATGACCAATTCACATTAGGACTGTTTTTCCAGCACTACTAGTTACCCATAAAAATGTGCATTGGAGCTATTTATGTAGCAAAGGACTATGCACTCTTTAGCACAGGTCTGAAGAGTTTTTCCTCCATCCTTCTTGTTTAAAATATTGAAAGATAGAATTTGGGCTTCATTTTCACACTAGCATCTCTTACAAATTATGATGAGTCAAATAGAAAACTAGAATTCATGGAAAAGATATTGATAAACCATGTCACTTGGAAACTGATTAGGACTGACAGAATTATAATCAAGGTATGAAATGAGGCTATTTATGGCCACCTAATTCTACCTATGGCCTATAATAATAATAATAATAATAATAATAATAATAATAATAATAATAATAATAATAATAATAATAATAATAATAATAATAATAATAATAATAATAATAATAATAATAATAATAATAATAATAATAAATAATAAAGATGGAAGGACCTGGGAGTCCATCGAGTCCAACCCCTGCTCAGGCATGAAACCCTACACCATTTTGGACAAATGGCTGTCCAGTCTCTTCTTAAAAAACTTCCAGTGGGAGCATTCATCGATTCTGGAGGCAGGTTGTTCCATGGTTAATGATTCTAACTGTTCAGGAAGTTCTCCTTAGTTCTAGGTTGGCTCTTACCTGATTAGTTTCATCCATTGCTCTTGTCCTGCCTTCAGGCGCTTTCGGAGAAATAGCTTGACTCCCTCTTCTTTGTGCAGCCCTGAGATATTGGAACACTGCTAATCATGCACCCCTCGTCCTTCTCTTCGTTAAACTAGACATACCCAATTCCAGCAACTGTTCCTTATATGTTTTAGCCTCCAGTCCCCTAATCATCTTTGTTGCTCTTCTCTGTACTCTTTCTAGAGTCTCAGCATCTTTTTTACATAACGGTGACCAAAACTGGATGCATATTCCAAGCGTGGCCTTACCAAGGCATTGTAAAGTGGTATTAATACTTCACGTGATCTTGATTTTATCCCTCTGTTAATGCAGCCCAGCACTGTGTTGGCCTTTTTGGCAGCTGCAGCACACTGCTGGCTCATATTTAAGTGATCGTCCACTAGGACTCCGAGATCCCTCTCACAGTTACTACTATTGAGCAAGGTACACCCTATACTTTACCTGTACATTTGGTTTTTCTTGCTTCAATGTAGAACCTTACTTTTTTCACCATTGAATTTCATTTTGTTAGATAGCGCTCAGTGTTCAAGTCTGTCCAGGTCCTCCTGTATCTTAAGCCTGTCTTCTGGAGTGTTGGCTATTCCTGCCAGCTTGGTGTCATCCGCAAATTTGATGAGTTCCCCATCTATCCCCTCGTCCAAATCATTGATGAAAATGTTGAAGAGCACTGGGCCTAGAACAGAGCCCTGGGGCACCCCACTACACACTTCCCTCCATATAGATGCAGTTCCATTGAGGACCACACGCTGAGTACGGCCAGTCAGCCAGCTACGAATCCATCTGGTGGTGATGCTGTCTAACCCACATTTTTCTATCTTATCAAGTAGTAGGTTGTGATCTACTTTATCAAATGCCTTACTGAAGTCCAAGTAAATTTAATCCACAGCCATTCCTCTGATCCACTAATTGTGCACTTGGTCAAAGAATGCAAAATAAGGGGTTTGTCTGGCATGATCTGTTTTGGAAAACCCATGTTGGCTTTTAGTAGTGATTTTGTTTGCCTCTAGGTGTTCGCTGATTCGTTGTTTGATTATTCGTTGTTTGATTATCTTTTCCAGAATCTTCCCAGGTATTGAGGTCAGGCTGATAGGTCTGTAATTTCCTGGATCCATTTTGTTTCCTTTTTTGAAGATGGGAACTATATCAGCTCTTTTCCAGTCCTCTGGTAATTCCCCAGTGCTCCAAGATCTTTGAAAAATATAGTTCAGTGGTTCTTTGTTACCAATACAGAATTTTGTGCAGATTTCCAGAGAATCTGGGTGAGCATCCTGAAGCATCAGGATGTAAAGAGTTGTGTGCCATCCATTATCCATTCATGGGGGGAGGTGTTAAAAAAGCAAAGGGTGGTCCAGCGGCACAGTTGAAGCCCAGCCCCAAAGAGCAAGGGCTTTTATTGAGCTGCCATCATTACCATCTTCCTATTTTTGACTTGCACTCCCCCCCCTCACACACACACTATTTGTGCTCTCTATTATTGCTCAAGAAAACAGGAGAAGGAATTTCTACTTGCACTTCTTAGGCTTAAGGCTAGAAGTGGGTAATCCATGTCTTCGGATCTATATAATATCTCCAGCTGCATCCTTCCATTCCTTTCCCATCTCCCTGATTAAAATTGCAAACAAACAAAAACATGATGTGGTTCCCCTCCTAGTTGAAGGGATCTAATCAAGATCACTAAATGTGATCTTTATGATAAACATTCCCTTTAAGGAGGATAGATCATAATAAGCTGGCAGAAGTATAACTAGGGTAAGTGGAGAATTAATCTTATAACAGAATAATAGAGTTGGAAGGGACCTTGTAGGTTATCTAGTCCAATCCCCTGCTCAGGTAGGAAACCCTATATCATTCCAGACAAATGGTTGTCCAATCTCTTCTTAAAAACCTTTAGTGTTGGAGTATTCACAACTTCTGGAGGCAAGTTGTTCCACTGATTAATTGTTCTAACTGTCAGGAAATTTCTGCTTAGTTCTAGGTTGCTTCTCTCCTTGATTAGTTTCCATCCGTTGCTTCTTGTCCTGCCTTCAGGTGCTTTGGCGAATAGCTTGACTCCCTCTTCTTTGTGGCAGCCCCTGAGATATTGGAACACTGCTATCACATCACCCCTAGTTCTTCTTTTTAATCTTTTTTTGTCCACAATGACCTAGATTTATTCCCAGTTTTCTTTTGTCAAGTTCCTTGCCTCCTATCTTTCACGTTCTAACTGAAAACAACAGTAATAATGTTTCTATCAGGGTTTACATTAATAGTCCATTTTTCTATTAAGAAGCTCATGGCAGAGTATATTAGAATTAACTCCTTTAAGTAATGCAGTACTCTTTGAAAATTGCTTACACTGAAAGAGATTGGGAACCAATACAAAACCAGATGGAATCATGGGATGTATCCCTCTTTATGTAATGAGAGTCTATCTATGGCTGACACAAAGAAATTATCTTTCACTTTTGTATGGTCTTGATGGTACCAAGGATGCTATTTGCAATGAGGAGGGGGGCTCCATTCAAACAATTCATATAGAATCTGGCCCTCTAAACACCACATGATTTTGGAAATATTGGATCTTCTGCTTTATGTTATTGTTACTGTTATTCACATAGTCAGCTATTCAGACTGAATTTGCAATTTTTACCCTTCCCAAAGACATGGGACAGGCAAATAATAATAATAATAATAATAATAATAATAATAATAATAATAATAATAATAATAATAATAATAATAATAATAATAATAATAATAATAATAATAATAATAATAATAATAATAATAATAATGATAATGATGATGATGATGATGATGATGATGATGATGATGATGATGATGATGATGATGATGTTTGATGATGTTAGAGGTACTGTCATACAACATGACCTGTTCCGAATAAAGCTGCCTTTTGCAACTGACCAATGATAAATTTGTCAGTGCTGAGGGTGTTCAGATGTTGCTCCAGATGTTTTGGGATTGCAACCAAAGCACCTATCACTATTGGTACAGAAATTTTGTCAGTGGGCAGATTTTCTAAGTGCCATCCAAGATTTTTTGATATGGCATCCAGTGTGCTGACATCCAATGTGCTGATAACCACTGGGATCACCACATCTGGTTTATGCTATAAATCTTTCAATTTTGATTTTTAGATCATGATACATTATAATCTTTCCTGATTCTTTGTGTGCTATTCTACTATCCCCTGGTATCTACACTTGCTTCTTTTCAACTATAGTTATATCCGGTGTGTTATGAGCCAAGACTTTAGTATTTAGTAATACTTCTGTATTATTATTATTATGATTATTGGCAGCATGCTTAATAATTGATGTATAAGGGATGGTAACCAAAGAGAAAATACAGCAAATTTATAGCATCAAAATGCTTTGTTTCCCAGCTGTGTTTCTTTGCTTCATTAGACTAATCCTTTCAGAGGTATATGAAAGAAATAAAGTGATAAATCCACTAAGACTTTCTCCTGGAATATGTACAGCTGATTTGACCACAACTAGCTATCTTAGCTATTCTCTTTTATGAATTTTGGACAGCACTTACATAGATTATATGCTGCTATATATATAGTCCGAATTTGACTCAGTGTTGTTCATATCCACCCCCGCCACCCTGATCTAAAATACACTTTTCTTCATATTGTGCCAATGAATTAACCTTGAATCTCATTTGTTAAAGTCTGTGTCTTTGACATTTTTTAATAATTTATGTGGATTTCACCATGCAGATATTTATATTTGGTGACATGGCATCATTTTTTATTGATATGGGACTTTAAATATTTATAGCCTATGCACAGTAGGAAACTGGTTTAGTTCAAATATATTGTAATCAATAAACTGGGCATTAATATGCAAATCACACCTTATAACAAAAGTACACAGTAATGACGCTTTCTCTCCTCTTAACTAAACCACAAATAAGTTAAAAATATGGGATTTTAAAAATATTTCTTCACTAAAGGCAGGGTTGTGATTGGCCAAGGAGCAAAGCCCTCTGAGATGCAATATGCATCTGAGAATGAGAAACAAAAATGCATTTTATATATACATATACATATCATATCCATATCCATATCCACACACACACACACACACACACACACACACACACACACACACACACACAGTATTCCAGATATTGTATCTGAGAATTTGGAAAAAAATCAGAGAAGAGCAACTAAGATGATCAAAGGCCTGGAGACTAAAAAATATGAAGAATGGCTGCAGGAGTTGGGTTTGTCTAGTTTAAAGAAAAGAAGAAATAGGGGAGATATGATAGCAGTATTCCAGTATACACACACACATATATATATATATTTATATATATATATATATATATATATATATATATATATATATATATGAATGAATATATGTGTGTGTGTGTGTGTGTGTGTGTTTATGATGCACCCGGTCGGCCCAAATATGGGAAGAAGAAATTGACTTTATACTTAATACTTAAAAAAGATGTAATATTTCAACTGATTTCTTTCAGGGGTGAGGGTTGGAGGAGAAAATTAAATCTGCGATCTTTTCCAAATCTGCATTTCTTGTTTCTCATTTGCCTTATAAGAATGGACAAGAAGTTATAGAAAATATTGTCATGGTACTTGTCTTCATTTCCTAGAATCGCATGTTATTCCATAGTCCCATTCTGTAATGGCAATTCCAAGAAAGTAGCCTAAAAACCTCACTGCAAGACCTTTTCACTGCTCTAGATGTGTCAGAATGATTTTTTTGGAAATTAAAATAATCTAGGAGATTTACGTAAAATTAGCCACATCCTCCCTCTTTCTCCTGAACTTCAAATAATATTTTCTTTCATCACCCTTGAGAAGAGGATGTTGCTATTTTGACACCTTCTCCTTCCTCCCCAAAAATTGCTGATGAAGTTTTCTATTTATAAATATGGCAATCATCTATGGGGAGTTTCAGCAGTTCCAAGAAGGTTCCACACCCATTTGCACTATTCAGGTGACCCTGATTACACAGATAATCCTCCAAGTGGCCTCAATCACTCTCAGAAAGAGTGCTAATGATCAGATAACTGCAAGGAATATAAATCCTTCATCCTCCACCATTCAGTCAGAACTGAAGAAACTTCTTCGATGAGAAGTGAAAAACAAAGTCCAGTTGCCTTTTGAAAAAGCACCTTTGGGACAAAAATGGTGATCTCCTTCTAGCTATATATAAAGACTGACCAACATTTGATTTATAAAGACTGTGAATCAGAAGTATGTACTGCATTGAAACATCTTTTTTCCAAGATCTTCATGAGAATGTAATGTCAACCTTCATATGATTTGCAGAGAGACCAGTCATTTCCATGGAAACAGCCATCAAATCCAAATCTTACATAACCTTAATGAGTTTCTTTTCTCTCAGTTATTTTGTGATCATAATTAACTCTGTAGTACAGCAGCTCTTTTACAAAAGGTATCTGATCTAAAGTAAAAAAAGCAACAGTTACTATTGTTGTTGTTGTTAAATTAGGTTAAGTGGAATTTGAAATGGAAGGGCATGCCCAACACTTTCTGCTTCCTTGTGTCACCAAAAAAGATCAAATTAAAGGATGATGGTTTTTAAATGAGTTACTGATTTAAAAAAAAAAAAAAACTTTCTATGGGAATATGTGATTCTATGTAGCCAGATATTAATCAAGAGGGGAAAAAAATCTTGTGTATATAAAATACAGTTAAAACAGTTCATGCTGGGAGGTGTAAGTTTTTTGTTGACGAATAAGAGAGTGAAATGTGTTCCATCACAGAAGAGATCCTCCATGGTAAACAAACTATAGAGGAGAAATGAAGGAAGGAAACAGATGTGGAATGATAAGAAGCTTGTTTTGTTCAGAGAACATTGATGTTTGCTATGGGGGGGTAAACAATTGTTTGGATGTAGGATTTGTCTGATCATCTTCTTGTTATACTCCACTGTGAATGAGCAAAACAAGATTTTTGCACAGAAGGCAAGGAAGTGATATTTTCTTCAATGGAATAAAGAAAGCCATACCCCTGTTCCTTTTTGTTCCAGAGATTCCATCAGATATTTGAAACAGATTATTGCAAAGCAAGATATATATATATATATATATATATATATATATATATATATATATATATATATATATATATATATATATATATATATATATATATATATATATATATATATATATATATATATATATATATATTAATAAATAAATAAATAAATCTCAAAACACAATTGTATCACTTAAAATTTTTGGCAGGAAGCCTCCATTATTATTTATTTAGAGTATGGCATACAATGGCATACAATGTCAGGGAAATCTACACATGCTAGACACAGAAGCTATCAGCAGTCCTGACAGCCTAGCTCATTCCTTTTGGCACTTGCTAGCTTTACACCAATTAGCTAGTAGTGCTGGGGTGCTAGGTCTTCCAGGCTCCTCTGCTGTTCTTGTTTAGCCTCATGTCGTGATGCCTCACGTCTGGCCAGGTCCAATTCCGACTTCCACTCTCTGCATATTTTCCACCAAAGTGGTACCCATTTATCTACTTGCAATATTGCCTGCTTTTGAACTTCTTGGTGGGCAGGAGCTAGGAATTGAGCGATGGGAGCTCACTCTGCTTCATGGAGCCAGGCTCGAACTGCCGGAATGCAGACCATTTCTGCCCAGCAGTTCCAGTGCCATTAATCCTCTGCCCCATTGCATCTCCCCCCCCCCTATGGGAAGCCCCATGCCCAACATAATGAGAGGAGAAGCTATGGAGGCTGTAGAGTGATGGAAAGATAAAAGAAAACAGCATCTGTATTCTCCTCTTCCCCTTCTTTTGCCTCTTTCTCCATCGTCTTCAAAATGAAGAAAATCCAGATGTCATCAAAAGAAATTCCCAAACTCCCTGAAATGATAGAAAAACAGAAACCTCTTTCTCAGGAGAAGTAAACATCTGAAATTTGGAAGCCTTTGTGAGGAGGCATGAAGCAAGACCAATGATAGTTTGATAAAAGACTGATAATGACTTTCATTCTGACAAAATCAAGTTCTTTGGATGCTGCTGGATATAGCATGAGTGTCAATTTCCAACTCGAGTATCCAAATAAAAGTCCAGGATTTTTTTAATCTCTGAAAAGCTTATTGTTTATTGAATACATGGCCTGGTAAAGGTGGGGAAAAACTAACTCTAAAGTCCTAAGGCATCAGACCATAGCATATAACAGCCAACTTTCCCAGCCAACCCCCCCCCCCCCCGATATCCACATAGCCCATGTAAACAAGTTCTCTTTGTTATGGGACCCATCTGCTATCTTCTTCACACCTGCTGGAATGTCCTTGAAAGGTTTCCATACTGCCGACTCTCAGCAAGCTTCCGTAGAACTGGAGAGGTTTCGTTTCTCTAACTAACCCATTTGAAAGCAACACCTCCCCCCTTTACTCTAATGACAAGATGAAAACAGAGAAGCACATAGCTGCCAAATTTTCACTCTTGACAATGAGTTCAGACCACTGCAAAGAAGGACCCACCCTTTCCCCATCAGGAATATCCATCATAACCTCGAATAATTAAGTAAGCTCAAAAAATACCTTTAAGAGAAAGCTTAAAGAAATTCTTATACCACTTAAAAATAAAGTAGTAAAAGAAGAAGTCACATTTCACCTGGGAAGAGAGTCTTCAAGACATTGAAGATCAATATTGCTATAGTTTTAAACTATTTGGCTCTTCCTGTTACCCACTGTCCAAGTATCACTGATGCCCAGGTGTTTTGGCAGAAAAAAACATCTTTGCAGGGAATATTTGTTAGCTGTTCTGATTGGGTGGATTCTAACTCCAAGCGTCCCCACTACAAATTCATTTCTGATTCTGAGGAAGTGAGGGAAATAAGATGTCTTTTTTAATCTGTGGTTTATTAAAAGTGGATGTGTGATTTAGTGGTATAGCTATCTTTAGAAATGAGTTGTAATGCTTAATAAATTTACTCCATATATTTACTCCATATATTTATTAAGTGTTAGTAAATACTATTAAAATCTTCTTTAAAATGTAAAACACTGATGAAAACTATCCTTTCAAATACTTACATATCATTAACATTAAGTGTGCTAAAATATTGTATGCTCATTTCACAAATCTCACTTTTCCATTGTAAGGTGAGGCAATTAATTTCAGGCATCAGATGCTGGATCTTATGAAAAAGCAGCAAATTAACATTAATTGTTAATATTTTACTGCTAATGTTAATTTGCTGCTAGGACAGAAGCCACAACAGTGACTGAACTGGAATAGACAGAGTTTAAATTGGTTTATATTAGTACCGCTTTATAAAGTCTTAGTAAGACCACACTTGGAATATCGAATCTAATTTTGGTCACTACAATATTAAAAAAAAAAGGTATTGAGACTGTAGAAAGAATGCAGAGAAGAACAACAATGATGATTGGGTGCTGGAGGCTAAAACTTATGAACAACAGTTGCAGGAATTGGGTATATCTAGTCTAGTGAAAAGAAGGGTTAGAGGGGACATGATAGCGGTGTTCCAATATTTGAGGGGCTACCACAAATAAGAAGAGGTCCAAAGCACCAGAAGGCAAGACAAGAAACAATGGATGGAAATTAATCAAGGAGAGAAGCAACTTGGAACTGTTAGGAGAAATTTCCTAACAATGAGAACAATTAACAAGTGGAACAGCTTGCTTTCAGAAGTTGTGGGTGCCCCCATCGCTAGAGGCTTTTTAGAAGAGACTGGTCAGCCACTAGTCTGAAATGGTAGACAGTCTCCTGCTTGGACAGGGGGTTGGACTAGAAGACCTCCAAAGTCCCTCCCAACTCTGTTTTTCTATGTTTCTATGTCTTTTAAGTGTTCAACTCTTTAACTCCCAATTTGTGTGGTGTGTATGGCATGACATTTTTAAAAATGGAAAATTATCTCTTTGGATTTTTTTTTTTGGGGGGGGGTAATTTACCAATTAATTTTTTAGCTTGATCTCAAGAAGTTCCAAGATTCATAAAATAGAATCTGGGTGCTCTATATAGTCCCAATGCTTGCCTACTCTTTCCATGAAGGAAAATGTAAAGTATCCTTTGTGAAAAAATTCTGCATCAGATTGATTTAAGTGGCTTCTGATATGTGAATTTTGGATTGGATAGCAAAATGACTTGATACTAAATCACACAGAACTTAATGAGTTTTCTTTCTGGATAGATGTGCTTAGGATTTATTATTTATTTATTAATCAAATTTATATATCTGCCCATCTCTCCCCAAAGGGGATTCTGATTTACATTGCATGTTTAGGTTGCTAATACAGTTATTTTGTGCGAATGCAGAAACACACAACATATTTATTATGGCAGATATGGGTGTGTATAAAATTGTCATGGTGCAATTTGTATATATAAGAAAAGAAAGGTTATCGTGGCAGGTGCACTTGCCTATCTTGCTCAGTGGCGATGAATTAGCAGTATATCTAATTCTAAAAGCAGCACAGTTCATTATTTTATTTGAATTATGTATATTAGTTGCAGGCATGCATTTCATTTGTCTGTGTAAAACTGCTCTGTTGTAGCTGTACATATAGTTTGTTTCAGTCTGTGATCTTGACTATAAAACCATAAAAGTATGTACAATAAATCCAAGTTGAACAAACATATTGATCGCTTAGGCTCATGAGACAGGCAAGCATTCACTAAAAATACATTGCTTCCAAGGCTCAATTTCCACATTATAAAACCATCACTGAACCATGTGTGTTCCCAAAGGAGGAGGGGAAAAAAAGGTTATTTTCTGCTCTAAAAAGTTATCTTTTGCAATTAATGCATTTTTAAAGGAGTACATTGTGATACTTCATAAATCTATTCTCTGCATGTTATATTTCAACTTCTAAATATAAACACAAACAAAACTATACATATATAGTTGAAGAGCTGGCAAACTGCAATGTGCTTTTGGATTGTAGTATTAAAAGGTAGTCCCTGACATACAATCATTTCTTTAGTTCAAAATTACAATGACATTTTTAAAAAATGGCCTACAACCAAACTTCACACTTACAATCATCGCATCCCCAGGGTCACATGATCAGAATTTGGTTGCTTGGCAACCAGCATATTTTTATGATGGTTGCAGCATCCTGGGGTCATTCTAATAAGCAAAGTCAATGGGGATGTTGGATCTGCTTAATGACTACATGATTGACTTAACAATTGCAGTGATATACTTAACAACCGTGGCAAAAATATTCTAAAACTGGGCGCAACTCACTTAATTGCCTTGCTTAGCAGTGGAAATTCTAGTCCCAATTGTGGTCATAAATTAAGGACTACATGTTGAGATGGAAACAGAATAAAAATAAAGTGTAGAAGGCGCTTTCTGTAGATGCAGAATTAAGTCAAATGATTCTTGTAATTAAACTAAACATTTAAGAGACATTGATGAGAAGTTAAAGAATGGTGTGGGCATTAATGCTAGTCTAGCCGGAGAGAACCTTCAATTTTGAGCATTGTGTAGCCATCACATAACTGATGTCTTGATTCAGATATTTTTCACTCAAAACGCTTGGGGTTATAAAGGATCTTTTTCAAATTTTAAAATTGGAGGTGGTGGTGGGTTGCCAAATATGGTAGTCTCCCAATTTTTAGAATAATGTTTCATTCGTAAATGATACCCAGTTTCTTTAGCTGTGAAGCATTGTAAATTAATTACCATTGATTGCAGAATAATTCTAAGGTTGGAAAAAACAATGTGAACAATTAAGCAATGTGTGTCGAAGTTCCTTTTCTAGTGTTTGCAAAACTTTAGTCATGCCTGGATAAGGAAAAAAAAAGTAAGCGAATCTCTTTAGATCTCAAGAGATTTTTAAGCTATGTTTGTAAGTCAGTGCCCCTTAAGCCTTCCTTGTATATAAGGATAATTTAGATTTGTGGCTTTGGAAGAACAGTTCCGTATCCATCTGTAAAGTATCAATTTAAGAAGCTGAGCCTGAGATAAGACATTCAATTATCTTGAAGTCAGGTTTTGCAGACTTGCGTCTGTTCTAGAGGGGGAAAGATGGCCCTAACTCATCACCGTCCTATGATGTCAGATTGGAGCCCAATAATGAATTCTTCCTGATATGCATTCATCATATATTATTATAGGGATTTACTGCTGTTAGACGAATTGATGCTACTGAACAGTAACCTCAAAAAAAGATTAACACTCCTCAGAAGCTGTGAGGTGGAACATGAAAGAGAGAGAAAAAAAGGATCACAATTCCTAGCAAGGCTTGTCAGCATATAAATTCAGCTGGTCCTGAGAAAAATCTTATGCTTGTCTCCCTTCACAGATCCACAGCAACTTGCCCTGTGTGAGAGCTGTTCTTGAAAGAAGGGGATAGGATATTTTTCATTCATCCAATTCGGCTTATTATTTTCCACATCAATATAGAAACTTTCCACATTTTCTTCAAACAATGAACATTAAGGTACATTAACATGCTAAACTTTCAAGGCTAAAGTTTTTTATAGTTGTATAAGCATTGTCTTTAAAAGTCATTTATCTATCTATCTATCTATCTATCTATCTATCTATCTATCTATCTATCTATCTATCTATCTATCTATCTATCTATCTATCTATCTATCTATCTATCTATCTATCTATCTATCTATCTATCTATCTATCTATCTATCTATCTATTATTCTACCATTATTATTATTTTTTTATATAAATAACTCAAGGCAGAGAACATACCTAATATTCCTTTCTTCTCCAGGTTTCCCCACAACAACAACCCTGTGAGGTAAACTGGGCTGAAAGTGTGTGACTGGCTTTCATGCCTAGGGCAGGACTGGAACCCGCTATCTTCTGGTGATGACCCCAAAGTCACCTAACGGGCTTTCATGCCAAAAGCTAGATTAGACTTGAAGGTCCTGCTTTCTAGCCTGGTGCCTTAACCACTGGACCAAATATGTTATGTTATGTTATGTTATGTTATGTTATGTTATGTTATGTTATGTTATGTTATGTTATGTTATGTTATGTTATGTTATGTTATGTTATGTTATGTTATGTTATGTTATGTTTATTGTACTGTACTGTATTATATTATATTATATTATATTATATTATATTATATTATATTATATTATATTATATTATATTATATTATATTATATTATTATATTATATTATATTATATTATATTATATTATATTATATTATATTATTATATTATTATATATTAATTATATTTATTATATTATTATTATATTATATTATATTATATTATATTATATTATATTATATTATATTATATTATATTATATTATATTATATTATATTATATTATATTATATTATATTATATTATATTATATTATATTATATTATATTATATTATATTATATTATATTATATTATATTATATTATATTATATTATATTATATTATATTATATTATATTATATTATATTATATTATATTATATTATATTATATTATATTATATTATATTATCCTTGATGATTACAGCAATCAACCTGCCTTTTGACAAAAAGACAAATGGAAAATGAGATGAATTCTGATATATATTGAAAGTAAATATAGAGATGTCAGGATATGAACCACAATAAATAGTGGTTCAAATTCCATCCTGTGATATTTACCCGAAGGGACTGTTCCAATTTGTGTTAAGTGTCAACTAAGTGAATCCTGAACTCTGATTTGAGTACTTTAGTAATATACTTGAGCGGGTCATTGTAATTAATGCAAAAGCAGTTTCTGTGAGGGATAGTGCTCTAGGACCTCTGGCTATGCCACTATGGTAAATTCTGTGGGAGGGTTTCCATTTTTCATTCAGGAGGCTTTGGTTTAATGAAAACTAACATGAATTGCTTGTTCCATAGATCTCTAAAGAAAATTTAGTAGAAGCAACTTGGACTCCCTTCTCACTGTGGTGACATGATCTGCAGAAGGTGCCATTGTGAATGTAATATGACCACAGGATATGATTTTTTTTTTAAAAAAAAATCAAGATTGTGGCTGCTATGATGTGGCCAATACTTTGTTTTTTCATGTGTTTTGCACATGCAGATACCCTGGGAGATAACATGAGGAAACACAGTAGAAATCCCATTAATTTGGGATCAGTATTGCAAGAAATGGCTTTTTTTCAGTCTTCTTTCCCAACACTCATTGAAAAGTCTTCAGGCTGGGTGGTCCCAGGATTGTCTGAATAAGTCATGAGCCACCCAGCTTGGAAAATCTGGGAGCTGTAGGCTGACTGGCTTTGGTGTATTCTAAGGCAGGGGTCCCCAACCTATGGTCCGTGGCCCGGTACCGGGCAGTGGTCTATTGGCCACTGGGCCATGGGAATAGTTTGCACATGTGCAGGGGCACTAGCACTGCCACCAGCTTCATGCGGGCACCAGCGGCCCATTTGTGCCTAGGTGTGTGCTCTAGTGCCGCTGCCCTGCAAGTGCCCATTTACCTGCCTGTCCCTTTCCTTCCAGGCTGCCAAGCCGGAAAGATTGGGGAACTCTGTTCTAAGGTGCAAGCTGAGTATTCTAAGGTGCAAGAAAGACACATGGAGGTTCTTCTAAGCAGTTTCCTTTACTGTTCCCCACCTATAGAGAGAAATCTTACCAAATTAATACATATACTCTGAGAACTCGTCCTTGGAGGAGTTGTTTTAAGTTCTTTTTTTCCCTACGCAAATCTAAATTTTCCTGTCTTTTGCTCCTGTGGAATGCATTTTCTCCCTCCAGGGAATTCAGCACAACATATCACCAGCAGAAATCTTAACAGGGGATTCTGCTCACCATTTCTGTGAAACTATCAGAGATTTATCTGGTCCCTTCTCTTGAATAACTACATATTGAAAGAAAAAAATATCTAGGCTCCATTTTCCTGGATAACTTCTTATTCCAGGAATTTTTTTCTCAAGTGTTTCTCTTGGTTTGGCTTTTGATCTTCTAATCCTTATTAGTTTTTGAAAACTACTTTTTAACTTAAAAAAAACCCTTTCTTCCATGAAAACACCTTATATCTTGTTGTTATGCCTTGTTAAATAAATGTTAAGACCTTTGTGACATCGTTTTACATACACAAATGCACACACACACACATACCTACCTTTTGGTTGACTTATTTTTGGCTCCATACTCATAAATTCCCAGTGCCAAATTGTGTTCCCAGCTTCAAGAACAATTAAAAAAGGGAGAATTTTATGTTCTCCTAAATGATGTCAGAAAGGGGTTTTCTCTTAGATTCTGAAGACCAAAAATGCAGGCTTCAGTAATATCAAAGTCACCATAAAAGGTTAAAGTCATAAAAGTCACAGATGGTTAAAACTGTGATAGAAAACTGCTGGCTATTAAATGTACAGGCTGGTGAAGCTGAAGAAGAAGATGGAATGAGACACATTAAAACTTTTGAAATGGCCCTGTAACCTTGATATACCTCTCAGAATAACTACTGTCTTTCTTTTCTTCTCTGGCTGAGAGAAGATACCTATTTTCCCTCTCTTTATTAACCTTTTTGAAGCAGATGCTCACTTGCTCCTTTCTTTTCTTCTCAGGAGAAAAGGAAAACTTCTTAAATATCTAGCAGCTCTATAAGCATGCCTTAGGGGGGTCAGAATGTTGTCTGAGAATAGCCTTTGTGTCCTCTGAACCTCTGAGTTAATACCTGGATGATCAGTTAATAGGCACTTTGGCTATTAATGAAAACTGGGCAGCTAGAAAGATATTGCGTGCTATAAATTTAGTGCTCTGTTATTGCTATACATTTAGTCTCATTTAAACTCGATCAATATTGGAGGCTCCTGCAATATCATTTTTATGGCATGTCAATAGGCACATCTGGACAAATTTATTTATTTATTTTTGAGAGTTGTATCCTGCCTTTTTATTAAGGAGCTGAGGGCACACACATAGCACTTCTTCCTGTTTTTCTCCCAGAATCTCAATCCAATGAAGTTTGCTAAGCTGAGAGATTGTGATTGGCCCAAAGTCACCCAACTTTCATGGTTGGTGTTGGATGAGAATCTGGTTATACTCACTTCTACTCCAATAGCTCAATCCATATATTTCACCAACAATTAATTCCCACCTTCAGACTGAAAACATACATCTTAAACTACAAATTCTATCATTCCTGAGCTGGTAAGGTGTATTCTAACCACTGTGCCTTTGAAATCAAGAAAGGCATGTAAGTCATGCTTCCAAGCCATTTACTTTATTGTTTCCCATCTATAGATAGAAATCTTGCTAAACTAAAGCAACTATTTGCATCATTAATAACTGACAAATGCTAGCAAAGATCCCTCTTAATTCTCTTTAAATTTTGCTATCTCTTGCTCCTCTGGAATGGTGGAGCCCTCCCTCCAGGGAATCCAGAGTACATTCTGCCATATTAAAACATAATGAGAATACCAGACTTCTAAAGACTATTGTAATATATAAGAATTGACAACAAATGTAGTATTATGTTTTTATATTTATTGAATTCTTATATTTTTCTTTTTCTAGGGAATGAAATGCAATCCTATTTTTATGAGACCATTTGGTCTCTTTTAAAAATACAGTAGTATTATTGCGGTTATTGCAGTGAGGAGGAAAGAATTTTCTTAGCAATTTTTGTGCTAGTCATTTTTTCCATGTTTTAAGAAATGGAAAAGACAAAGTGGCTGAGTTTCTTTCTTTGCTTCATTTTTCTATAACTTAAAACGCAATGAAATCTCATTAGCTAATCACTCCTCAAATTCAATGAGGGCTACCTGCTATGGTCTCCTAAAATCTGGTCCCTGGAGTTGCCAACTCCATAATCTCTGCTTCACATAGCAATGAAAAAATATCACTCTTTTCATTGCTTCATTGTAAAATTCATGGGGCTCAACAGGTTCTGATTTCTTTACTTACTTTTCAAATTATGCAGGTTTTCTTCAAGAAATTAACAATTCACAAATCCCTGTCTCATAGGAATCTTGCCAGATCATTCTCTCCCTAATCCCCTGGAAACAGATGCAGGGAAGGCTATCACAAATATTAATAAATTTCCTCAGCACTCTTATAATATGAGCTCTGATAGCAGCGTTCCAATATTTGACGCTATCGTGAGATATAATATTTGAAGGGCTACCACAAAGAAGAGTGGGTCAACCCAATTTCCAAAGCAGCAAGGTAAGACAAGAAACAATGGATGGAAACTAATCAAGGAGAGACACAATCTAGAACTAAGAAGAAATGTCCTAATGGTGAGAACAGTTAACCAATGGAATGGCTTGCCTATATGTGCTCCATCACTACAGGCTTTTAAGAAGAGACTAGACAGCCACTTGTCTGGAATGGTATAGGGTTTCCTGCTTGAGCTGGGGATTGGACTACAGGACTTCCAAGGTCCCTTCCAGCTGTATTCTGTATTCTGTATTCTGTATTCTGTATTCTGTATTCTGTATTCTGTATTCTGTATTCTGTATTCTGTATTCTGTATTCTATTCTATTCTATTCTATTCTATTCTATTCTATTCTATTCTATTCTATTCTATTCTATTCTATTCTATTCTATTCTATTCTATTGAATTTCTCCTCAGAACTTTGAAGATGGAAATGGATTTCTGGAATAGTTTTGTCCCTTTCTGAAAGGTTCAGAAGTAGCACATGTTTTATTGCTCGGTTCTCTGTGCCATAAAATTGGGTCATATTGGACTTTCTACAGATAGTTGAGAGATATACCCAGCGTGGCTTGATTGGATGGAGTGAAATTATTTAAGAAATAAAACAGGGGTCTTTAAGACATCTTAAAATGCTTCCCCCCCTTTTTAAAAAATAAATAAATAACTGACAATGCCAGCAGTGTAGGCCATCTTGCTTTACCTTGAATATCTCTGGGGCCATGAAAAGGATGGTTCAAAGCTGGTTATGACACACAGGCGGTATTATTTACATACCTGTCACAAAGCAACTGTTAATATTATAAGTCTCACATAGAAATAAACATAGATGCTTTTCTTTTAATATTACCTTACCTTAAGTAGGTCACTATGGGAACCAGATCCTCCTCAAATGGAACATTGTCTTTTTAATTACTAGACTACTGTCTGTATCATTAAAATATCATGCCTCTATAATTACTCAGGCATTTGCCTCCCAGTTTGCTGTTATCATGTTCTTGACAATATGTATGGATTTATTCAACTTTTAAGATTAAAGTTATAGAGCTTTCATTTTGATCCCTTGTACTTTCCCTGGTGTCAGGAAAATGTCAAAGAAATCATCTTCTTGGTTCTCTTTCTTGCACCCTTCACAAAAATCAAAGTGCAGGGTCTTTTTGGTAGTGGCAGCTTTAAGTATTACTCTGTTCCCAGGGCAGCTCATAGAACATAGAATAATAGGTTTGGAGGGACCTTGGAGATATTCTAGTTCAACCCATTGCTCAGGCTGAAGACTCAATACCATGCCAGACAAATGGCTGTCTAGTTTCTTCTTGCATATCTCCAGTGATGGAGCATTCACTTCTAGAGGTAAGCCATTCCACTGATTAATTGTTCTCCCTGTCAGGACATTTTCCCTTAATTATAGGTTGGATCTCTCCTTAATAATCTTCCACCTGTTACTTCTTGTTCTGCCCTCTTTTTCCAGCCCCTGAAGTACTGGAAGACTGCTATCATATCTCTCCCAATTCTTCCCTTCATTAGACTAGACATACTAGTTCCCACAATCATTTCTTGTATGATTTAGACAGCTTATCCTCTTTGTTGCTCTTCTACGCACTCTTTTTAGGGTCTCAACATCTTTTATGTATCATGGTGATCAGAACTGGACACAGTATTTTAAGTGTGGTTTCACCAATGTAATATAAAGCAGTACAATCAGTTCATGTGATCTTAAAACTATGTATTAGTTTTTTTTCACAGCTGCAGCACACTGCTGGCTCATACTTAAGTGGTGGTCTACTATGACATCTAGGTCCTTCCCATAGTTGCTAATGTTGAGTCAGGTACGACCTATTCTATACCTGAGCATTTGGTTTTTCTTGCCTGTGTATAGGACCTTACTTTTTTTTTTACCACTGAACAAAACTCAACAAAACAACTTTTTCATTCAAGAACAGTTGGCCATAACAGCCAAAGCTTGTTTTAATCTGAGAACAAAATGACTTTTTCATTCATGAATTTGACAAGGACAAACTTGGGGACAAAGCTGATTTTAATCCTAAAAGATTTATCAATATCTGGCTTGATGTTTATTTATCTTTTCCATTTTTTTCTCTCTCTCTCCTTTACACCAGTGGCCAAGATACTGGAAATTGAGAATTACCTTATTATGAAACTATGTAGGGTAAACAACACATCTTCTCAATTGAGGAAAAAGTCATATATTTCCTCCTTGTTGTGGCTGAATGTTAATAGCATATTTTGCAAAGGAACCTGAAAATGTGGTTCAAGGCAACAACAGAAGGCCCTGTTTATTCTGAGAATTAATATACTTTTAAAAATCCTCATTTCTTTTCAATCACTCTGTGAGTTTTTGTGCTCTGCCATTTGGAACATTTAATGAGACTTTGAAAAGGACTGTCTTTATAAGCCCACTGGCTAGACAAATTGCAATTTCTGGCAAATAAATCTCACCTAGAGCTGGGATGAAGGAATGACAATTAAACAGCTTTCCTGTTAGGGAAGATTTGTCTTTGGTAATGATTTGCCTTTGAAATAAAAGAAATGATGCATTTTGTAGACAGATCCATCTGTTTTAGAACTTTGCTTCTTGATAAACTACACGCCCCAAACTACTTATTCCAAAGAGTGGTTTCAGATGCCCTGGCTGGTCTTACCCATTGGAGTAAATCATAATATGCTTCTTCTGTCTTTGGCTTAATATACTTTTTAATTATAAAATGTGCATACCTATTACAGTTCAGTTGATAAACCATGATTCAACAAGAGAGGCTCCTGTTTGCTTAATTCCATGTATGAATGAATTCCATTCCAGAGTTGAAGTCCACACATCTTAAAGTTGCCAAAGTTGGGAAACCCTGGTTTAGGGAATTTAATGTATGCATTATTTTGAAATGTAGGAATAAGGGTGGAAGTAATTCCACTCTATTACTTAAACATAATGCCACATATAAGGCTTTGGACAAATATTGTAAAACTGGAACACAATTTGATTCCATAATAGCAGCACAGCTAAATTTCTTGAGGAAAATTATCAAGCTGCCTTGATAATTACAAATATTTTTTAGGTCACAGACAATTACTAACAAAACAAATCAAGGAGGGTAGAGTAAGCATCTTTGGTATGCTCTATAATATTTGTCTTAAGTCAGCAGTGATATATCTGAATTTGACAGTCTTTTTCAGGGTTGAGTCATAAGTCATGATGCTTCCTGTCCAAAGCTCAATTCCTTTCCCACAGAGATGGCTATTGTTTGAACAGCTCCCCAAATTGCAGTAATGTTGAGACAACAAAGCCTCCTTTTGACTTCAGAGAGGCAGAACATCAAAAGTGTGATTGACAAAATGCCAGATATGTTTGCTCTAAAGAGATACCCCTAAACCGTGGAGCTTTTGCAACAGTTGATGTGCAAATATTAACATCCTAGTCTTCTTGAGGTGTCGCAAAGGCAAAGTGAATTCAAAACTCAGTAGGGAAGGAAAGGCAAAAATACTATAGGGTCCCATATGGACAAGTTCCTAGGAGATAAAAGGAACAGTTGGACCTCATTTTCTTCCTGCTGCTTTCATTGTTAGCATCATGTTCTTCCAACAGCTTAGAAGAGATTTAAAATATGGTGTCTTAGAAATCAAGAGACAAAGGATGCTTTGTGCCTGCAACATGGAGTAGGCCAACAGCATGGATTCATGGGTGAGCAGTGAACCTACCTTTCCTTGTCATAGCTTGCAGTGTTTGCTAGGGCAAAGAATGAGGGGATACCCATAAATTCTGAAAGACTTTGTTAGTTATCCCATAACTCTGAGATTAATGGGGAGATTGATTACGAATAAAGTCTCCTTCAAGTCTAATTTGGTTCCTGGTGACTTCATGGACATGCCCACTAATTTCCTGGATAGCAAGACAGAAATTATTTGCTACTGCTTTCTTCCAAGTCTTTTCAGTGTAGGCTACAGTTTGATTGGTATTGCTTGAAGGACTTTTATATAGGTACTAATCAGGTCCAATCCTGCTTCAATTGCAAACCAATCAACTGATTCCGTACTACTTGCTGAGATTTCCTTATCCATCAGATTTTGCACTTCTCAGTTGTTCTGCCTCAGCAACTTAACTATGAAATGTTATACATGACTCTGTGGCATCAAAAAGAAATCCATGCTGAATTCGGCAGGCCTCATTCCCAGGAATGTTTCCAAGATTGCAGTCGGTTAGAATAATTCTATCAACAATTCTATCAATCAGATCAATCTATAAAATGGAAAAAATCTGACCTTTCCAGGACTGAAACAGTGAAGGGCAATCCGTCCTCCAAGAATTTGTATTTTAACTGCTTTTACTAATTTGATCTCACCACATAAGCATTTAAAAATCCTTCTCTTTTAAAAGAGAATAAATTTAAATGATGAATATTGAGCATGAGAACAAGAGATCAAATGTCATCTTTCCCATTTAGGGAAAGCTCTGCAAAGTTATTTATTTGTTTGTTTGTTTGTTATTTCCTGCCTGAATTATTTTTACAAATAACTGAAGGTGGCAAACATATCCAACCTAGCTTCCTCCTCCTCCTATTTTCACCATCACAATACCTCTGTGAGGTGGGTTGGGCTGTGAGACAGTGAATGGGCCAAAGGTAGGATTTGAACTCTCAGTCTCCACTTCCTATTCTGGTGATTTAACCACTAGACTTTTCTTCTGACGGCTTCCTTACTGGAAGTACAAATTTGGTGGGATTGATTCTTCACTACCCCATAACCTGGTGATCTCAATGAGCAATGGGGCATAAAATTAAGAATTGACAAAATGGCCTCTTTTTTCCCCACTATCTAGTCTTGATCTAAGAGATTTATAATTACTGTTTCCTCCCCAGACATACTCAAAATATAAAATGACTTTTCTCTTAGTAGCATATTGCTAGTGAGGTACTTTATCTATCTCTGTGAAGATACCTCCTTAAAAAAATTCTTTTCTGTTATAGTTCTGTTTTTCCTAATCACTCTTTGGGTCATCTTCTTTTCCAGAAAGTTCTGTATCATACATAATGTTTTTCCTGCTTCCAGCATTTCTGAGATTGGCATTCCCAGAACTAAAAATGGCATTTTTAGAAGTCAGAAGTGGAGTTAAAGCTCTATTTCTACCTTCCAATTTCAAGTGTTCTTGTTACTATGGTGAGAAAAACAACCAGTATATTTTAAAAAAAATTAGATGCTCCTCAGGGGATTGGACTATGGTGGGAGATAGCAGTGCACTATGTCGAACAGGTATGGACTATTTGCCTACACAATATAAAGAAAACATATAGAAATTAAATGAATTACTATGGGTGTTAGGAGAAGAAAAATCATTTATATATGTATTAAAGCAGAGGTCCCCAACCTTGGCAACTTTAAGACTTGTGGCTCAGCTGGCTGAGGAATTCTGGGAGTTGAAGTCCACAAGTCTTAAAGTTGCCAAGGTTGGAGACCCCTGTATTAAAGTATCTAAGGAGATCTAAGATGAATAATATAATGGATAAAACATGAGGGTATGCAAAGTGATTTGAAAATTTAGCCATCCCTACTTGTGACAGGCCATTAGAGATGAATATAGATAGTCCTTACCTTACATCTATTCTTCCTCCATTCAAAGTTACAACAGCACTAAAAAAAAGTCTTATGACCATTTTTCACACTTACAACCATTGCAGCATCCCCATGGTCATGTGATCACAATTCAGACGTTTGACAATTGACTCCGACTTATGACGGTTGCAGTGTCCCGGGAACATGTGATCCCCTTTTGTGACCTTCTGACAAGCAAAGTCAACGGGGAAGCCAGATTCACTTAGCAACGGAGACTTAATTCACTTAACAACTGCAGTGATTCACTTAACAACTCTGGCAAGCAAGATTGTAAAATGGGACAAAACTCATTTAACAAATATCTCACTTAGCAACATAAATTTTGGGCTCAATTGTGGTCGTAAGTCAGGGGCTACCTGTAATCTGGTAAGTGAAATCCAATCTGCTTTTGTGCTATAACTTCAGTGTCACCAGTGTGAAGCTGAAGACGATCCAGTTTGTTTTTAAAAAAACAAGAAATTTTAGTTTGGCTTTCAGTGAAATATAAGGCAGAGGGAGGGGAGATAGAAGGTTGTGAGTAGGTTTGCTGCCATGTGGTGATCTTTTTTGGGTAGTTTGCTGGTTGCCTAGGAAACAGCTTTCAGATCAAATTCCAAGGAGGGCTATAGGATAGAAATAGATTTTGCGAATTCCAGGCATGTTGAATGGAGGGAGAAGAGAAAAAGATCCTTTTCTGGCACTGAGATCTGTAACCTCCAGTTACAGATTGGTCCATGCTGCCCAGTACGATCCCTAGAACAACCAGGATAACATTTTATTTCTGCATGACAAAGACCTTTGAACAGAGAGCTCCAGTTAATAAAACTTAACATTAAGTGAAAGCCTTAGAAGAAAGTTAAAATGGTGGAAAAGAAACTATAGATATGAAAGAATTCTCAATAACCATTTTTTTTTTAAATAAAGGCATAACCTGTAAGTGGTGGAAGATGTAAAACAAGAGCCAACCATTCAGCAAAGAATTTCCTTTTATTTTTTTTTAAAATTTTTCAAATTCCATTATCTCCCCCTCAGCATCAAGGACTGCATGGAAAGGTGCAATGTATTTATGCCCAATTGCTAATAGAATACAATAATATAAAATGCTATATTTGAATATTTGGAGATACTCATCGATCTGGGAGTAAACCTATCTATCATAGTGACATTTATTTTTATATACATTTGTATTGGCATGCTCCATAAATCTCTTCCAGGGTAATCCATGGGACTTAATCTACAGGAAGATTATTGGATCCAAACAAAAGGAAATATTTTGAACTGCATTATACTTTTTGTTTTTGAGAAATAAGATGCGGTTGGAATCTAATCCCTGGAGATTAACTGAGAGGACTATAATTTTAAATTTTGTAATTTAAATGTTCAGTTTTTGCAGTTCACAATTTGCAAAACTCAGGTAAAGGTTTGCTGATACACATATTTTTATACATAGTTGTTCTTAAAATAATAGTGTGGTGTTTTTAATCAAAACAATCATTTTTTTTTATACCCAAGTTCTTCATATACACATTTTTGTGCAAACATTTTTGTACACCTTCTTCCTTTGCATTGCAATATGCCAAATAATCTAAAGAAGAACAAAAGGAAATTGTATGACAGCTTGCACATTCAGTTCTGTACAGTACATGCTCAAATAAATACATGTACTTATATAAGCAGTCTCCTTCATGGATTACTGCCTTGTCGTGGCGAAGGGGCTTGCGTAACTCAATGAAGTTATGAGCTATGCCGTGCAGGGCCACCCAAGACGGACAGGTCATAGCAGAGAGTTCTGACAAAATTGATCCACTGGAGAAGGAAATGGCAACCCACTCCAGTATCTTTGCATGAAAACCCCATGGACAGTACTAAAAGGCAAAAAGATATGACGCTGGAAGATGAGCCCCTCAGGTCGGAAGGTGTCCAATATGCTAAGGGGAAGAGCAGAGGGCTAGTACTAGTAGCGCCAGAAAGAGTGAAGCGACTGGGCCAAAGCCGAAAGGACGCTCAGCTGTGGATGCATCTGGTGGTGAAAGGAAAGTCCGATGCTGTAAAGATTTTTTTTCCATAGGAACCTGGAATGTAAGATCCATGAATCAAGGCAAATTGGACGTGGTCAAACAAGAGATGACAAGACTGAACATCGACATCTTAGGAATCAGCGAACTAAAATGGACAGGAATGGGTGAATTTAATTCAGAGGACCATCAGGTATACTACTGCGGGCAAGAATCCCTCAGAAGAAATGGAGTAGCCTTCATAGTCAATAAAAGAGTAGGAAAAGCAATACTGGGATACAATCCCCAAAATGACAGAATGGTCTCAGTGCGAATCCAAGGAAAGCCATTCAATATCACAGTAATCCAAGTCTATGCCCCAACCACTGGTGCTGAAGAGGATGAAATTGACCGGTTCTATGAAGCCCTACAGCACCTTATAGAATCAACACCAAAAAATGATGTCCTTATCATCATGGGGGATTGGAATGCTAAAGTAGGAAGCCAAAAGATAAACGGAATAACAGGCAAGTTTGGCCTTGGAGTACAAAATGAAGCAGGGCACAGGCTGATAGAATTTTGTCAAGAGAATACGATGGTCATAGCAAACACTCTTTTCCAACAACCCAAGAGACGTCTCTACACATGGACATCACCAGACGGTCAACACAGAAATCAGATTGACTATGTGCTCTGCAGCCAAAGATGGAGAAGCTCTATACAGTCAGTAAAAACAAGACCAGGAGCTGACTGTGGCTCAGATCATGAGCTTCTCGTTGCAAAATTTAGGCTTAAATTGAAGAAAGTAGGGAAAAACACTAGGCCACTCAAGTATGAACTAAATCATATCCCTGATGAATATACAGTAGAGGTGACAAATAGATTTAAGGAATTAGATCTGATAGACAGAGTGCCTGAAGAACTATGGATGGAGGTTCGCAACATTGTACAAGAGTAGCAACTAAAACCATCCCAAAGAAAAAGAAATGCAAGAAAGCAAAATGGCTGTCTGAGGAAGCTTTGCAAATAGCTGAGGAAAGAAGGGAAGCGAAAGGCAAGGGAGAAGAGAAAGATACACCCAATTGAATGCAGAATTCCAGAGAATAGCTAGAAGAGATAAGAATGCCTTCTTAAATGAACAGTGCAAAGAATAGAAGAGAACAATAAATAGGGAGAACCAGAGATCTCTTCAAGAAAATTGGAGATATGAAGGGAACGTTTCATGCAAGATGGGCATGATAAAGGACCAAAATGGCAGGGACCTAACAGAGGCAGAAGAGATTAAGAAGAGGTGGCAAAATTACACAGAAGAACTATACAAGAACGAGCTTAGCATCCCTGATAACCACGATGGGGTGGTCACTGACCTCGAGCCAGACATCCTAGAATGTGAAGTGAAATGGGCCTTAGGAAAGCTGAGCAACAACAAAGCTAGTGGAGGTGACAGTATTCCAGCTGAGCTATTCAAAATCTTAAAAGACGATGCAGTAAAAGTGCTACACTCAATTTGCCAGCAAATTTGGAAAACTCAACAGTGGCCACAGGATTGGAAAAGGTCAGTTACATTCCAATTCCAAAGAAAGGCAATGCCAAAGAATGTTCAAACTATCGCACCATTGCACTCATTTCACATGCAAGTAAAGTTATGCTTAAAATCCTACAAGCTAGACTCCAGCAGTATGTGGATCGAGAACTTCCAGAAGTACAGGCAGGATTTCGAAGAGGCAGAGGAACTAGAGATCAAATTGCCAACATACGCTGGATCATGGAGAAAGCTAGGGAGTTCCAGAAAAAACATCTACTTCTGCTTCATTGACTATGCTAAAGCCCTTTGATTGTGTGGATCACAACAAATTGTGGCAAGTTCTTAAAGAGATGGGAGTACCAGACCATCTTATTTCTCTCTTGAGAAACCTATATGCGGGTCAAGAAGCAACAGTGAGAACTGAACACGGAACCACTGATTGGTTCAAAATTGGGAAAGGAGTCTGGCAAGGCTGTATTCTGTTGCCCTGCCTATTTAACTTATATGCAGAGCACATCATGAGAAAGGCAGGGCTAGATGAATCAAAAGTTGGAATTAAGATTGCCGGAAGAAATATCAACAACCTAAGATATGCAGATGATACCACTCTAATGGCAGAAAGTGAAGAGGAACTAAAGAGCTTCTTGATGCGGGTGAAGAAGGAGAGTGCAAAAGTTGGCTTGAAACTCAACATTAAGAAAACCAAAATCATGGCATCCGGCCCTCTCAATTCCTGGCAAATAGATGGGGAAGAAATGGAGGTAGTGACAGATTTTATCTTCCTGGGCTCTAAGATCACCACAGATGGGGACTGCAGCCAAGAAATTAAAAGACGCTTGCTCCTGGGGAGGAAAGCTATGGCAAATTTAGACAGCATACTAAAAAGCAGAGACATCACCCTGCCAACAAAAGTACGTATAGTCAAGGCCATGGTTTTCCCAGTTGCAATGTATGGCTGTGAAAGTTGGACCATAAGAAAGGCTGAACGCAAAAGAATTGAGGCCTTTGAACTATGGTGCTGGAGAAGACTCCTGCGAGTCCCTTGGACGCAAGGCTATCAAACCGGTCCGTCCCTAGAGGAGATCAACCCTGACTGCTCCTTAGAAGGCCAGATACTGAAGTTGAAACTCAAGTACTTTGGCCACCTAATGAGAAGGAAGGACTCACGTGGAGAAGAGCCCTAATGCTGGGAAAGATTGAGGGCAGTAGAAGAAGGGGACGACAGAGAATGAGGTGGCTGGATGGAGTCACTGAAGCAGTAGGCATGAGCTTAAATGGACTCCAGAAGATGGTAGAGGACAGGAAGGCCTGGAGGAAAGTTGTCCATGGGGTCGCGATGGGTCGGACACGACTTCGCAACTAACAACAACAACAACATATAAGCAGTATAAACTCTTATATCATACTAGAATTGTCCCTTACAATTTCTCAGTTTTCTTTTCTTGTAGAAGAGGTTCCTGTTTTTCTGATTTGTTAACAAACTGCTTGGATATTTCTTTTTGCATTTCTATTAGTGATGTTTGTTATTATTATTTATTATTTAGCATATGATGAGAACATGACAGAAGAGTAATAAACATATATACACAATCTATGTAATTATACACTTTCAAACTGGAAAGTTCAGTTATAAACATTCCTCATGATTTATCTGGAATTTAATGGAAACATAAAGCCCCATAGGCTACAGATTACTAACAAGCTGGTTGCTTGTCAAAAAAGACATTCACACATGCATCTTGTCATAAACTAGAGGAAGACCACTATGCTGCACCTGGGATAATTAAATCCAAATTCTCTTATTCCATAAAGTAAAAGCAACTACCACTGCAAATTTAAATTCTTTCATCAAATTGAATGAGAAATAGTAATAATTTCTTTTCCTGCCAAACTCTCTTTTTAGTGTCTATAATGGGATTTTCACATTCAAGGAAACAGGAACTCCATAAATTCTTTTTAATTTCCCATCTATTAATTACAACTATGAAGTACACCAGTTCTTGGTGTGGTGGAAGACAGAAGCAAAGAACCATTTTAATCTTTATAGCAAAAAATGCAGAAGGTAAACTGCGGGTAAATATTTAGTTAGGCTAATTGGTATATGTTATATGGTATAGCCAATATTTACAGGCAATAGAAATCTTACAATGTTCAGTTCCTTAGACTATGCTAATGAATCATTTAAGATCAAACTTTTCTGGCATATCATGGCAAGATTTGGATGACATTTTAGACAAAAGCAATCTAGAGATCAAGATATGATCTTATCTTTGATGTATGTAAATAGAAGTTACATTTGATTTAAAATAAATGCTATAAATGTATTGCATGATGCTTTTTCTAGAAATTGTAATAGTTCAACAAAGGTTAGTTTGTTACTGGAAATGACAGTGCTAGCCATGGTTAGCTATACCTGGGCTGCAAAAACCTACATAGGAGCAAGTGTCTAGCAATCCTCTTGATTTCTGCAGACTAAAAGATAACTCTAGTATTGCAGCAAGTAACACTTTCACAGGCAAGTTGTAATTTGAGCTGAGAAATTGAAGTGATAGTACGCCTGAAGTGGTGTAGATCAACTACTCTCTTATAGTAATTATGTTCTAGACCAGAGATCCCCAACCCTGGTCCGTGGACCGGTACTGGGCTGCGGCATGCAAGCAACCAGTCCGCACAAACAAGCAAAGCCTAATCCGTGGGATGCAGGCAGCACAGAAAACCACACAATCTCTGGTCCCTTTTTCTGCGGAATCGGTCCCTCGTGCCCAAAAGGTTGGGGATCTCTGTTCTAGACTAGACCAGATTCCCAAATAACTGCTTTTTCAGAAAAGAGAGAGAGAGAGAGAGAGAGAGAGAGAAATCACACACTAAGCAATCCTGTTTCATTCACTTCATTCAACCTGGGCTTTACTTTCCAGTAAGTAGATTAGATTACAGCCTTACCACACACACCCCACACACACACCCTGTGAATGGTTTCCTTGAGAGCAGAGCTACTCTGCAGTGCATTTTTTTAAATAAAACCATCTGTTCAATGGGCTCCATATGAGCAAATAAAGACCGTGACCAAGGTCATTTTTTTCTTCTTAATTTGCAGTTTAGCACCACTAAAATCAATTATTGAGGCAACTCCCACCCATAATCATTTTTGCAATTAGTAGTTGAGCCTGAGGTTTCAGCTGTATATTATGGGCAGAGATGGGCAATAAAACAACGAATAATGTTTACATCAGAGCCAGTCAATTATACAAAAGCTCCCATTGTTTTTACAGTAAATACTATATTTAATAATGCATATAAGCAGTAGGCAGGCCAAAATATCATATTATAGCAGGTGAGATAAGGAAGCAATTTGCTTAGTATGCAAATGGAGAGAATTAATAGCCATCTTTCTATAGTTCCATTTTAAAGAATAATTTTCCTTATAAAGCAAACATCTTAATAAAGTTAGAACAACATTCATTTTTTTAAATAAAGATCAAGCCTGACAAGCATAGTAGTTCTTCAAAGACATTATTTGACTGAAAAAAAAATGCTTGCAAGAAACAAAGGTCAGTTTCAGATGACCCTTACTACAGCAATTTCTTTTGCATGATGATAAGGATTCATAAACTCGCACTGTGAGGTTCATGAATTTTAACCAAGGGCAAAAAATTGATTGAATTTTAACTAAGGGCAGGGTGATGATAACATAAGCAATTACCAGTGCTGAATCCCAATATGCAGACCCAAGGTAGTGACTGTGGAAAATTATCCACTTTTTAACTCTTGAACCTATATATAGGCTTATATATGCCAATAGAGTAAGGCACCAAATAAATATATTTTACAGAAAGTACATAGAAATGCATGTCTCGGGTAAAGTGTGAACAAAATAACATTAAAGTCAAGAAAATTGCTTACACAAAATATGTCTTTTAAGCTAAGTACATCTACAGGAATGGGTGCACAAAGAACATTCATAAAAACATATGAATTTTCAGACAAGAGTTTTTAAGACAGAGTCTCAAATGGATATGGAAACAAGATAGGATGAATTCAAAAATAGAAAATAAATCAAAGGAAACGTGGCAACCTAGGTTTGGGAGGTGAGTTATAATGTCATTTTCATTTCTAAGTTATTCAAGTGTGACATCCACTCTTTTGGAGACTGTCTTGTAAGTATTATTACCTTTCTGATGGCAGCTATAATATAGGTAGTCCTCGATTTATGACTATAATTGAGCCTGGAATTACTATTGTTAAGTCATGTTGGTCGTTAAGCGGGTGATTGACCCAATTGCACAAACTTTTTTTTTTTTTTTAGTGTTCATTAAATGAAAGCCATGATTATAAAGCAAACGTTGTGGCGGTTAAGCAAACACCATGGTTATTTGGAGATAAACACTGGTTTCTGGGGAAAAATGTAAATAGTGATCACATGACTGAGGAATGCTGCAAACAACCATAAATGTGGGCTGGTTACTGAGTGCTGCAAATACGATGATATGGGGTGAAGGACAGGTGTCAGAATTTTGAATCTGGGGTATAAGTCCTTTTTGGGTATCCATTGTAGCTTTTAGCAGTATTAAACATCAGATTGTTAAATGAGAACAACCTATAGACTAGTATAATGCTGAGTCAAACTATTGTGGGCTTTTTTTTTTACTTTAGAACTAGTGCTCATTCATTTTGATGTAACAAAATTTCAAATTCTCATGGGTGGAGTTTTGAGCTTGGGGTTCTTCTATTTGGTTGTAATATGGTCCTAGATTGTGTGTGCTTGACAGAGCCATATGCAGAAAGATGTCCAATGGGTTCAAGATGTCAACCAGATGATTGGAGCCCTACCTCGTTGTAGTGCATCACATGCAATCACAACCATCACTAGGTTCCCTTGGTCTCCCCTCTGCAGATGGCCTTATTTCTCCAACAATTTGGCTTGTTGCCTTCACACAATACAGTTAATCTGAAGAGAAAACATTGTAAGGAATGGCCTCCCTTTGGGCATTTTGAGGCTATAGAAAGTAGTTGAATAATTTGTCCTTCCTCTGAGAATTTCAAGAAATTATCCATACAATTTTCAAGCCTACACATTTGGATGGCAATTTTGAAAGGTAAGTTGTGTCTTATTCTTCCTTTATCTCTTTTGATGCTGTTTCTTGAACTTAGTTTTGTTTGAATTTAGACAGAACTAGATGGGACAAGAGATTATCTTGACAGACTTGGTATAGTCAACCTTCACAAAAGGAACAGGCTCCTTTTGTAAACCTAGGACATTTTATGTATGAATTTGGCTTTAAAATGAAGTGATAAATCCTCCTTCATGACAAAATCTGAGTGGTCCTCTGTCAAAGATGCTACAGTGGATCAAGCACTGAGCCAGGGGTTGAATTAGGACCTCCACCTCAACAGATCTTATATATGGGTATTATATATTTCATTTAAAGTAGTTTTTTCTATCACCAAAGTGACTGATTAATAAGAGCAATAGTAGCCCATTTTTTTTTTTGCATTGCTTTTAAGGATACCTGAAGAGTTTGGTTTGTGTTTTAAGTTTAGCAGTGAGAGACAGCACATTTAAGGGATAGTTAGACATTCATCCCTTGCTGCATTTGGTCAGCAGGATCTGGCACCCTACTGTCAGCAACCAGATGGAGGATGAGACAAAACCTTGGCTGGATTCACCAACCCTCTTCTTAAATCAGAACTATTTGTGAAGGATTTTCTGCATTATCTTATGTCTTGGAGTTGAATTGATGGAGTTGTAACCTAGAGTCATTCAATGATGGGTACTTTAGGCCGTTGAATCCAATCTACAGTTGAGTGTAGAAATACTAATTAAAACATGTCTGAGAAATGGTTGTCAGAACTTTTTTGAGTATACCCAATAACAGGAAGACCACCATTTCACTTAAATCATTGTTTCACTGTTGAACTGCTCTTATCTGTGGAAAGTTTGTTTGTGACATGCAATCAGAATCTGTCTTTCTGTAACTTTAGACAAAGATTCCATGCTTAGCGCTTTGGGCTAATAAAGATCAGATCTGATCTTTTGGGTGATACCCCATCAGTTTCTTGAAGGGTATTAGTTTATTTCCTTTAAATTATTATTTCTTCTCAAGGCTAAATTTAGCCAGTTTTCTTACTACCTGTCTTGAGAACGTGTTCGAGTACCTCTGAATTATTCTCCAAGTGTGGAACCAGAACCATTTTTAAAGCTGGACTCTGATCAATGATCTCTTCTCAATTGGGAACATGGTCTTCAACTGGAAACTTACCATTAACAAGGAGAGGCAATTGTGTCTCTTGAAGGATCCACACAAAAAAAAGCATCTGCAATAAGCATCTACTTTTGCACAGAGTGAATGAATGGGCAGACCTGACTATTCCAATTACTCAGTTTGGTTAACCTCAAATTTGTTTTCTTGTTTCCACATCATTTGAGATTTTAAAAGTTGCCTATACCAGATGTGTTCATATACTTGTGCATATTACTCAACTAATGACTGTAGTGGCATACATAGGCCTCAGTAAATAAGCATATGCAAATCAGTTTAGTCTAGTGGCTAAAGTTTTGGCTTAAGAAAAGGAAACTGAAATTTTAGTTCTACTTTAGGGACAAATCCAGCTGGCGAACCTTGGGGTAATCATTGCCTCTCAGCCCTAGGAGAAAAAAAGGCCATGCCAAGCCATTTCTAAACCTGTAGCCTAGAAATTTTTATGAACTTGTCCTCGTAGTTACAGAAATTAAGTGCTTATCAAAATAATAAAGAAAATTACTTTTCTCATATCAAGTTCATTTTTAAGGTTATTTCTCTTAAAATGAGGCAAATCTGTGTACATTTTTATGACACATTTATACCATCGAATTTCCAGGAATTTTCCAATCATGGTTTACCACCTCCTCCTCCTCCTCCTCCAAATCAATAGTCCTTTGAATATATATATATATATATTGTAGAATCAAATGCAGTAGACACATGGAATTCTGACAATTAAGTCAATCCTAATTAATTCATTAGTTAATACCCTTTTTCCATTTCTGACCCTCACCTGTAAATAAACATATCCCTTTCTCATAATTGTGAAAACAAATATATAACTTTTTCCTCTTCTTTTTATCTTTAGGAAATGGCAGTTCTGTTTTAGATATGTCAAATTTCTTTACAAAAATTATTTGAGATACAGAGCAAGGATGGATTACTCTACACTGTCTTATCTTCTGACCAATCTATTTGAAATCCAATCTAATCTCTGGCTGAATTCATTCTTATTTCGTGTATCTTAGATTTAGTGAGTTTTGCTTACATATGTCTTGCGTGTTTCTTACAAAAAGCTTGGAAAATGGAATTCAAAGCCAGCTAGCACAATTCTGATTGTTTGCTTGTTTATTTACTGGATTTCTATCACTATAATGTAGAAGAAACTTGGTGGTTTATGATACAACCTTAAAAATTACAATACAATAAAACATCTAAAGTACAATTAAATCAATAACTAAAAAAAGCAAAACCTAGTTCCAACCTTTTCTTATTTCTCTGTTTAGCTGTGGTATAGTCAAAGTAATCTCATTCTTGATAAAAAAAAAATGAAGTAAATCTTCAAATACTGTCCAAAGTAAGTCACCTATCAGTAGGTTCCTTCCTCTTAAGAGAAAGCATTTATCCAAGCTTGGATGATTCTAGAAAAAAATTAGGAAGGAGTATTACTTTGATCTGTGAGTTTCACTAAGAACAGGGGGGGGGGGGAATCCAGAAAATGTCATCTTTCATGGATGAGTGTATGTACTTTAACCTCTTCTGATCTTGTATAAGTTCAGAAGCTAAGCAAGACTGGACTGGTTACTATTTGAATGATAAAATCCCAGGGAATTCCAGAGTTATAGGATAGTCTGGACAACTGAAGAAAGCAATGAATCATTACCATGCAGCTGAGAAGAAAACTGCATGAAAACGTCCACAAAATTATTATGATTGAAATTTAACTCAAAAGAGACTTCACTTAAAAACTTAACATCAACATTGAGACTAAACTTTGAACAATGGCAGCAAAAGCAAGCCAGCACTGTCTAATCTGGTAAGACATCCATGCTCTTTTAGAAGGTGGTTTTTTTTAATGAACCCCAGAGCTAGCGTTATTTTATAATTCTACCTCCAGCCCTATCAACTTTCCTTATTTTACTTTTTTTCCAATCACACTAATTTTTGTGTACAATCTTTGTTCCCCTTACTCAAAAGTAATGGCAGTTTTTAGCCTATGGCTATTCTGCAGAATATTTGGATAATGTTCCCTAAGCCTGTGTAGAGGTAGTCCTATGTAGACTTACAACCACAGTTGTTCGCAAAATTTCTGTTGCTAAAAGAGACAGTTGTTAAGTGAGTTTTGTGCCATTTTATGACCTTTCTTGCCACAGTTGTTACGTGAAGCACTGAAATTGTTAAGTTAGTAACATGTTTGTTAAGTGAACCTGCTTCCCCATTATCGGAAAGTTGCAAAAGGTGATCACATGACCTGGGACAATAGCAATAGCCAGTGCTTTTTTTGTAAAAAAAAAAAAAAAAGGTGCCGGAACTCACACATGTCATACAACCCACCTTGCCTACCCTACAAGGTTCCATCCAAAAAAGGTGCCGGAATTCCGTTCTGAGCGTTCTATGAGAAAAAAAGCCCTGGCAATAGAACTTACACTTATAAACTGCTTCATAGTACTTTACAACTCCATAAAAGTAGTTTATAGATTCTTATAAAGTCACTTTTCCCAGTGCAGTTGTAACTTTGAACAATCACTAAATGAATAGTTGTAAGTCAAGGACTATTGTCAGGTTTATTTATTTGCAAATGTACACAATTAACCATTTTAGCTGAATAACTGGGTGGCTAATATTTAGACATTTGGAACTTTATAGTAAGACTCCCACTCTCAAGATTTTCTTGGCTTCATTTTGCTCTTATTCCTACTGTTCTTCTGTCACATTGATTTCCCAGCCAGATGAATTTTAGCAAGAATTTGGAATTTGGTAACAGCTTTTGCAAAAGTGTTTTGTACTTGCATTTCTAACAAAATTTGACAAAAAATAAAGCCATAGAGAAAGCAATATGACTGCACAAAAAATGGAATGTTACAAGAATTACTTTGGGGGTCTTTGAAGTAGGACAATTCTTTTTCTAAAGAAATATGTTTATCTTGTAAATTGATATGTTTTATACTTGAGGAAAAGGAGGAGGAATAAGAAGACCAGTTTAATCTAAAAAAAAATTATAACTCTGGAAGATGAATTACTTCTGATATTTTAAATTCACTTCTGATAAATATATCAGATAATTTAAGCTTAAACCATCTGGAGTAGAAAATGGCCAAGTATACATGTGCATCTTTAATATAAGCATATTTCATATTCTAATTTGCACATGATAACACTTGCATTTCTATTGCTTTATTTATTTATTCATTCGTTATTTATTTATTAATCAAATCTGTATGCTGGTGCAATCACAAGACCCTTTGCATTTCATGAGACAAATAATACAATCAAATAAAAAAAAATAGAAAAAGGAGGCGAATAAAACCTAGCACAATACATCCAGAAAATCTCTCTCTTAGCTTTTTCTGAAGGTCAAAAATCCTGAGGACCAAATGAATCTCCAACATGAGGTCATTCTGGAGGCCAGTGCCATCAATGGAAAAGAGCACTTCCCATGTCTCACGTCCTTTTTGACCACTCAAAAATGTGGAACAGACAGTTGCTGATCCTGGCAGAATAAAGTGGTTTTACCAACCCTAATGGAAAGATGCAATCCTGCAAATATCCCAAATCATAAGGACCTTATAAATAAATAGCAAAGTTTACAGGAAGCCAATATAAAGCACACAGAACAGATGTAACCTATGCCTACCAATCCTCACCGCAAGCACCCAAGCTACTGAAGCTATTTCCTCTTTGAAATTGAATGAAAGCTCGTCAGAAAAAAAAAAAGCAGACTAATTTCTTGTGCTGTGGTACCAGGGGATACTAAAACCACCATCCAAATCTTTGGTTTGAGAAGATAGGTACTGTAATCCAGAGATTCTTATTAAGCAAAGAAAAGGCCAAGAGCAAGTTTATATTAAACCAATGTTTAGACTTAGACCATGATTGGCTGAGGATTTCTGGGAATTGAAGTCCATATTTTCAAGTTGCTAATGTTGACAAACACTGTTCTAATCTATCTGGATATCCAGTACACATTACTCCATATGTCGTGATTTAGGTAGAGTTCTGTATTGTTAATTGTGTTAAAATGGTTAAGAAAGAATTTTTTTTATAGCATTTATATTTGTAAGAACTACATGGAAACCTTCTGGAATTGGATTGTTCTGAAATATTCTAAATTGCAGACTCAGAATAACTTACCTGCTATTACTATTTTGTACTATTTTAACTCAACCAAGTAATCTCCCCACTATTTAATGTTAATGCATGGGAAACAATTTATCAAAAACCTGAAGCAGCTTAATTATATCTAAGACTAATTGGCCAACCAGAATGTTGATTCCCTTTAAAAAAAAAAGAAAAGAAACATAATTATACATTTTGTCCAACAGAGGGTGGCCAAATTATAACCCAGGAGAAACATATAGTTATTAACAAGCACAGCTCCCAGGCAGTTCAAAGAAAACAAATTAAAGTGGGATAAATATCTCTAGTGATATTTTCTGCCAAATGCTAGAAATAAAGGCATAGTATTTGTAATGTTCCCAAGAGAAGCAGTAGTTCCACTTCCTTCCTTTTTCTTTCTTTCAAACAGTGGTAGGATTAAAAAAAATATATCCTGCATTATGCAACATAGCTCTAATGACTGTTGTAATGTATCATTTTATAGGTTTTATTTTATTTTGTAATTTATCAATAAGGATGATTCTTCAATTGGAAGGATTGGATTAAATTGGATTCTTCAACTGGATAGTTTGTAGGGAGCATCTTTTGACCTAAAACCTATATTTCAATGTCTCAAGCAAAAAAAAAGAAAAAAAGGGACATGATGGCTTAGCCGGGGTTTGGGACCATAGTGCTGCTTGATGGGGTGAGTCCTATTACTTGCCCCAGCTCCTGCCAACCTTGCAGTTCAAATAGATAAATAGGTATCACTTTGGTGGGAAGTTAACAGTGTTCTGTGTGCTTTGGCATATTGTCATGCTGGCCACATGAGTACAGAAGTGTCTTCAGACAACACTGGTTGTCTTGCTAAGAAATAGAGATGAGCACAACTGGACAGGGGAAAAATTTACCTTTACCTTTTAAAGCAAAAATGTAGAACAAAAATCTTATTCTCTACTTCAGTCAATAAAACATGGCTAGGCATAACATTGTTTACTATGATTTGTGCAAGTCTGGTGGCAAAATTCCAACTTTGCCCACTAGGTTGCCAAACTTCAGATGATTAACAGCAGCCTTACACAGGTAGCCTCATCTTTTAAGATATGCTTAGCTTCCTGTAAGGGAGCTTCCTATATTCAAAATTAACCCCAGGCAGAAAAGTTCTCTTGAATATTTCTCTACTGGTTTTTCACTCAGTTTGAGTCAACAGAATTCACTTGAAAAATTATTTCAAAGGAAGACAGAATTACAAAGAAATTGTCCTGGGTGGAAAGTGGTGATATTTTCTTGTATGATGATCAAGAGTGGATATGAATAACCGGCCTTTCATTGTGTAATAATATCTTTCATACCTCCATAGAATCCAAGTAAAGGGAATTAAAAAAGGCCTCCCACCTCCAGTTTTAGTATCCATTCTCAAAGTATGGAGTGAAAAACAGGATGTCCTACCGTGAATGAATTTCTTTCTTCCCAGAGCAAAATGAGTAAATGATTCACCCTGTTAAGCATTGTCCTTTGAAAATATGCGACTATTTTCTATTTCTAATTGGGCAAGAAAAAAAGAAAGCATTTCCTTGTCCAGATGTCAGAAGCCTTTTCTGTTCCAGCTTCTCTTGTCACTTCTCATGCTCCAGTTCATCTCTCTTGGATATTGGCAAGCTCCATTTCTGTGCACTATGATAGTAATCAAAATGGATGAACTTAGAAGTAGTCTTGTGCAAGCACACTCTAATGGGACTCTTATTTAAGAAAACAACAACCATCCACTTTAACAAATGGCTTGTAAAGCCAGAACCCTTTAGTCACTGAACTCTATTATGCTTTATGAAGGAAATGGTAAAATGCAATTACATAAGCAATCTGTTTGCTATTATACTTCCTTTGTGAGATGAGACAGAAGTGTCTTGACTATTTTTTTAAAAAAGTATATTAAAAGAAACACCAGTATCCAAGCTCAACAGCTTGAAAGACATTGAAGAGGTAACATAGCCTTATCAATTACACATATATAGGCAGATAGTCCTTGATTTATAACTACAATGGAGCCCAGAATTTTGGTTGTGAATCATTGTAGTCATAAGTTGAGCACCATGCGACCGGACTCAATTTTATAACTGTTTTTATGATGGTTATAAAGCAAGTCACCACAGTTCTTAAGTGAATCAGGTGGTGATTAAACGGAAATTGCCATTAAATAAATTATTTACAGGTAATCCCCGAGTTACGAGCGTTCACTTAATGCTTGTTTGAAGTTATGCGATCTGCGCCCCCTAGTGTTTACAAGCAAGTCCCAAAATTACGAATATTGCAGCACCGCGGCACTCGTTTACCCTTATGAGCGACTGCAGTGGCGCTACAACATTCACCCTATTTCCTCCCTCCCCACTCCTCACAACTGCTTCCCCCTCCCTTCCTGCCATGCCAGAGTCACTTATCTTGCAAAATCTGTCTCCTCTCTGCCGCAATTTCTTTCCTTTTGAGGGAGAGGAGAGTTGGCTTGGAAATGCTTTTTGCACCAAAAATGGAAGCTCCTGGGTGCCGTAATATTGGACAAGTTCAAATGCAAATTCTCTGCAAAAGAGATCATGACCCCGGAAGCTTCCATTCTGGAGGGAGAGAGTGTTTGCTTCGTTTGCATACCTATGGGGCAAAGTGTGGCATCAGAGTCGGCGGGGCACAGGAACTAATGCTGTCCATGGCCCTGCTCAAACACACAGACACTTTTTTATGCAAAGGAGAGCTGAGAGGGTGCAGGAAACAATGCCATCTGTGGCCCGGGTGTGCTGCTCGCGTGCTCTGGCCTTAGTTTGAGGGCAGGAGCGAAGCCTTCCGCTGAGCAGGGAGGCATCATGGGGAGATTCCCCTTGCACCTGCATCCAAGCTGCTGGCAGTGGCGGCAACAGCCATCTGAGTGGCCATGATCTCCCCTCCCCTCCCCAACCAGCCACCCACCCCGCCCAACCTACTCCTTGTCTGACTGGCTGCTGGCACAAATGCTGACCACTTTTCTCCTTGTCATCCTCCCCACTCAAGTAGCGGCAGCAGCTTGAGTTTCTCTGCTCCATCCGAAAGGAGGAAAACGGAGGCACAGAGCAGGATTGCTCTCAAGAAGATGGGTGCGTTGCTCGCTCGCATGCACTGGCCTTATTGAGAGCAATCCTGCTCTGTGCCTCCTCTTCTTTCCACTAGGACGGAGTGGAGAAACTTAAGCTGCTGCCACTCAACCACTTTTTATCTGAAAGAGAGCTGAGAGAGAATGTAAGTTCCGTGTGATTGCCAATGGAGCGCTTCAGAAATGGGGTGTTCCTTTCCATGCAGGTACACATGGTGCTCTTCAAAACTCAGTGAATCCCTGTGTTTTGAATGGCCCCACAGGAACACACTTTTTATCTGAAGGAGAGCTGAGAGAGATTGGAAGTTCCATGTGATTGCCAGTGGAGTGCTCCATTGGCATTCACACAGAACTTCCAATCTCTCTCAACTCTCCTTTGCATAAAAAAGTGTTTGTATGTTTGAGCAGGGCCATGGACAGCATTGGTTCCTGTGCCCGGCCGACTCCGATTCCACGCTTTGCCCCATAGGCATGCAAATGAAGCAAACACTCCTCCCCCAGAATGAAAGCTTCCTGGGGCCATAATCTCTTTTGCAGAGAATTTGTGTTTGAACTTGCATGATATTACAGCTCCTAGGAGCTTCCATTGTTGGTGCAAAAAGCATTTCCAAGCCGACTCTCCTCTCCCTCAAAGGAAAAGAAACCATGGCAGAGAGGAGACAGATTTTGCAAAGTAAGTGACTCTGGCACGGCAGAAGGAAGGGGGAAGCATGAGGTATCTCAGTGGATCAGGGAGGCCTTGGGGGCCTATTCCATCACTAGGCCCCCCATGGCCTTCCCCACCCTGAGATACATCATGTGCACTTAACAAGGCCGCGGATGTCTTAACAAACAATGGAGTGATCTTGTTCGAGGTATGAGATTCACTCCCACGAGTTTTCGAGTTACGAATGGAATGTGCAGGCTCTATTACACTCTTAACTCAAGGACTACCTGTGTGTGTGTGTTTATGTGTGTGTGTGTGTGTGTGTGTATCAATCACTATCGGTGACTCTGGTTGGCTTAAAAAAAATAAAAATATGTATTAAAATTTAAATTGTACTCTGAAAGCCTTTGAAGTCTTCTTCAGGTGCTATTAGCTGCCATTCTGAAAAATAATAAATTGGATTACATGAGTATTCTTTTAAATAAGGCCAGAGGATCATACTAATGTGTTTATCAAAGATTACCTCATCCAACAATATAATACTAGACAATTCACACCCCATTCCATTGTCATTTCAGAGATATTTTCTTACTTAAACAGAGAAACAGAAACAGGCAAAAATGCAGTGGGAATGGAAGCAATTTCCAACTTCCAACTTTCCAAAAGCTCTTAAATTGTCTGGAATTTCCCAGAAGTTCCCTGAAGATGGGCTCCAGCATGAGTCCAAAAGCTTGGAAGAGTAAATCTCTGGTTCCGGTGATAGACCCAAATTCGATTTCGCATCATTATCCTGGGACACATATATTTGCCTTCATTCATTTATAAATCTTTACATGTCTCAATGAATTCCTTGAACTGGACTCAACAGCTGGCAAAATGTACAGGTAACTCACTGTGGGGATTGTGAAGCATTGGCCCCTACTGCCTTGTTCTGGATCATCCACAATTTTTAAGAGCTGCTGCAAAGAGTTTATTGCCATTGGGACAGAACATTCACCCAATTTAGAAGATAAAATTAGAATACTACCTTTGGGGATCTGAAATAGACAAAGAAAATCATGCTTAATGGAAGAACTACACAAATAAGAGAATCTAATGAAAATGGCAGGATTCAATGAAGTTAGAGGAAGAAGAAAAATATATATATTCCATTTATGTGGCCTGTCTTTTTGATGTAAATGTTCAGTTGAAGAAATTAGATTGGAAAGTCATCTCTCTCATAAAGTTGAAAATAATATTTTAAGTCATAATTTTGCCATTTGGCACTTGCCAGGTGGGTTGGAACCAAAAGTCTACATTTTCCACAACTGGACATTTGAGGATCTAAGAGATATCAATGTTAGCTACATTTGCCATAGTAGCCATCAAAATCTCTTTGATTTCTTGGTCCCTGAAGAGGGTTCTGGAAGTTGTAGCACCAATTGTATTGTTAAAGGCAATACAATCTACATACTATAATGTTTTAGCTAATTTAATGTTCCAGATTATAATATAGGTAATTCTTGGTTTAAATTTAGTGACCATTCAAAGTTATAATGGCACTGAAAAAAGTGACAACCAGTTTTCACACTTATGTCTGTTGTCTGTTTGTCACGTGATCAAAATTCAGGCACTTGGCAACATGCATGTATTTATGATGGTTGCATTGTCCTGGGGTCATGTGTTCACCATTGGTAACCTTTCTAGCTGGGTTCTGACAATCAAAGTCAGTGGGGGAAACCAGATTCACTTAATGAGCACATGATTCATTTAACAACTGCAGTGATTCCCTTAACAATTGTGGCAAAAAAGAATAATAAAATGGGGCAAAACCCACTTAACAATTGCAATTTTGGGCTCAGTTGTGGTTATAAATTAAGGTTGTAAATTAAACTTGTGTTGTCAAAAGTTTATAGTAATAACATGAAATATGCTATTCTTTTTATTTTTTATTTTTTTAAAAAATAGAATCCCTATTGGTTTTTTTAGTTATTTCATAGCTCCCATGACATATATTGTGGGTTGCCACAAAGAAGAGGGAGTCAAGCTCTTCTCCAAAGCGCCTGAAGGCAGGACAAGAAGCAACGGATGGAAACTAATCAAGGAGAGAAGCAGATCGATAACTCTGTACCATGCAATAAACACAAGAAAATTTTTGCCCTAAAGTTGGGCACTTGGAATGTTCGGACAATGACCCCCGGCCTTTCTGACAATTTGCAAGAAATAGATGATGTACATAAGACAGCTGTCATTGACATGGAGTTGATCAGACTGCAGATGGACATCATTGCCTTCAAGAGACAAGGCTGTCAGACTCGGGATCTATTAAAGAGAGAAATTTCTCATTCTTCTGGCAGGGAAAACCATCGAATGAGACTAGGGAATACGGGGTTGGCTTTGCGGTCAGAAACACCCTACTAGGATTCATTACTCCACCTGCTGCTGGAAGTGAAAGAATTCTGTCCTTGCAGCTACAGTTACCGGCAGGATTGGTTACTCTTATTAGCACATACACACCGACATTATCATCTTCAGTAGAATCCAAAGACAAATTCTACGACGATCTGGCTGCTATTATCAAGAAAATCCCTGAGAAAGAACCACTGTTTATTCTTGGCGACTTCAATGCCAGAGTTGGAGCTGATTATAGTTCTTGGCCCACTTGCTTAGGTCAGTTCGGCATCGGGAAGATGAACGAAAATGGCCAATGCCTGCTGGAGTTCTGCTGCTACTACAGTTTTTGTGTTAGCAATACATTCTTTAAAACAAAGCCTCAACACAGTGTCTCTTGGAGACACCCAAGATCGAAGCATTGGCACCAGCTCGACTTGATTCTTACCAGGCGCTCCAACCTTCCCAGTGTTACAATCACACGTAGCTATCAGGGTGCTGATTGCGATACAGACCACTCCTTGGTGTGCAGCAAAATAAAACTGAAAATAAAGAGATTGCATCACTCGAGGAAGGAAGGAAGACCATGTATCGACACTAGCAAGACCCGCAACCAGGGCAAAGTGGAGGATTTTGCACAAACGCTAAAGGAAACTCTCCCAGGCCCTGCTAAAGCAAATGCATCTGAACTTTGGATATATTTCAAGAATGCTGTTTATAACACCGCCTTGTCAATATTTGGTAAAGAGACCAGAAAGACAGCAGATTGGTTTGAAGCCGATTCGGAGGACCTGACACCAGCCATTGAGGAAAAAAGGAGAGCTTTAATTGCATATAAAGCCTGTTCCAGCGAGCGCAACCTACAGGTTCTGTGAGCTGCGAGTAGAAAAGTCCAACAGGCCACCAGGAGATGTGCTAACGACTATTGGCTGCAGCTTTGCTCTTGGATCCAGATAGCAGTTGACACAGGCAACATCAAGGGGATGTATGATGGCATTAAGCAGGCCTTAGGTCCAATACAGAAGAAATCTGCCCCTCTGAAGTCTGCCACAGGCGAAGTTATCCGGGACCAAGCACAGCAGATGGCATGCTGGGTGCAGCATTACTCTGAGCTATATTCCAGAGAAAATGAGGTAACTGAAGAAGCATTAAATAATATTGAGTACCTGCCTGTCTTGGAGGAGCTCGATAGTAAACCAACTCTAGAAGAATTAAACATGGCCCTGGACTCCTTTGCCTTCGGCAAGGCACCTGGGAAAGATAACATCCCTGCCGAAATCCTGAAGAGCTGCAAAGAGAGCATCCCCACTGAATTGCACGAAATTTTCTGCCTTTGTTGGAGGGGAGTACCACAGGACATGAAGGATGCAAATATCGTCACACTGTATAAGAACAAAGGTGACAGGGGTGATTGTAACAACTATCGCGGCATCTCTCTTCTTAGTGTTGTAGGGAAGCTGCTTGCCCGTGTTGTACTGAAGAGGCTCCAGGTGCTTGCAGAGAGAGTCTATCCAGAATCACAGTGTGGATTCTGAGCCAACAGATCCACCATTGACATGGTATTTTCCCTTAGACAGTTGCAGGAGAAATGCAGGGAACAAAGACAGCCAATTTTCGTAGCCTTCATAGATCTTACGAAGGCTTTTGACTTGGTTAGTAGGGATGGCTTATATAAAATTCTCTTCAAGATTGGATGTCCACCTCAGCTCCTCAACATCATCAGGTCCTTTCATGAGGATATGAAGGGCACTGTTGTTTTTGATGGCTTAACATCAGATTCCTTTGACATTCGAAGTGGAGTGAAGCAGGGCTGCGTCCTCATGCCAACTTTATTTGGGATCTTTTTTGCTGTCATGCTGAAACACGCTTTTGGAACTGCAACAGAGGGTATCTATCTCCGGACCAAATCAGATGGAAAACTCTTTAATCTCTCTAGATTGAGAGCAAAGTATAAAGTCCAGCTGAAATGCCTACGGGATTTCCTCTTCGCTGACGATGCTGCCGTTACTGCTCACTCTGCTGAACATCTTCAACAACTTATGGACTGTTTTAGTAAGGCCTGCCAAGACTTTGGTCTAACAATCAGCCTGAAAAAAACACAAGTCATGGGTCAGGATGTGGATTCACCTCCCTGTATTACAATCTCTGCACAGGAACTGGAGGTTGTCCATGACTTTGTGTACCTCAGCTAAACTATCTCTGACACTCTCTCTTTAGATACTGAGCTGAATAAACATATTGGTAAAGCGGTCACCACATTTTCCAGACTTACAAAGAGAGTATGGCTTAATAAGAAGTTGACAGAACATACAAAGATCCAGGTCTATAGAGTCAGTGTCTTGAGCACACTCTTGTACTGCAGTGAGTCTTGGACTCTTCACGTATGGCAGGAGAGAAAGCTGAACACTTTTCATATGCGCTGTCTCCGACGTATTCTCGGCATCACCTGGCATGACAAAGTCCCAAATAGCGCAGTCCTGGAATGTTCTGGAATCTCTAGCATGTATACACTGTTGAAACAGCGACGTCTACGCTGGCTTGGGCATGTCGTGAGAATGGCTTATGGTCGAATTCCGAAAGATCTCCTGTATGGAGAACTAGTGCAGGGAAAGCGCCCCAGAGGGAGACCTGAGCTGCGATATAAGGATATCTGCAAGAGGGACCTAAAGGCCTTGGGAATGGACATTAACAGCTGGGAATCCTTGACCTCTGATCGTTCAGCCTGGAGGCTAAAGACGCAGCATGGCCTTCTCCAATTTGAAGAGACACTTGTGCGGCAGGCTGAGGCAAAGAGGCAGTCCCGGAACCAGCGAAATCTGGGGGCTGGACAGGGGACAGATTGTATCTGCCCTCAGTGTGGAAGGGACTGCCATTCTCGAATTGGCCTTTTTAGCCACACCAGATGCTGCCTTAGGACCTCTTTCCAGAGCACGATACCATAGTGTCTCGAGACTGAAGGATGCCAGTGATGATGATCATGGGGATACTGCAAAGGTCATAATTGTGAAAAACTGTCATAACTCATATTTTTCAGTGCTGTTGTAACTTTGAACGGTCACTAAATTAATTGTTGTAAGTTGGTTACTACCTGTGTTATCATTTTGGGGGGCTAGAAATATTTATTTTTGATGTTTTTAATGTTTTGGGGCTGTAAGCTGCCCAGAATCGCTTCAAGATGAGATAGGTGGCAAATAAATGTAATTAATAAATAAACAAAAGTAGAAATCCACTCTTGTCACCTCTCTACGTTTATCCTATCTTTATTCTTTCCTTCTCACAATATAGAAAGTAAAGCATTTAAGTATTTTAGCAGATCCACAATGACAAGATTGTGGCTACCATACTAAATCTTTTAAAAATCGATTACGGCATGATCTCTTTTTTTAAAAAAAGTATTACACATATATGTCATGGTATTCATAAATAAAAGGGCTGCAGAAAGGAAATCCCCTTTCTAAATTGGTCTCAAAATGTTCAAGTAGAACTGCTGGCAGCAGAGCTGTCGAAACATAAGCCCAATTTGGGAATAAAGGAGCATCAACTGACTCATGATCTCATTTGGCTATGAATGGAGGTATGGAACGGAAATTTAGATCTGCCAAGTCATGCTGAAGAGAGGACATGTGGCAAAATGATTTGAACAACTTAAGTAACCATCTGGGACTTCTTCAGGTTATACAAGGCAGACTGATATGAAAGAAAGAAAGAAAGAAAGAAAGAAAGAAAGAAAGAAAGAAAGAAAGAAAGAAAGAAAGAAAGAAAGAAAGAAAGAAAGAAAGAAGGAAGGAAGGAAGGAAGGAAGGAAGGAAGGAAGGAAGGAAGGAAGGAAGGAAGGAAGGAAGAAGAGAAAGGAAGAAAGGAAGGAGGAGAGAGGGAGGAGAGGAAGGAAGAAAAGGAAGGAGGATGAATTTCCTTCAGTTCATGGCATAAGGAATTAAGGTGCTAGCTAAAATGGTTTGGTCTTGGATACCTGATTATTTCTTTAACAAATTGTAAGCACCAATGGGATTTTTCTTCCTACTGTTAATATCTGTGTGTATATACTGTAAGGAGGAAAAATAGTTCAATCAACTTGAAATATGGTTAAATGAACACCCTAGGAGGACTGGTATTAATATTTCATTCTGTATTTTGTTTTGGGAGAGGTTAGGTGTCAAAACTGGTACCTTGAAGAACCATTGCACCCCTTCAAAGATTCTCATTCCTCAAAAGAATTTAGAAAGACTTTTTGCTCCTATGTTGGCCGTGTTTCAAGGAACAAAATGGGTATCTTAAGCTTTTGAAAAGTTAGACTCCTCACATTGTCCCTTCGGTAACCCCAACTCTTCCAAGCTCTCTTCCAAACCAGTGTGACACTATCAGTTATAACCCCTACAACTCTCAGAAGTTTAAAATAAATATTACAAAACTAAGTTAGGAGTTAAAGCCAACATCTGCCTACCACATGTATGCATCCAGTTCTGGATTTGTTCTATGTTAATGAAAAACTGTTTGTAAGAGGAGTGAGGAGAGGTGGGAATATAGATGCTAAGCTATAATGACTGGCTCTGAGATAGGATTCAAAGGACCATGATATACATTGCAAAGTCCCCTCTGAAGTCCAAAACATTGGATACTCATTCTGTGATTTTACATAAAGTTCTCATAAAAATGTGGTTTAATGGTAAACGTATTGTAATAGGATCAAGTTCTACTCCATTCTCAACCATTCTTGGCTAACTTTGGCTCATTCTTTCTTGACCTGCTGTATCTCACAAGTGTTTTATGGTAAGGATAAAATGGAGGGATGCTAGGGAGACCACGTCTTCTCTTGAAGGGAAGGTAGGATATAAATCAAATACATACCTACATACATACCAGGATCAACTATAGGTAGTCCTCAACTTACAATAGTTCATTTAGTGACTGTTCAAGGTTACAATGGCATTGAAAAAAAATGTCTTGTAACTATTTTTCACACTGACAACCATTGCAACATTGCCATGGTTAAGTGATCAGAATTCGACACTTGGCAATTGACTCATATTTATGATGCTTGCAGTCATGCTTGGAGTCATGTGATCATCTTTGTGGCCTTCTGACAAGCAAAGTCAATGGGGAAGTTAGATTCATTTAACAACTATGCTACTAAACAACTGCATGATTCACTGCAGAAGGATCGTAAAATGGGGCAAAACTCATTTAATAAAAGTCTATTAGCAATATAAATTTTGGGCTCAATTGTGGTCGTAAGCCAAGGACTACCTCTATGTAACTTTGAAAGCAGAAAAAAGTGGATAATTCCTACATTGGCCCAGAAACTTTGGATTTAAATCTCTCCTAGTCCTTAACCTGCTAATAAAATCATAGCAATCTTAGGGCTTTAAATAACTGATGTAAAAAGGAAACATCAAATGTGAAGACCAATATCCTTTCTCTATAATTTCTTACCAATTAAAACTTAGAGTTGTGTGGGTTTTTTTCAACATTTGAAACTGGAAGGCAGTGAGGAGAAAACCTACTGCTGATAGTTTGGTTTGCAACAATTTGAGGGATCCCAACAAAATGTTGTAACAGCCTCTGAAAATCAGCTCTTTGTGTTTCTCACAGGGCACAGCCAAAGTCAAAGGTAGTTAATTTTTTAAAAGCATTCCTTTATCGATCAGAAATATTAAAGGGCACTAATTTTACAGCTTGAAATTTTAATCATGATCGCCAAGTAGTCAGAAAGTTCAGATCTGTTAAAGGTGAAAAATTAAAAACATTATAGGAGATCCTTGAAGGCTTGAAAATAAAAAGATGTAACTCAAGATATAAGCTTAAATAACTATTAAGACCAATGGAATCAAATAGAATATATATATATATATATACAAATTAAATAAAATTAAGCCTATATATTAGTCTGTAAAAATCTTGGTCTCTAAGAATAATATCAATCTTGGTTGATAGGAATGATATTAAATTAAGATATATATGACTGTAATGAGAGAGACATAACCTCAACTACAGAGGAGTCAGCGGTCTCTCTACCTTGGTCACCCTGTGGGATTTGCAAGAAAAAGAAAATGAGAGGAGATATGCTATTTTTGTCTCTTTGACTTTTCAGAAGAAATATTGGTGTCAATCTAATAATGAATAATTAAATAGATCCATGAATTTGGGAAACAAACGTGCACTTGAGTTACTTACAAAATAATAAAATCAGGATAAAAAAACCCTATTAAATAAATAAACGCTTCCTTTATAACCTTTAGGGATAACTTTTGCAATCCGTCACTCTCTCGATAGCTGGCTGGGAATTCTGGAAGTTATCACATTACTGGAGATTAGCATATATTATGCCTTGGGCAGGGGAGGCACTGGCAAAAGTCCATTTTTTTATTATGCTTTTAACGGTAATATCTAATTCCATTGTGAGTCTCTATCAGAGAATGATCTTAATGCAATATTGTGCCGAGTATGATTAAGCCTATTAAAATCAATAGGCCTAATCCATGTAGAGCTGCTGTACTATGGCTAAAATGCCCATTTTTTTTAAAAAAAAGAAAATCTTTTTTAATGCCCACATTTTCAGGCACCTGTTTGCAATGCAAATGTTTCAGTGCAACAGGATTGGCTGTGCTTCCCTCCCCTGTGTATCCATGGCAGTAAAAAATGATGTCTTCTCCCCCCCTCCCCTAATGCAAAGTGGAAATCAGCTCATTTGCAAAAGCAGCTTCCACCAGACTGTGACTGAGCAGCTGAGCGTGATCAAAAGATGTCTGCTCCAGAAGTTTGAGGATGGAAGAAAGACAAAAGACCTATGTTGTGTCATTAACTGGGTTTCTCTATTCCTCTCCTGCCCTCAAATGGCTGTTTGCTTCAATTTTGGAAGGACAAGTTTGAATTTTACATCTGTGGGGTAGGAATTTAGTCACAGGAAACTTTTGAAGGGCAGGATAAAACAAAGCACAAGTGCCTCTCATTCTTTCAGTTCAGAGAAGAGCAACTAAGATGATCAAAGGCCTGGAGACTAAAACATATAAAGAACGGCTGCAGAACTTGGGTTTGGTTAGTCAAAAAAAGAAAAGAAAAAGAAATAGGGAAGACATGATAACAGTATTCCAGTATTTGAGGGGCTGCCACAAAGAAGAGGGGACCACATTATTCTCCAAAGCACCAGAGGGCAGGACAAGAAACAATGGTTGGAAACTGACCAAAGAGAGAAGCAACCTGGAATTAAGGAGAAACGTCCTAACAGTGAGGACAATTAACCAGTGGAACAGCTTGCCTTCAGAAATCATGGGGGCTCCATCACTGGAGATTTTGAAGAAGAGACTGGACAGTCACTTGTCTGAAATGGTATAGGTTCTCCTGCTTGAGTAGGGGGCTGGACTAGAAAACCTCCAAGGTCCCTTCCAGCTTCTATTCTATTCTATTCTATTCTATTCTATTCTATTCTATTCTATTCTATTCTATTCTATTCTATTCTATTCTATTGAATGAATGTGTCACCCCCTTCCATTTCTTTTATTAAAAAGCAGATGAGGAATAAAGAAAATTGTATTTCAGAGATTTGTGTACACTGTGAAGACAGAAGATATAGGGTCCTGGACTGTTTAAGCTGCCAAATCTAGGTCTTGGTTTCACAAACCTGACTCACAATGGACTGCCTGCTTAACTAGGCAAATACTTTCTGAAATATCTTCCTTTAGATGTAAGGATTGGATTTTGGCACATTCTTACTTAGATGTCCAAAGCACAGAAATGGCATGATTTAACTCAACACAGAGATCTGACATTCAGACGGTTCATCTGCAACTTGATGCTATCCTGCTTTAATTATTTTTCCCTTTGTACAGGAATACATAGATGCATAGATAAGAAGGGGCATTATAGGGTGTTTTCATTTATTTAATAGATTTTCTATTCCATCCGCAGTGGAGGAATATGATAAAATCATCCACTCAATTGCTTTCTCTGAAAATTTGATGGACAAACCCCCATGGACTTTCATGAAAGCATGGAAAGCTAGGGAAGCTACAGACTTCTTGAGATGAAACTACAATGTAATGCAAGGTATTCTAATCTCCTCCCCCCCCCCCACTGTCCCCTCCAGCTAGCTGTGAAGATCAATAACACAAGATCATCACCCTTGCTAACATGACAATTTCTCTGAAATCCTCCTCTTGAGAGAAATTTGCATTTCATCAGTTGAAAGATAATTGCTGGGGAAAAGATGCTGGGGAATTTATCTTCCTACAGTTCATATGCATAGGTCTTCCAATAGTTTTTTGGGTTACTTCGCCAGAGTAAATAAGATGCAGAAAATATAATCTCTTTTCCCCATAATGCAAAAGAGAAACTGTGTAGACAGGTTAATCTACACCTTTGGAGAATCTAGTGTTGCCTTTCTACTACTAATCAAGCCATTCCCTTTTTATCTACAAGGGTCTCTCTCACACTCCCACCTTCTGTTCCCTCCTTGACTTACAACCATTCATTTAGTGACCATTCAAAGTTATAATTAGCACAACTAAAAAAAAGTGATTTACAACTGGTACATCTCACTCACAATAGTTATAGCATCCTTATGCTTAATTGATTAAAATTCAGGTACTTTGCAGACGGCATTTATTTACAATGGTTGAATCATCTTAGAGGAATAGAATAGAATAGAATAGAATAGAATAGAATAGAATAGAATAGAATAGAATAGACAGAGTTGGAAGGGACCTTGGAGGTCATCTAGTCCAACCCCCTGCTCAGGCAGGAAACCCTATACCATTTCGGACAAATGGCTGTCCAGTCTCTTCTTAAAAACTTCCAGTGTTGGAGCATTCACAACTTCTGGAGGCAGGTTGTTCCACTGATCAATTGTTCTGTCAGCAAATTTTTCCTTAATTCTAGGTTGCTTCTCTCCTTGACTAGTTTCCATCCGTTACTTCTTGTCCTGCCTTCAGGTGCTTTGGAGAATAGCTTGACTCATGTGATCGCCACTTGTAACTGTCCCAGATAGTTTCCAACAAGCAAAGTTGGAAGCTGGCTTCTCTTAACAATTTCAGTGATTCACTTGATAACCATGTTCTAAAATCAGATGTGACTCATTTAACAACTACCTTCTTTAGAGACAGAAATTCTGGTCCCAGTTGTGATCAGAAGTTAAGGATTATATTTACATGTAAGTAACCCTAATAAAATTGCCACCCAATATGATTTTAACCATCTCTTATGACTATCACAATAAGAAAACACCATAATGGAAAAGACTGCTCTAGCATGACTAAGGATAATTCTGTGAAATGATGCTCCAGGTGTGTGGAATTTCATTCCTATCACTCCCTAGCCAGCATTGGAGAAGATATAATAGAAACAGAACAAGATATACTGATAAATGCATTATAAGAGTGAGAAAGCTGGTGGAAACATAGGTTTAGATCCAACTGACCAATCTGTGTATATAAAAAAAGCAGTTACATCCCATAGTCTCCAAATACAGTTTTTTTTATATCCTTCTGTGTAAGTAAAGGAATAGTTCTAAATAAATTGGCACTTATTTTAAAAGGCTCTTCTTAAACATTTGAAACCTATAGCTGAAACAGGTAGATGCTATTTTGAACAGAGAAATGCAAGTCAGTTGCAGATAGATTTCTTGAATTTATCAAGAGTTTATCTGTTGTAGCAACAGTATCAAATTGTTGTTGGTTTCTTCTTTTTTCCATCCTGCTAAAACCAGTGGATGATTCAGAACATGGACCAAAATAATATGGCATAATTATAGCATTCAGAAGCAGAATGGTTTTAGAAGAAATTGACTCAGAGCTAAGTTCCAGCCAGCGGCCTGCTCATGGGTTAGTATCAACTAAGCTGCAAAGAAGTGAGCAGATCCTCAAAAAAAACAAAAAAACAAAAAAAAAACCCACTTTGGGATGAATCATTTTTCTCAAAAAAGAGTTCTGGAGTGTGATGATTACCATGGAAACAGTCAGCAAGAAGGGAAGAAGAGATACTTATAAGTGAGAAAATAGCTATGTATTTAATCAAATCCTTATATCTTAAGCCTCCTGTCATAAGTTCTGTACAAAATGGCTGTAACAGTTAAGAGTGAGGTTCATAACATTTGTCAGTAACAAGCTTGTAATACAAGTTGTGACAGCAATTTTTATTATGAGCTGAGTTTCCTAGCCTTTGTTTGAAGCTCTTAGTCTCATAAAATGGGCAGCCAACTGACTGCCTCACTTGAGCACCTCAGTATTGCACTGTTGAATCCTGGTGGCAAAGACACAAAGTTTTAGTAGCATATTTTTCCTGCTATATTTATTTACTTTCTTTTAAATATTAATTGCAATAACAAGCAGGAGCACATATTGATACCATCGTTTTAGCCATTGCCTATCCACTGCAGGATGAAGGCCCTCTTTGGCATGTTTCCAACCAATATGGTCCTGAGCTCTCTTTTGCCAATTGGACCCACAGTACTTGCTGGTGTTGTTGATCCATCTTGTTTTAGGGCTCTTCCATGGATGCTTTTTATCGAGTGGGATCCATTTTTTGACTGCCTTGGTCCACCTGGCATCAGTTATCCTTGCTGTGTGACCAGCCCATTTCCACTTCAATTCTTTGACTCTCTTGATGATATCATATACTTTCGTTTGTTCTCTAATCCATGTGCAGGTCTTTTGATCCTATCTTGTAATGCTGAGCATGTATCTTACCATGGCTCTTTGCGCCACACTTAGCTTTTGTATCGATTGTGAGGTTAGTGTCCATGTTTCACTGGCATATGGTAGCACACACTGATTGAAAACTTTTCTCTTCAGGTACAGGGGGAGGTTGTTCCTGAAAATTATGCTTAGCTTGCCAAATGCCTGCCAACCACATTTAACACGCCATTCAATTTCCTTTATTATATTGCTTTCCATTGAGATCCGTGGACCAAGGTACATGTAGTGGTCTTCTACGTCTAGCTCTTGTCCATATGTATATTTTCTTTCTTTGGTGAATTTATTAAGCATAACCTGGCTCTTTTTCAAGTTTATTTTTAAGCCAAATGGTTCTCCTGCTTTGTGCAGCTCTTGTATGTATCTTTGTAGCTCCTACATATCAATATATATCTTATAATATATCTTACCTACATTTCTAATATAGAAAGATAGAGATATAGATATAGATATTGAGATATTGAGAGATATTGAGATATATTGAGATATATTGATATGTAAGATAATATATTTTACATATCAATATATCAGTATATCACAACTGAAATCTAACATGGGAATCTTGACAAGGGAATCTTGCTGTTGAATGCAGGAATCCATTCCCTCTATTTTACAATCTCTACATTTTTTTTAAAAAGTCTCTAAATCAATATTCTGTGCCACTCTTCTTTATGATATTTAGGTTTTCCCTAGTGCTTAAGTTCTGTCCCCCAAATATTTATTTCTGTAACCCCCAAATTTCCTTCAAGTCACTGATTCTGCCTTTTATATGTGACTGGTGCACAAATAATGGCAAGTTCCGTTTTAGCATTAAAACCTACCAGTATCATGGTTAAGATGCTACACTAGAACTGGGATTCAAATCCACCCTCAATTTTGTAAACTTAAAATATGTAGACAAGCAAGCAGAGCTGGGGGTGGAGAGTTAAGCATGTCATTAGCTTAGAGTTGTGTTCCCACCAGCGCTCCACATCCAACTCCTCCTGAATGCCATTGAACCTTTAGTGTGTGTTGAACTTTTGTTGACCAGATTCTTGTATATAATCTTGAATAAATCTTCTATCCTGCTTCTTTGCAGCTGACAAAATAGGACTTAAGGCTGGTCACTTCTCACCCAAATGTTGCAAGGCTTCTGGAAGGAGAGTAAAGTATGCTTCCTTGAGCACTTGAAGAAATAAATTAATTTCCTTCCTTTGGACAACATAAACAAATTAGGGGAAATGAAACTCCAAAGAATGTTTTTGGGGTTCTGACTATTTTTTGACAGAGATGAACACGTGTATAAATCCCAGGTCATAAAAAAAGAAATAGAATGTGACTTGAAGCTGGTGATTTTAGTTCCTGATGATGCCTGATATTGCTCTAAATGAGAAAAGAAATCAGATATTTGCAATATTAAATGAGTGTGAAAATGTTATTGAATATAATTAATTCATGTACAAGAAAGAACAATTTCTAAATTGGAGCATTTGCTGAAGCTTCACCCTAACATGCTTCAGATTAAACCGAGAAGCTAACCACTGTAATTTGTATTTGCAGAACGACATGTTTCATTTGTTACAATTCAACAGAAATTTTGGGCTAAATTGTGATCGTAAATCGAGGACTACCTGTATTCAGAAGATGATCTTTCCCCTTCTAAACTCTTTAACCCCAATCCAATCTTAACTGTTTGACCTCATTGAGAAGATAAAGAGTTTTAGAAATTTTTAAAGGAACATGACTAGATCTCATATATTTGATTCCTGATGTGATGAAGCAAGAACTTCATGGAATCTACTAGGTCTAGATATTTTGTGATAAAATATTTAACATAAGAATTACTCTGGCCCTAAAAGCAAGGGCTGTATGAGGGTTGCAATGCATAACTTTCCAGCAAAATTTACAATTTCAAATGTGCACGTCAGGGCAGACAAGTCCTGAGCCTCTGAGGAAGACTTACACAATCTGCTTCTATTTGCCATATTTATAAAGAGGCATCAAGAGAATTGCCTGTCAGATAGAATATTCTGTAGAAAGCAAATGGAGTATTTTCTTATAATTGCTTACACTTGAGATGCTCAGATATGCCCCAGAATTGTTGTGATAGTGAAACCAATTACTTGGTTCCCTCAAGAAATGGAAGGTTTGGATGGCAGGGTTAATTTTTCCATCAGACAACAAGAACCTCCAAAGTTTCATGCAACTGATAGAATAATACAACAGATGCAAAAATAAGCTATTATGCAATGGCAGTTTAGATTAAAGCCATCAGAAAATATTGAACTGCAATAAAAAACAAGAGCAAAAAATGTTTTTTGCTGATAATCAGGTTTTTGGTGGATCAGCAGAATATTATTGAATATTATTTATAAAGAGCATGTATTTTAAAATGTGTATCTTACTTTTCATCGTTCACAATTTTACTCTCTATAGCAGGGGTGTCAAACTGCCGGCCCACGGGCCGGATGCGTCATGCCAAAACCGTGCCCACCCCATTGCCGGCAATGGAAAAAACCTGTGATACGTCGTGACACGTCACGTGATGTTGCGAGTTTGACACCCCTGCTCTATAGCTTGCAATTCCTCACAGCTCAGTGAGGAAATTATATATGAAATATATATATGAAATATATATGACTTGGCTCAGTTATCTAACAGTTTCTTTAAGGTTATTTATAGGACAATAATCAAAGAACAATAGTTCAGTTCCATCTGAGGTAGTCAGTTTTGCATCCATCCAACCAGGTGGATGGATGCAAAACTGTAATGACTGAATCATGAAGGAAGGAGTTTCAGAAAAAAAATACTCAGATTTGAGGAAGAAGAAAATATGAGGAAGAAATTCAAAATCAACTGGCCTTAATTGTATTTAGTATAGGATGGAACAGACAGAAGGTTTTATGGGTTTTCAAGATTCTCTAATTTTACAACAACAAGAACATCCCTCTATGCCTGTTTCTTGACCTTGCTTACCTCAAAAGGTTGACCCTCTGTTGATTTGTGCCTTTGATTAATTTGAATTTGATGACGTGAATTGCTTCCTTTCTTCTCTGCCAAAATCTAGGTTACTAGAGCTGTATTAAAAGAAACAACCGAACACCAGGATACAATACAAACAAAACTGTTTAATACACTTATCTTTCGTCGGATAACTGCTGACATCGTCAGAGTAAAATGCCGGCGTTTTGGGAGCTTGCCTATAAAGCCGGTTGTTTTTGCACTCTGCTCATTGAGCGAGTCACTGGTCCACCCGCCCCAATTGGCCGTATTGTCCCGCATCAATCTCTGTGTGCCTAGACTCGGGAATCGTTTCTTCACTCATAATTGTTCTCCTTATCTGCCTGGTTCATGTCCGAGTGCCTGTTGCTGTAAGTTGGTTCCCTAACGCCTCCTGTCCTGCGGTCCTGCGGTCATCCCTCCTTTTTGCTGTGCCCTGGCCCCCCTCTTTGGTTCTTGTATAGGTTGTTGTATAGGTTGCACTGAGGATTCCTCTCTTTCGGCAGTTGTAGTTCTTTGTCGCATGGGTTTGTAGTTCCGATCCTGCCTGGTCGGTGCTCGTCGCACTTGTTGCAAGTTGTTACGTTGCTCCTCCCGCTCCCTTAGTGCCTGATAGGCAGGCAGCAGGTCTATATGGCAGTTGATCGAGTGTCTGTCTGATAACCAAGCCTCCTTAAGTAGTTGTCCACCCTTGGTGGTATCCTGGGCAATGGTCTCCGCCCCTGCAAGGTCGAACGTATGATTGCAGCTGGCCATGTGTGCCCATACCTGTGAACGTTGTTCTTGACATCTAATGGCCAGCTCATGCTCATGAATCCTGGTCCTGAGCCATTTGGTCGTCTCCCCAACGTAATTGCAGTGACAGTTCTTACATTTTATTCTATATACCACCTAGGATCTTTCTTTGTTGGGGAGCGGCTCTTTGGGGTGCATCACCTTGGCACGCAGCGTTTGATCTGTTTTATGGGCAATGCTAATATTATATGGAGCTAATATCCGCGCCGTTGCCTCGGACACACCATTGATATACGGCAATGTTGTCCATGCCATAGGCGTGCCTGTGTGTTGGCTCCTGCGAGGGTCATATGGTCTCCTGTACCTTTTAATGAATTCTACTGGATAGCCATTCCACCTGCAGATATGGTAAAGGTGGCTCCTCTCCTCAGCTCTTGCCCTATCCGTATTGCAGTGAGTGTTGATCTGCTTAAACAGTGTCCTAATGCAGCCAATTTTATGTGACACTGGATGATTGCTCCTATAATGAAAAACTTTGTCGGTGTGTGTTGGCTTACGCTGAACAGTCGTATGGAGAATGCCATCAGACTGGAGGCTGACAAGTACATCCAGGAAGGCAAGTGTGCCATTAGTCTCTTCCTCAGCTGTAAAGCGGATGTCAGGATAGACCGAATTCAACTCATTCATAAACCGGGCGCTGTCTTGCCTCTTGATGACCACAAAGGTGTCATCCACGTATCTGACCCAAAACTTGGGGCGATACCTGGTCATCACTTCGGCCTCTAGTCCCCAAAATCGGTGATCCCATTGGCGTCCCTTTAACCTGTTCATAGATGGTGCCCTGGAACGTAAAATATGTTCAAAGACACAGGGTCATGAGTTGTATAAGATCCTCGGTGCGGAGTGAGTCCTGGTGTGGTCCTTCCTCTTGCTGAAGGCGGCTTCTTATCACCGCAATCGCCAGATCTTGCGGGATGGAGATGAAGAGTGAGGTGACATCAAAGGACACCATGATCTCATCCTCCTCTATCCTTAAGAATTTTATCCTTCCCAGGAACTCCTCTGATGACTTCACCGTAGTCTCGCTGTTCTCCACCAGATATCCAATCTGACTGCTCAGCCATTTAGCCAATCCCGAGGTTGGTGTGCCTCTGAATGACACAATGGGTCGTAGGGGGATTCCTTCCTTGTGGATTTTTGGAAGCCCGTAGAATCTAGCCATGGCCAAGTCACTAGGGCGTATGGTCCTTAATGCGTTGTCGTTAATTCTCCGTTGTCATTTGAGTTTGTCTGCCAGTTTGCTGAGGTGGTTTTTGAGAGTTCTCATCGGGTCCTTCACAATTATCCGGTAGGCGCGGGTGTCATTAAGCATGTATCTTTAGTCCTGTAGGGGTAGGTGATAGATCCTTGGTTGGGGTTTCTTAATAAATAAATTCATTTAATAGGTCCATATAATTACCAAGCTGAATTTCTAACTGAGGGAGATGTTTGTGCTTCAGCACTTATTTGAAGGTAGGCTACAGTTTTGGATTAATTTGTATGTTTGAATTTTGATTGTTCATCCTGTGGATTACTGCAAAATGGTTGGAAGGAAAACCTGCTTGATACCAGGTTATTTATTGCTATCAGAAGGAAGAAAAGAAAGTAATTTAACAAGGAAGATTTCTTGGCCTTTTAGTGATAAAACTCATTATAATAGAGATTATGTTTAACATTTATGATTAAAGTAACTACATTTTTCAGTGGTTCTATTTTGGTCTTAGACCCAGAAAATTGAAAGGTGATTATTTTCCATCCTCCTACCTAACACACAAACACCTACACATCATCTTTCCAAGTGAGGAACAATTTTTCTATTCCCTGACTGGGGAATTCTGGGAGTTGAAGTGCACATATCTTAAGGTTGCCAAGTTTGAGAAAGACTAATAGCCCTGAGCTAATTTAGAAACACAGCCAAGTGCAAGTTTATTGAAGTGAAACGCTGTAAACCTGTATCTGAGAAAAAAGGCAGTACAACTCCATGTTATTACATTACAGAAAGAGTAAAATTATAATCACACAAAAACACCAAATGAAGACCTTATGAAAGCAAAGAATCAGTTCCCCAAGGACAGGATAGTCCATCAATTATTTACAACTTCACTGCCTTTCTTGCTATCTCATTGTGAACAGGGCTAAAATAGGCATTTGGGAGAAATCATAGGCCAATACCTTCACTGAGAATGTGCCTTATATTTGGGCTAATCTCCTCTTCCCCCATGGATTTCTCCTACATAATGCAGGATTCATTCTGATTTGGGTGGAAGGAATAGATCAGTGGCTTATAGGTTGCCAGAAATAGCACATCCTACTACACAGCAGATTTAGGAGAACCGCTCTATGGATCTTTGATAATATCAGAAGTCTTGCTTTAATAGGATAAACTTTGCAATATTAGTTAAATGGTCTGAGTGATTTTTGAGACTCTGTGAGTGCATTCTCCTTTGTTCATTCGCAATATTATTACAAAATTATTCTGAAGTTTTTACAGATTGCTTTCTTGAAAAAAGCAGAATGAGTTAAACCATTTAATCACATGCAAACACTGGCAGAAGACCCTATACCATTCGAGACAAGTGCCTATCCAGTTTTGTTTTCTTAAAGCCTCCAGTGATGAAATATCCATAACTTCTGAAAGCAAGACATTTCACTGGTTAATTGTTCTCACTTTTTGGAAATTTGTTCTTAATTCTAGATTGCTTCTCTCCTTGGTTAGTTTCTGTCCATTGTTTCTTGTCTTGCTTTCTAGTGCTTTGAAAAATAGGTTTACCCCCCCCCCCTACTTTGTGGCAAAATCTCAAATATTGGAATGCTGCTATCATGTCACCTCTAGTTCTTCTTTTCACTAGACATACCCAATTCCTGCAACCGTTCTTTGTATGTTTTAGCCATGATCATCTTTGTTCTCTTCTCTGCACTCTTTCCAGAGTCTCAACATCTTTTTTATCACACGGTGACCAAAACTGAATGCAGTATTCTAAATGTGGTCTTACTAAGGCCTTATATAATGGTACTAATACTTCATGTGGTCTTGATTCTATCCCTCTGTTAATGGAGCCTAGGATTGCAGTGGCTTTTTTGGCTGCTGCCATACACTGCTGGCTCATGTTTAAGTGATTGTCCACCAGAACTCCCTCTCACAGTTACTGCTATTGAGCCAGCTTTCACCTAAAGAAGAAAACAAAGAGGGAATATAGGAAGCAATGTAACATGAAAATAAACCACAGCAATATCAGTTGTCCCATATTAAGAGCTGACAACAGAGGAAATCTGGATATTTGACCATCCAGCCAACCAAACTGTTTGTTAACCATATTTTCCCAGTCCTCTTACTAGACAATTTCAACAATGGTGGGACTTAGGCCATACGATGGTAGAACTCAAGGACATGATTACATAGTATCACTTGCTTATAAGGCTGGCTTACTAGATTTTGAATCCAGCTAGACTTTTGAAACCAGATTCTCTGAAATTCTCCAGCTTCCATTCATACCCAGGTTTAAATCTGCATGCCATGTTTAAATATTTTCATAAAGACACCAAGAGAACCAGATTGGTACAACATTGAAGGCAATAGGCTAGAAATCAGGAAACTACATGTTCTAGTCCTGCTTTAGGCACAAAACTAGCTAGGTGACCTTGGGCCAGTCATTTTTTTCTCAGCCCTAGTTAGACTGCAAGAGTAAAACACTTCCAAAGCATCTGGATAAGAAAAATACAAAAACTAATTCAGACAAGTCAAGACTGACTTGAAGATGATATCATCACCATCATCATCACCACACAGACTTCAAATCATCCCAAACACATTCCAACAGTGATAGCAACTTGGAAGAATTGTCTTATTTCAGAGACATTATACAAAGTAAGCAGAAGAGGACAACTACCAGCAATGAGTGCATCACAAAAAAGAGGGAGGTCAACCTGTTCTCCAAAGCACCTGAAGACAGGACAAGAAGCAGGACAGGAAACTAATCAAGGAAAGATCCAATCTAGAACTAAGGAGGAATTTCCTGACAGAACAATTAATCAGTGGAACATCTTGCCTCCAGAAGTTGTGGGTGCTCCAACCCTGGAGTTTTTTTAAAAAGAGATTGGACAACCATTTGTCTGAAATGGTATAGGGTTTCCTGCCTGAGCAGTGGGTTGGACTAGAAGACTTCCAAGATCCCTTCCAACTCTGTTATTCTATTATTCTGTTACTGAAAAATCGAAAGGTCTAAACTGGGGGTAAATCCTCCTAAGAACATTTATCTATGTGGACAGTAAGAGTCAGCAATGACTTGATAGCACATAATCAATTAATCAATCAGTCAATCAGAAATGCACTTGAACCAAATTGAAATCATATACTCTAATTGAATATATCACCATTTCACAAAACTTTGCCCAAAAAACTGCAGGGATTTGTCCAAATAGTTGCCGCAAGTCCACACTAATTTGAAAGTCCACATATACACACACAAAAATAATTGTTGACATTTACCTGAAGGAGACTTTACTTTTAAATTAATTGAACAGTGAGAAACTATAAGAAAGAGGTTGTAAAACATGTTGTGGAAAATAACTAGAATCAGTGTACTGTATACATTTTGCATTGTTAAGGTGTCACTATGACAATTTATAATGACATCCATGTGTTTGATTCTGCCATCAGTTTTATAGCAGTGCATCCTTTGAATTACACTGACAGAATTAAAATGAATGCTAATCTCTCCTGGCTCTTATTCAACAAGTTATTATTTGCAAAATGTGCTTTTTAGACAAAACAAAGAACTGCATTAAAAATAAATCTCAAAAGGAGGCCACTTTGTTACACGCTCAGTAAGGAAATAAAGATTCATATTCTGGACAATCTGAAGGTGCAATCTCCCGCTTCCAAGACAACCTTCATTTTAGTTATCTGCTTAGTTAATTATTTTACAAAGCCCATAATCCAAATGGGATATTCAACTATTTGCTGACTAAAATAATGTACTTGACAGATTCTGTAACTTTGAGAGTCCTTGCTGAATGAAAGTGTTAGGTCTTAATTCGTTATCAATTTTCCAATCCACCAAATTGCGTGATTTATAAAAAAAAATAACTCTTTTTTTTAAAGACAGCTGTGACAAGCTTAGAAACAACACTTAAGCAAGAATATGACATTTTAAAAAATAGGGGAGAAAGTATTTGTCCTAGGCACATCTTTTGTTGCCTTAAACTTTATAAACAGATGGAAAGTATTGTAAATTAACAGCCCTTTCGATGCATCTATATTCAGAATTTTCTCCCACTTTCAATGGGGAATATCTGTGCATTTCTTTAAACTTTTACCTTAACCCTCTAACTTCATTTCTGATTGATCTCAGGATTACAATTTAGCCCATATTAAAAAACAACAACAACCCACTTATGGCGTGGATTGGTGCACTAAAAAATGGTCCCACAAGTGGACACTAAAGAAGAATAAGAAGAATCAGATTGGTAAATAGAGCATGTGCCATTGTAATCCCACAAAAAGACTAGTGTTCTGAAAAATTGTATTTTGCTGATACATAGTGAGAGTAAATGCATAGAGTTTAATTCTGAAAAAAAAACCAAGTGCCTCCAAGAACAGTGCTATTTTTTTCCCCTTGAATACTATGGAGATATTTGGAACAAAATGAACTTAGTGGAATGAGGTCAGCATTTGCAAAGTCTTCTGTCCACAGCGTGCCTCGCTCAAACACCCAGTTCCAGAGCCAACATTCATTAATGAAAATTTTATCTCAGAACAGAATCTTTCCACCCCAATATTGAATTACAGTGTGAGTTATAGCTGTGATAAATACTGCCTTAATTTCATTGTTGTGGGTTATTTGCTTTTGGCATGGCAACCCAAGGGAGGGTGTAACTACAAACTTTGTTGGACTGTGACACCTCAAAGGCTTTTGAATCCCTCCCCCAAGGACAATTTGTAGCTCATTGTTGAACTGGGGAGTCCTTGGTGTGCTTTGAGCCTGGTTGTTTGCTTGCAGGAGTTTCATTCCCAGATTACATTACCTGTTCAATGCACTGAAGATGTTACCTAGTTTGGTAATGAAATATCTGCAAGTAAACAGCCACGATCAGAGAGCACCGAGGACTCTACTGTTTCCACATACTCTGGGAGTCTAGAAGCTTCAAAAGGATTTGACAAGACCCTTAAGCTGTATATAGGCACTCCTTATTCAGGTAGGGATATTTTCAAAGGAAGGAAGGAAGGAAGGAAGGAAGGAAGGAAGGAAGGAAGGAAGGAAGGAAGGAAGGAAGGAAGGAAGGAAGGAAGGAAGGAAGGAAGGAAGGAAGGAAGGAAGGAAGGAGAAGAAGGGGAAGATATTAACTGAAAGCACTGAGTGATTTACAGAGCTTCTCAGGCAATATAGAGTCAACCACATAAATTTTAAAAAGATAGAGTAAAAGCATCATCCTGAGAACTGAAAAGGTAAGTTCCAGCAGGCTTATAGGAATCCAATTAAAACAGAGATTCTTTGAAATGTTTCCTTTACCCAGCTCCCTCCTCTGGGCTATGCTTTCTCATTCCCACTTTCTGAATAACAACCATTCCTCCCTCTCCTTCTCCCCTGCCTGATTCACACAGTCTCTGACATTAAACGGGCAATCACAGAGTAGCATTCTTGCCTTGGGCACAGAATAAGTGTAGAGTCCAATTTTGATTACTGAAAGCATTTCTCAATCAAAATGGAATTGGATCTATTATTATTATTACTTATTATTCACAACAGCATTGATGGAATTTATATTTTAGGGATGTTTATAGTTTTTTAAAAATATAATTTTAGTTTTGAGAGTTTCAAACACCTTTACTAAATTGGGATAATTTTATATACCATGCATTTTATTTTATTCACTCCTTCCCTTCAGTGTAGGGAGTATCTACTATGTATCAGTAGCTTTAACATCAATAATATGTTTTTGTTTTAGCTGTAATCTGCCCAGATAGGTTTGGTTAATGATGGAGAGAAGTAACATAAAATTATCACTGCCTTTCACTTACACTAAAAGATAAGAAAGATTTATTTTCTTCTAAGTGGTAATTATGTGGTTGTTTGAAAGGAATCAGTGGAGTTGGAAGCCCTAGCAAATATTCTCAATTAATGTACATTCATCTGACTCATGAGAAATACAGAAATTTTTATCATAAATCCATTGGCAGGACCAACACATTCATTAAGTGTCTTCTGCCTCCGGTGATAATTTGCATTCTAATTGTGTCTAGAGAGGTAAAGAAACAAGTCTCCCACAAGCTGTATTCCCACCAAGAACATAGCCCTCTGCAACAGTTTTCAAAGAAAAAACATTAAAGTAGACACTATACATTTAGCATAATTGTACTTTTGGCTTTGATATAGTATGGCTGGAGAAATACTCTCTGGAAGACATTGGGGAGTTATCCTTTGTCACAACTAATTCAATGGATTATATGAACCGAAGTTTTTTTTTCTCAAATGAGGAATTTACATTAATCCTGGCAGAGTTACATGAAACAACATGGCTACAGATATGTATGTAGAAAGTTGTAGATATATGGCAAAGTCAGTTGCAATTACCAGAAAAGATTTCTTCATTTGGAACCCTCAGATTCTTGTTTATATCTCTTTAATTTGAAAGGGGAGGAATTTCAAATTCTTCCTTTTCCTTAGCACGGCCATTTTATTTCATTGTCTGTTCCTATTGCTTTTGCTTCTTTGGACCCTATGAAGTGTGTGTGTGTGGGAGAGAGCGAGAGAGAGCAAGAGAGAGAGAGAGAGAGAGACAGACAGACAGACAGACAGACAGAGAGAAAGAAAGAGATGCTCTTTTTTTGATACAGGTAGTCCTTGATTTACAACCACATGTTTACCAACTGTTCAAAGTTACAGCCACATTGAAAATAGTTACTTACAACAGGTCCTTGTTGGTTGCAGTACTGGGTCATGGGATCACCGTTTTCAACCTTCCCAGCTGGCTTCTGACAAGGAAGATTAATAAGGAAGCCAGATTTGCTTAAACAACTGCATGGTTCACTTAACCACAACAATGATTTGCTGAACAACCATGGCAAAAAAGGTTGTAAAATGAGGTACGATTCACTTAATAAACCTCATGCTTAATAACAGAATTTCTGGTCCCAATTGTAGTCATAAATTGAGCACTATCTGGGTCATCAATTATATATGCAGAGATGGTACACAATCTACATGGCTATTTGTTTTAGACTGACAAAGAAAGGGATCAGCAATTTACCTCCCGTTCGAATCAAAACATGTAGTTTACCATGCCAGCTGTATTATTTAAGAGGAACAGCAAATAAATTTCTATGTAGATGTTCACAGCATCAACAGTGTGAGGGGATCCTCAATTTATCTAGGGCTGTGTTTCTCCATGAGCAGTTAATCTATGAAACAGATCTTAAGAGGGAAAGTTGACATTAAGTGAAATATTTTTTTTTTATTTATGGCCTGAATTAAGGTTGTTATTGTTGTTGTTAGTTGTGAAGTCATGTCCGACCCATCGCGACCCCATGGACAATGTTCCTCCAGGCCTTCCTGTCCTCTACCATCTTCTGGAGTCCATTTAAGCTCACGCCTACTGCTTCAGTGACTCCATCCAGCCACCTCATTCTCTGTCGTCCCCTTCTTCTATTGCCCTCAATCTTTCCCAGCATTAGGCTCTTCTCCAGTGAGTCCTTCCTTCTCATTAGGTGGCCAAAGTATTTGAGTTTCAACTTCAGGATCTGGCCTTCTAAGGAGCAGTCAGGGTTGATCTCCTCTAGGACTGACCGGTTTGATCGTCTTGCAGTCCAGGGGACTCGCAGGAGTCTTCTCCAGCACCATAGTTCAAAGGCCTCAATTCTTTGATGCTCAGCCTTTCTTATGGTCCAACTTTCACAGCCATACATTGCAACTGGGAAAACCATGGCCTTGACTATACGCACTTTTGTTGGCAGGGTGATGTCTCTGCTTTTTAGTATGCTGTATTAATCTCATATAAGCAAAGCAAGATTTTGGAATTCTTATTTCAACCACTAAATTGACGTAATTTGTACATATTTCAGAATTGTCATTCTGTGACCCAGACGTCATATTAGGTGGGGTCTTTGGTGCTTGGTTGTTTTCTTGCTGATGTTTCATTACCAAATGAGGTAACCTCTTCAGTGATGTTACCTAGTTGGGCACTGAAGCATCTGCGAGAAAGCAACTAAGAGAGCACCCCCACAGTCCAATCCCTAGCTACAAATATTCTCTTCTATTTATACTTCTCATTATTTCTATTTTTCCTCCTTCTACACTAAAGTTTTTATAGATAGGGCAGCCAATTTAGCATTGTTTTTTATAGAATCATATGGTTGGGATGGACCTTGGAGATCTTTCCCAAGGCAGTATTCCTTATACCATTCTGGACAAATAGGTGTCCAATCTTTTCTCGAAAATCTCCAGTTATGGAGCATCCACACCCCAGAAGGAAAGCTATTCCACTGATTAATCATTCTCACTGTCAGAAATTCTTTCTTATTTCCAGGTTGAATCTTCCTCTGATGAACTTTCACCCATTACTTCTTGTTTTACCCTCGGGAGTTTTCGAGAATAAATCAACCTCCTCTTTCCTGTGATTGCCCTTCAAGTATTGGAAGATTGCTATCAGGTGTCCCCTAAGCCTTCTCTTTATTAGGCTAAACATACCCAATTCATCATAAAATTTCTCCAGACCCATTATCAAAAAAATGCATATTTTTAAAATGTTGCAATTATCAAGACAATGAATTTTATTCTTACAATCTAAAATGACATTGACTTCTGGATTGATTGGAATACATAGTCATCCAGAAGATGACAAGAAGACAAGGAAGCACTAATGATTAAATATGTATAACAACATCATGATACAGATTCCGTTCTTCATTTATTTTCATATGACATTGTGATGCAAGAATGATAAGGCAAAGCATGACTTTGTGCTGTTTCATCACTTTGAAGTCATGATGGTTAAGGATAGATGCCAATGATGGCATCATGCAAGGAAGAGAACACACCAGAGAGATTGTCACATGATTATGGGGAGAGGGAACGTCTGTAAGAAAATGTTGAAGAAACTGATTAATCTGGAGGACAAAAAAATAGAATAGCTCATATTCCAGAAAAGTTGCCACACAAAGAAGGCAAGAACTTGTTTTTTTTTACCACCCTGGAGAACATTTTACAATAATGGGCTAAATTAAAAGAAAGTAGATTTCTAATCAACATTACAAAAAAATCTATTGATAATAAGGATGATTTAATATTAGAATCTCTTCTCTGATAGGCTTTCTCCTGATGCACAGAAGAAGCAAAATGGACATTTGTAAGGGATTCTCTGATTTTTTTGGTGACAAAGGGCAGGGTTTAATTGGAAGGGAGAGTTATGTTTGATAGAGTCCCATCCTGACAACATTCAAGATCTGGTTATTCTTTTTTTGCAGGAGGGATGGTTTCCACCTGCTTCTTGTTAATTAATTGTCATGGGTGTCCTGGATGCCAGCTCAGTTGAGGAGGAAGAGCCAGCCCTGGGGGCATCAGAGAGGGACAATGAGCAGCATCAGGGGGATCTGGAAGGCTCTATGACAGGAATGGATGATTAAAGTGAGGCACATCAGGGGAATCCATTAGTGAGCAACCAAATGAACACTTGGATACCCAGGTAGAAGGAGAAGCACAGCTGCAGCTAGGGAGCACAGATGACCAGTTGGCTAGGCGGGAAGAAATGCAGTTGCAGCCAATCAGTGGCAAAGAGAACTTGCCTCTTCCTGCCAGATCCCAGGGTGCAGAGAGCCAAGCGGAGGAAATGCAATGGAGGTAGGCGAAGCTAATCACAAGGAGTCAGTCTCACCCCTCCTGATGAGGTGCACTGGGCAGCCCCTGTTTAGCTCAGCTATTCGAGCCTAAGGTTGTCAGAGACAACTATTTTCAATCTGTCATCCATGCAGGCTCTTAATTTCTCATGCCTCGACTCCATTACCTTCATCTGGACTTCTTGATGCTTGACTCTGTTGCCTTCATTGACTTCTTATGCCTTGACTTCCTGGACTTCTGCTGACTTTGCATGAATTTTATTGTGCCTGTCCATGCTTTGTAACCAGAGGATTGGGATGGTTTTCTTTGCTTAAGCTGTCCCCTTCCCCCATGCCACAGAAGCCATTGGACTGTGGCAGGCTGGATATGGACTATTGGACTCCACTTGGGGAATGTCAGAGAGTCTTAGCATTGTGAAATAAACATGTTGAATCCTGCTCATATGTGTGTGTGCATGTGGACTGGGAAAGGACAGTAATGGACTGGTATAAGACGATCTGCTTGTGACCAAGTAGAAAATGTCAATTGTTCAAGGTAGACAAGACTAGGAAACTAAAGTTATGAATACCAATACTAATTTTACCTAACTGTTGTCTTGGAAGCTACTGTTCCTCCTGCTCCTCCAAGGTTTTTCCTTCTGCTCATTACAGAGAACTTCCTCTGACAATTCTGCAGCCTACAAACTGTCTCTTGCTGCCATCTAGTGGCCATTTGGAGTTTTGCAGCCCACATTTGTTAGTCCTATAGTGGAAGAATGCTATCCATCAGTTCATCTGGTTGGTGATTATGAAACAACAAATGCAAGTGAATATGGGGGTCTTAGCCTGATCCAGCAGAGCTCCTCATGTTGCAAAGTTCTTTTTATGAACATATGTGTAGTTTGTAGCTCACTTCCCACTGGGGCCTAAAAGGATGGAGTTTTCCCTTTCTTATTTTAATGTGCCAGGCTTTTCAAACAGAAATATGCAAAGCATGTTCAATAATGCATGTAGTCCAAGACATTTTGTACTCTGCTGGGTGAAATATCAGAAAACATGCAAGTAGGAACAACTGTTTTGGCAGGGAGCACCCTCTTTAACCTCCAATGGCTATTTATGTATGAGGAGTGGCAGACCATTCGCCTTTTGTACAAATTGGAAAGAGTGAAAAAAATAAAATAAGGCATGCCATTCTTGAGCCAAATTCAGTCTGAAAGAAGATTTGTCAACATTTCAATACTGGTTTTGATAAAAAGAAAAACTCTCAGTTGACCTGTGGTGGTTTTTTCCTTTGAGCGAACAGACGGAAGAAGATTCTTCTTATATATTAAATCTACTGGCTTCTTCCAGACTTTTTCCTGTCTCCCTTTTGGCATCATTAATCCTTACAAGGAGGAGGAGATACCATGACAGTCAAGAGTGTTTATATGTAGTAAAGAGACTATTTGAACAGATAAGGTGTAGAAATTGTGACTTTCATCTTTGTCCTTCCTTTTCTTTGGTGGACTTGTTGACATACAGTATTTGAATGATTTGCATGTTGTCCTGCTTGCTCAGAAGGATAAATTATTTATCCCCTACAAAATCTTGTAGTTTGTGGCATAAAATGCTGAAGTACATATATGCACACACACACACACACACACACACACGGGGGAGAGTGAATGAGAGAGAGAGAAAGCTATCTTCTTCATGTATCTTCATCAATGACTTAGATGAGAGAATAGAAGGTGATCTTATCAAATCTGTAGATGACACTAAACTGGCAAGAACACCCCAGAAGACAAGTTCAGGATTCAAAAAGATCTTGACAAACTTGAACAATGGGCCCTATCCAACAAAATGAGTTTTAATGTGGAGAAAAGTAGGGGAGAAAAAAATCAAAGATATAAGTACAGATTAGGTGAGACCTGGCTCAAAAACAGTAACTGTGAGAGGGACCTTGGAGTCCTAGTGGATGATCACTTGACTATGAGCCAGCAGTGTGCAGCAGCAGCCAAAAAAACTACAATCCTGGGTTGTATAAACAGAGGCATAAAATCAAGATCACGTGAAGTATTAGTACCGCTTTATAAAACCCTAGTAAGACCACACGTGGAATACTGCAACCAATTTCGGTCACCATACTACAAATAAGATGTTGAGGCCTTGGAAAAAGTTCAGAGAAGAGCAACTAAGATGGTCAAAGGCCTGGAGACTAAAACATGTGAAGAATGGCTGCAGGACTTGGGTTTGGCTAGTCTAAAGAAAAGAAGAAATAGAGGTGACATGATAGCAGTATTCCAGTATCTGACGGGCTGCCACAAGGAAGAGGGCGTCAAACTATTCTCCAAAACACCAGAGGGCAGGACAAGAAACAATGGCTGGAAACTAATCAAAGAGAGAAGCAACCTGGAATTAAGGAGAAAGTTCCTAATAATGAGGACAATTAACCAGTTGTACAGCTTGCCTTCAGAGATCGTGGGCGCTCCATCACTGGAGGTTTTTAAGAAGAGACTGGACAGTCACTTGTCTGAGATGGTATAGGTTCTCCTGCTTAAGCGGTGGGCTGGACTAGAAAACCTCCAACGTCCTTTCCAGCTCTATTCTATTCTAAACTTTTCAGGAAGAATAGTTTATAGTACTACAAGGACATTGAGCCCAAAGATTCTCCCCTGAATTTCCAAATAGAAACAGTGCATCTTTTTACCCATTGGTTATGTAAAATCACTATCACATTTCATAATGTACAGCAGCAGGAATTAAAATAGGTTGATTTATGCATCACTTCTGAGGGTGAGACATTATTAAAGATGCTTCTTTCCTAAGAATTTATTAATGTGACTTTATATCTTGTAAAAATGAGTTCTGAACATGCATCTTTTCTAACATATACATAGTAGTCAATGCTCTTCCAGTTGCTGTGCTTCTAGTCTGACTCTAGAGCTCCAAGTTCAAATCTCCTCAGTCAATAAATTTCCTAGGTGAGCCTGAATAATTACTGTTTTTCAGTCTAAATTATATTGCAGTGTTGTTCTTGAGACAAAAAAGCAGAACAATAGAAGGAAAATCTGGTTTTCTTTGTTGGTCTGATCAGAGAATATGGAATGTAGGCTGGTACAGTAATAATCCCCCAAATAAGTAGGACATCCAGAACCTTGTTGTGTCCATATGTTGGTTGGAGAGGAAGATCAGAGGCTTTCTAAACCTGAGACTTGAACAGAGTCACAGATTCAAATCCACCTTTGTCTGCAGAACTCAAGAGGTGACTAAGACAAACAAGTTCAGTAGAACTGATCTCACAGGGTTATTGTTCAGGAATGTGGTGAAGGGTGTGTGTATGCCACCTTGATTCCCTGGAAGAAAGGAGAGTTGTTATCATCACTGGTTCCTTTTGCATGAAGCTCATGGGGCAGCAGGCTTCTTCCAATGAATCTTATCCAGTGCAGTGTCTTCGGCATCTTCCCATTTGATATCCATTGTCTGTAGGTCATCTTTTAATGTATGACACCAAGTATTGTATGGTCTACTCTGTCTCTGCTTTCCCTTTGGCAGCTCCCACCGTGCAGCATTTTTCAGTTACCAGTGTTCTGGCAAGCCAGGAATATGGTTAGCTAGGCACAATCCATCACAATGGCCTTGAACTTTCTGGATCTACTCCAACAGAAAATTTCGTCATTGGTGACATGATCACATCAAGCGATATCCAGAATTCTCCGTAGGCAACATTGATGGAACACATTAAGCTTTTATGCTGTGTGTGTTGTTAATGTCCATGTTTCACTGGTGTCCATCACTATTGGTACAACAATTGTCTTATAAAGCTGTAACTTGGTCTTCTTAACTATTGTTGGAGCTGACCAAATAGGTCGTAACCATGAGAATACTGCTGAGACTTAATAATAATAATAATAATAATAATAATAATAATAATAATAATAATAATAATAATAATAATAATAATAATAATAATAATAATAATAATAATAATAATAATAATAATAACAACAACAACAACAACAACAACAACAACAACAACAACACAACAACAACAGTTGGAAGGGATCTTGGAGGTCATCTAGTCCAACCCCCCTCTCAGCAGGAACTCTACTCTATACCATTTCAGACAAATGGCTGTCCATCTCTCTTATTAAAAACTTCCAGTGCTTTCACAGCTTCTGGAGGCAGGTTTCCACTGATTAATTGTTCTAAACTGTCAGGAAATTTCTCCTTAGTTCTAGGTTGCTTCTCTCTTTGGTTAGTTTCCATCCATTGCTTCTTGTCCTGCCTTCAGGTGCTTTGGAGATAGCTTGACTCCCTTTTCTCTGTGGCAAGCCCTGAGATATTGGACACTGCTATCATGTCCCCCCCTCATCCTTCTCTTCTCATTAACTAGACATACCCATTCCAGCAACGTTCCTTATATGTTTAGCCTCCAGTCCCCTGATCATCTTTGTTGCTCTTCTCTGTACTCTTTTAGAGTCTCAACATCTTTTTTACATTGTGGTGACCAAAACTGGATGCAGTATTCCAAGTGTGGCCTTACCAAGGCATTGTAAAGTGGTATTAACACTTCACGTGATCTTGATTCTATCCCTCTGTTAATGCAGCCTAGCACTGTGTTGGCTTTTTTGGCAGCTGCAGCACACTTCTGGCTCATATTTAAGTGATTGTTCACTAGGACTCCAAGATCCCTCTCACAATTGCTACTGTTGAGCAAGGTACCACCTATACTGTACCTGTGTATTTGGTTTTTCTTGCCTATATACTTTAGCAGTTCTGTGTTTGACATCTGCATCTATGTTGCCATATTGTGCTAAGATGCTACTGAGATATGTAAACTGTTGGACATGTTCTATTGACTGTTGGCCAGTTGTGATTAATGTTTTGGGAGGATGAATCCCAATCAATCATGACTTTGGTCTTATCCATATTTATAGGTACTTTTCTAGCCTCAATGTCTACTTATGTTAGTCATATCCTGCAAAGAGGTGCTAGTTTCTGACAACAATGCAATATCGTCAGCAAAATCAAGGTCTGTGTGTCTTGCATGATTCTTCCAGGAAATTCCAGCATTTGGCCCATTCATTACTTTCCGCATAATGAAGTCTAGGACAAGGAGAAACAGAAAGGGTAATAAAATGCAGCTCTGTCTAAAGCAGTATCAACGTTGAAAAAGTTAGTGGCTCCCCTATCAATCTTTACACAGGAATGTTGTTATGTGCCATGGTGGCACAGTGGTTAGAATGCAGTATTGAAGGCTAATTCTGCTGACTGCCAGGGGTTCTTGGAGTCCTAGTGAACAATCACTTGAATATGAGCCAGCAGTGTGCTGCAGCTGCCAAAAAAGCCAACACAGTGCTGGGCTGCATTAACAGGGGGATAGAATGGATGGTCTTTTTTATTCAAAATGGACATTTTGCTGGATAGCTGAATTGGATTGATAAATGTGTAGTTGGTACATCCTAAGATTTAGTAATGCCAATTCCATTGCACACTGGACTCCAGGCTAACATAAACATAGGAAAGGATGTCTCTTGACTGCAGCAGGAAGGATACACTTCTTTGCATAGAATGGAAAACATGTGCTGTGCCTGCAACTTTAAATACATCTATTTGGAATCATCCTAGGAACAAAGACATGTAAAAAGCCCCAGTTTGAGTTACAGGGTTAATATTTTGCATTGCTCCTTCTTGGGGAAAAAAAACAATTTCTTTGTTGCTTCCTTTTGCTTAATTCACCCTAGGAAGTTTGGGGAGGAAGTGGGAAGTCAGTTCTTCTAGCAGCAGAACACAAAAAGTTAGTGTTTTCTTTAGGATACACTAAGCTTTAAAATCAATCCAGCATCAAGAGGAGTGACAAGAAGAGTATGCAATTTGGCATTTCAAAACAGTGTAGTCAGCAAAATTTGAGCCTTTTTAAGAGTACAAATAGTTTTTCTGGTATATGTAAGTTTCATTCTTTAGAAAATAGTGTTCTCAGCCTCTTTGGAAATCATAACAAAACTTCTGGCATGCTTGCAATTCCAGCCTCTCCCCACCTCCTTTGGCTGGTGTGTGTGATGTAATTTTGACAGGAGTTGTGCTATTGTTTCATTGAAACTCTCTGAAATGTTCCTTGTTCACTTGCATCATATAGCTGATGGAATCAGATGGGAATCGCTTAGAAGACAGACTCCCACTTTCTTTTCAACTGAATACAAACAGCTAGAAAATACCCACAGGATGCAAGCTTAATTCAGAGATCTTCCTGTTACCACGTAGCCCCTTCCTCCCCCCACCTTTTCTTGTTTTTCCTCTCTCTTACCTAGTTCTGCACTATGGTGGTTTATAACACGGAACTTCCTCCATATCTTTTGTTCCTTATAAACTGTCCAGTTGTTGGCACTGGGAGATGAACATACCAATCTTTGGAGAACAAAGCACGTTTGTTTCTTTCACTCAGAGGCTTATGGACAACAGTGGAAAGTTCCCGTTGTTTTGTCATCTTACATGGGTGACAAATGGGACATCTTGTTTCAAAGAGCGTTACAATGGGCTTGCAAGGAAACACATTTTAAACAGAAAACAGAGGAAACAGAGCTAGCAGGTAGAGCACAGTGTAAATGTCTGTAAGCAATTTTTGTGTGTGTGTTTGTGCAAGTATTTGAAAGATACAAATTAATATGTATAGCAACAGAATTAGCAACAGTAGAATTAGCTACAGTCATTGGTGAGAGTGAAGGTCTTGTTTCATTATAAGGGAAGCTTGGAGATCATTTTAGAAAACGACAAATGGGATACAAATGTTCGCCTGTTAAGAATGAGCCCAGGAAACATTCCCTGCACTGATGTAGCTAGAGGAGATTCTCACATATAGGAAGTCCTTATTTAATGAGTTTAGTTGGGACCAGAAGCTCTGTCATTAAATGCTGCAGTTGTAAGTTGAAAAACCATGTGACAGTGCTACTTAGTGATCGCAGTTCTGACAGTCTTGGTTGCCAACATTAAGTGAAGAAGTGCAGATTGTTCAACGAGGGCCTCACATTACCATGATTTCTGACTTCCTGCTGGCTTCCCCACTGATTTTACTTGGGAAAGGTCACAGATTGCAATCACATGACCACAGGACTCTGTGATGTCAATCTAGATACCAAGCAACAGTTGTAAATACAAGGTCCTCTTGTAAGTATCACTCAGCACATCAGAAATTTGAATGGTCGCTGAATGAGTGGTTGTAACATGAGGACTACCTGTAAGTGAAGGCTTCATGCCTTGGTTCTATGAGGGACCTTCTCATTTGTGTATGTGTGTACATGTGTGTTTGTGCTTTTAAATCAGTGTTGACCAGTCCCTGCAGTTTTATTGGCAAGGTGTTTTGGAAGTGAATCACCCTTGTTTTCTTCACAGGGCTGAGATAGAATGACTGACTCAAGATTACCTAGCAGGCTTTGTGGGTTAGGGAATTCTGCAGGACTAGAATTCATAGCCTCCTGGTTTCTAGCCTGTCACTTTAATCACTTTACTAAACAGACTCCATCTTTTTATATGAGGGCAATTGGGAAATAAACCTCTATTTGGTTATCAATGACAGATACTTGCAGATACAGAACTTTTATTATACACATTAGAAAACTACAACATTACATTACTTTTCAACATAATTGCCATTCAAATTGAGGCACTTGTCATAACGTCTTACAAGGTTTGAAATTCCTTAGTAGTAGTCACTCAGCGCCAAATCTGGGCTATTGGGGGGGGGGGGGTTATCAAAAACATCCCAACAGAACTGCTTCAAAAGTTCTTAGGTGTGTCTAGCGGTGTGCAAGCAAGCATTATTGTGAACCAACATAACAACAGAAGTCAGCATGCCCCGACGCTTGTTATGGATGGCTCATCTAAGTTTTCGTAACATTTCACAGTAGACTTCTGAATTGATGGTCGAATCATGCTCCATGAACTTCATTAGCAGTGCTCCTTTGGCATGTTCACATTTGGTGGGATTTTCTATGGCACCACTTCCGGTGTGGTGTTGGTTCACGATAATGTTCGCCTGTACACCGCTAGACACACCCAAGAACTTTTGAAGCAGTTCCGTTGGGATGTTTTTGATCACCCCTCAGCCCAAATTTGATGCCGAGCGACTACTACTAAGGAAATCCAAACCTTGTTGGACATTATGACAGATGCCTCAATTTGAATGGCGATTATGTCAAAAAGTAATGTAATGTTGTAGTTTTCTAATGTGTATAATAAAAGTTCTGTATCTGCGAGTGTCTGTCATTGATAGCCAAATGGAGGTTTATTTCCAAATTGCCCTCATAGTTAATGAACACTTTTAGGGCTTTGAAAAAGCATTACAGGTAGTTTATGACTTACAACCACAATTGAGCCCCAAAATTTCCATTGCTAAGCAATAGGTTGAGTTTTGGCCCATTTTATGTCCTTTTTTGCCATAGTTGTTAAGCAAATCACTGCAGTTGTTAAGTTAGTAACATGGCTGTTAAATGAAACTGAGTGCCCCATTGATTTTTGCTTCTTGGAACTTGGCTGGGAAGATCACAAAGGGTAATTACACAACACGGCAACTTTCATAAATACTTGCTAGTTGCCACACAATCCTAATTTGGATCATGTGACCATGGAGATGCAGCAATGGTTGTAAAGGTAAAAAAGGGTCATAAGTCATTTTTTAAAGTGGCATTGCAACTTCAAACGGTCACTATACAAATAGTAATAAGTCGAGGACTACCTGTAATGTGGTAGCTATATTAAGAAAGGGAAAACAGTGAAACAATAATAAAGCCTTTGCCACTAAAATTTGAATCCACAAGTTTCTTCTCCCACAGAATTCTGTTTTATCACATAACAAGTTCAAATGACTAGTGAGTCTTTTTAATTCTTTAAATATGTGCTTTCCAAAACAATAAATTGTACACTGTAGTTTCTACATGAAGCAATCCTAGATAAATAAAAGCAATCCTAGATTGTTTCACGCCCTTACTTTAAGCATGTGTCTACTGCCAGAAAGCTTCCTAGGTTGTTTCACACAATAATAAAGACAAGAAAGTCCCTGCCTTCTGGTTTAAAATCTTAAAAAGTTATAACACAAAAAATTAAAAATGGTCATGGGATAGCAGAATAAAATAGCACTTGGTAATTGGAAGCAATTGCTCAAACATATGGTAGATTCCTTCTCTGAATATATTCAAGCAGTGACTTGATACTCATCATTCTGGGATGTTTTATTATGAATTTCTTTCCTGAGCAAATGTTTGGACTTGATAGGGTAAATGGAACTTTCCAACTCAGATTTTCTAGATGAATCAAAAGAGGAAGGAGGAAAGGATTAATATTCCACTGGCTGAGGATGAATCATGGCTATAAAATTTACCTCTGAAAAACAAACCAACATGGCATCCCCTTCAGTGGGGAACAAAATTCTGAGATGAGGTTCCCATCCTCTTATAGCAAGAGAGAGAAAGAAGAAAATGACTGAGTAATTCTTAGTCTGACTTTCCTCTTGTGGTTTGTGCTATTATTTGGAGAACATCTCAGAAAATGCATTCCAGATGTTTTCAAAAATTTGCAACTTATTTTCCATCCACCATATATCATTACTCCTAGCAATGTCATTTTCCCTTCACAATGCCTTTGCTATTTATCCTCTACTCATTTTCACTTGAATTTGTTTGTTATTGGGTTTGTTTTTTTGCTGCTTTTCTATGAAGAAGAAACTGACAACAGACACTTTATGGATCTCAGCTGTCACTCTGTTGCTATAAAATCTCCAATGAATTTATAGCTATTCTGGAGGATAATAGAAAATATGTCTGTTATCCTTTACAAACCTTAGTTAGCAACATCAATGATAGGAGATCGTGGGAGGTGTAGTTCATAACATCTGTAGAGTATCAATAAAACTGTGGATTATAAACCAATAGGCTTGATTTGTATTGCATTGCATTACTATTTGAAGGATTTAGCTTTATAAATTCTTGTAGAACATAACAACTGTGAACCCTATCTGAATTTATTTACATTCCTTCCCACACATTTTCCCATATGTTGTGAAATGTATGCTCTGAAAAATATATTTTTAGCAGAAAAACTTGTAAGAATGTGCATTACTGACTCCTTTTAATTTTTTATTTAAACCACATGCCCCTCAGTCATGTGATTATCATTATGACTGTGCCTCATCTGTTTTTTTAGCCCCTTGAAGAGCAGAAAGTATGGAGAAAAAGGGATCACAAGAGAATAAACATGAACACAATGAAGAATGCACATCAAAAGCAATGCAATGTCATTGGCAGAATTGAGTATGCCTATGTAAATAGCCCAGTGATTTCCTTATTATTATGTGCTTTTATGCTTTTGTAATCCCTTCCTCTCCAATTTTTCCATTCTGTGACCAGGGGTTGAAGAAGAAAAAAACAATTTTCTATAGCCAATCATTTTGTGCCTCACCTGTTCCACCCTGTTCTCTGAGTGAAGCACTTGGAGATAAAGGGATTACAAGAGATAAGCAGGAACACAATCAGGAGTGCACATCAAAAACAATGCCCTGGCATTGGAAGCTATGAGTATGCAAATAGCCAGGTATATTCTCCATTGTTTGCCTGCTTTCTCTCTTGTAATATCTTTAGCTCCAACTGCTTCACTTCAAGAACAAGGTGGAACAGGTGAGGCACAGTTGACTACAAAAAATGCTTGGTTTTTTTTCAACCATTTCCTGAAGAAAACTCCACATATAGAGTTACACCATGGAGAAATTGGAGAGGAAAAGATTACAAAGGGGTAAGCATAAACATAATGGGGAATTCATTGGGCTATTTGTATAGGAATACTCAATTACATTGCATTGTTTTTGATGTGTATTCTTCATTGTGTGCTTGTTTACTTTCTTATGAGCCCTTTCTCTCCATTCTCTCTGCTCTTCAAGGGGCAAAACAACAACAACAACAGATGAGGCACAAGTCAATGCATTATGACCATAATGGCAATCACATGACTGAGGGAGATTGTAAAAGTGTTAAATGTGGGCATTGATAATAAAGTTATTTTTCTAGTACCATTGTAGCTTCAAGCAGCCACTGAATAAGCAAGAACTACCTGTACAAAAATGGAAATAAATGAAAATTGTGGAAGTGGGATAAACTGAGTTAGATTTCACATATTGGATAAAATCAGATCAGATCAGATCATCAATAAATCACTCAATTCAAATAAATTAGTTCATTTTCTTTCAATGGAAAATTGAGATTCGCATCACCTTTTCTTTTTATATGGGAAAGGGAGTAATCCTTAAATATATTTTTCTTCTCCTTGGCTGGTACTTTAGCAGAAACACTTAGAATCATTATCTAGCTAACCTCTTCTAAGAAGGAGCAGAAATCAGCACTCTTATATACCTTATATACTATTTGATTTACGATATATATATATATATATATGTTTTCTGAGGTTTTCACGGGTGTTTGTATGTAGGTCTTTGGTAATTCGGGTTTTCTCCCGTGTAAAATTGGAAGTGTCTTGGCAACGTTTCGACGAAGTCCCATTCGTCATCTTCAGGCTGGTGTCTTCGGCTTCGTGCTTCTAGGAGCAATGTGTGATCGCAGCTGTTTCTTTCTTTTAACTGCCAGTGGAGGTATGAACTGATTGGATGGGAGCTTGGCTGTGTTCTGATTGGGTGGAGGTGTGTTCTGATTGGTTAGGGGCTTGGCTGTGCTCTGATTGGATGGGGGGTTGGCTGTGCTCTGATTGGCGGGGTGTGTGCTCTGCTTGGGTGGGGGCCCTGTTGTGCTCAGATTAGTCTGAGTTGCAGGGGGATTTGAGATGGAGAGCTGCATTGCTGTTGTTTGGCTTCGCGTTCGTGGTCGTGCCACATCTTCAAGGTGGGTGTCAGTTTGCTTCACGTATGAAATGGAGGGGTTTAAAATGGCCAATGATGCAGCTGTGGTCTGGTTTCTGGTCCGCGGTCGTGCCTCATCATCGGTGCGGGTTTGAGTCTGCTTTTTGTGTGGATGTGTGGTGGTGACATCATGTGTGGTCTTTGTGAGTGTGGGTCCAGTGTTGCTCCTTGTGCTAGGGATTCGTCTGTCAATAAGGCTGGGTTTCCAAATGGCTGGTAGGCGGGAGGTATCATCTCGTTTATTCATGCTGTGTGGGCGTTTTTCTATCTCGATGGCTTCTCTGATTATTCTGTTGTTAAAGTGTTCAGTTTTGGCAATAGTTCTGGTATTTTTAAAGTCAATTTTATGTCCTGTGGCTTTGAGGTGTTGGACCAGGGAGGAAGTTGGCTCCTCTTTTCTGACTGAGTTCTTGTGTTCTTCAATGCGTGCACTTATTCTTCTGTTGGTTTGTCCGATGTATGTGGTGGGGCAGGCGGTGCATGGGATTTCATATACTCCTTGAAGTCTCATTCGTCATCTTCAGGCTGGTGTCTCTTCGGCCTCGAAGAGACACCAGCCTGAAGATGACGAATGAGACTTCGTCGAAACGTCGCCAAAGACACTTCCAATTTTACACGGGAGGAAGAAAACCCGAATTACCAAAGACCTACATACAAAACACCCGTGAAAACCTCAGAAAACATATATATATATATATATATATATATATATATATATATATATATATATATATATATATATATATATATATATATATATATATATATATATATATATATATATATATATATATATATATATATATATATATATATCCTATTCTTTCACACAACTCCATATGATTTGCAGAGCAATGATAATTATGGCTACAAACATAATGAGAACTTGATGTAGGAGAAACATGTTCCTTCTGAAGGCTAAGGGTGGTAGAAAACCCATTTCCTTGTGCAGCTAATTTTAAAAGATGTCTTCCTAAAGCATTATTTGGCATTTTGTTTCATGGGGAGCTTGCCAGTGGAAAGGGATTGTCTTTCAAGACTCTACAAAAGAATTGTAGAATTACAGAACTGGAAGGGACCGTGGAGGTCTTCTAGTTCAACTCCCTGGCCAAGGCAGGAGACCTTATTGCAGTGATGGCGAACCTTTTAGAGACCGAGTGCCCAAAAAATGACCCCGCTCCGCCCCCAGCCCAGTGTCACCCACCCGCAGGGCCACCCACTGCCTCCACGGCCTGCCCCAGATTGCCCAGGTGGCCCAGCAGTGCCATGGCAGCCATGCCCTCCGCCTGTACCCCGCAGCATCATCTGTGCACGATGGGGCACAAGGGTGAAGTCTTGTCCCTGCTGCCGGCTGCCATGTCCTTGGCTGCACTGCTCTGCGTCAGCTGTGCTTGGGGGCGACTCTCCTCCAGGGGGAGAGTCACCCCACCGGGGGAGGTGGGTCTGGGGTGACGGTGTGAGTGCCCACAGAGAGGGCTCTGAGTGCCGCCTTTGGCATTTGTGCCAAAGGTTTGCCACTATTGCCTTATTGCATCCTGGACAAATACATCGACCTGCAGAAAGCCATTTAATCCAGTGGCATCTTTCAGTGATTCCTTACGACCACTTTTTCTTTTTTCTTTTTTGCACTGGGCCATCATTTTCTGAGCTCTTGTCAACTAAACTCCACAAAGGATTAACTCTTCTTTGGAGGTTCTGTTTAGCAATGGAATTTGCTCACTTGTTCATAAGGGCATTGTGGTGGCTGTAAAGAACCGATGGGAAAGTGCCGTTAAGGTCTGTTATTACTGGAACAAAATCATATGAGAGTGAGTCAGAACTTCACTGGGAGATCCAGATGCTCACTGAGGAGAAACAGATTTTTAAGAAACTTCTTCACAGGAATGATTAAGGGGCTTTGTTGATATTTGCTTTGTATCAAGTGGCAAAACTTCCTTCTGTTTTTATTTCTCTCAAACACTGCTGACTATTCATCCAAAGTCTATTTCACAATACCTGAAGCTCTGCATTAGATTAAGGTCACCCTGCCTCTTTCACAGATGGTGGAAGCAAAAATGATGCCGACTGAAAAAAAATAGATAAAGCCTGAAGGAGATCTGCCCTCTTGTAATTGAATTCAGTTCTTTGCTAACAGGCTTTATTTTAGGAGAGTCCCCTAAAACAGGGTCTTTTTGATATTATTATTATTATTATTATAGACATGGAATATCTTCCATATAATGAGTCAAATGCATTTTTCGTACCATTTGGAAGACTGGTGATAATTAATGAACATTTATTTCATAGAAGTTGTGGACAAATTAGGTGTAGCCCCATTGTGGCTTCCTGAGTGAGTCAGAAGCTCTTGAAAAGTGGGCCTACAAATAAAGGAATCTATGGGAAAAAGAAATCTCAGAAGAGCATGTGAGGAAGCAGTACTCTGGGGAACTTGAATTTGTTCTGTGCTTTCCATGTCCTTCTACTGTCAACCAGTTCAGCCTTTCCCCATCTGTTTCTTCTCTTTCTCATTCTTTCCATTGATTCTTAGGAGAATGTCAGTTGTTAAGACTATCCTGTTATAAAGAATCTTACAATGATGCCTTATTATTTAACCACAGGAATCAAAGATCTAGCTGTGCATCTCATGGAGAGGTGTGCAAAACATAAGTTTCTTTTTCTTTTTTTAAAAAAACAACAAAACAAAACAGGAATGCATTTTGAGTAGAGAGAAGAACTGTTTGGAAAAGTGGAAAGGGAGGTAGGTAGGTTTTTTCCTGATTGTTTTTTACTCACTTCTATTTCCTTTCCATTGAATATTTTGGCTTATGAATGCTGAGTCATTTATTAATATTTACTGGATTTCCAGAACTGACATCTCATCTTTTGGAGCAAAGCCCTCTCAAATATATTCTAGAAATAGTCCATACAATTCAGTTAAAGCAATCCACTTACAATTGCAACAGTAAAATGGAAGCCTACATATTATATAGTATGATGTAAATATGGCTTTATTGTAAAATAAAAATTAAATACAAAAGGACTATATAAACTTATAACAGTGCCTTCCTTTCTCCTTCTTCCTTCCTTCCTTCCTTCCTTCCTTCCTTCCTTCCTTCCTTCCTTCCTTCCTTCCTTCCTTCCTTCCTTCCTTCCCTCCCTCCCTCCCTCCCTCCTCCCTCCCTCACAGTAGGGTCACACCATATATAAATAGAGTGATTATCATATTGTTAGTTTTACTTTTCTTAACAGTGTCCTCATTTTGAGCTCTTGCACTTTATATCACAATATCTGTTCATGTCTAGCTGAAATCAGATTCCCCCACAGGCCCCTGATGTCTTATAGACACCCATAGCACACATAGTATATCAAATGATTCAGCGGTTACCCAGGTCTTAAAAAGCAGGAAATGAAAACAGACTTGGTGACCAAGTCTGCATTCTCATTGCTTTTGCTCACCTCAGTCCATTTGTCAAACATCTTATCATTCATTATAATTGCGTTTCTTCTGCATCAGTTACTTTGATGGATCCTTCAGGAGGAAAAAGCGGTGGTTCCAGACATGTCCAGCATGAACATAATTTTTACTACACAGCCCAGATTTACTGCTTGTCAATCTGAAGCTCGCTCTATGGAACCCCAGAATAAGTCCCAGCAATTCTTCCATGGACTAAGGCAAGAAATATATCCCTGGTTGTCCTGCATTTTTCTCTCAGTTGATTATTTATGAAGTTTGTGTAGATAATTGGAGGCTGAAATGAGCAATTAGTTATGCTTGTATTTCCCCCCAATATTATTCCTTTTGGAAATGATTTTAAATCATTATATTCTCTTTTGGGTGGATGTTTAGCACACAAAATTTTAACAGAAGGGAACCAAGGACTCCACAGAAGGATTTTGCACTGAAAGCTATCAAAGTTGAGCAAAAAACGATGATCAGGCCAGAACACACATTCCCATTGAACAGCATCAAGCAATTTATATCCTCTGTCTCATGCCTTTATTATTTATTCCTGGGATGGTAAGGAAATAAACATGTCAGGAAACCAGGCTGGTTGGGAGGATGGCAGGTGCAATCCAACCTATCTAAGGAACCTCAAAAACAGTGGTACCTCAGTAGTCAATGTTAATTGGTTCTGGGAGACACAATAGATTTCAAAAACTATGAATGCCAAACAAACCAGTTGACTTACCATGTGACTCTTTGTTTTGGCTGGGAAAAACTTTCTGTCTGTTCTTTTTCTTATGTCAGTGATCTTCCCAGCATGGCTGACTTTCTGTCAACCTCTGCAGCTGTCCCTATCTTCCTTTTACAGCATGCCAAATTCCAAAGAAACTATGAGTACAGGGGCAATATTTTCACATCAAAATGTGCCGAGTACCAAATTTGCTGAATTTTGAAGCAGTCAAATACTGCTCTAGACAAAGATTTGATTTTCTCTCTCTCGCTCTCTGTGGTGTGTGTGTGTATGTGTGTGTGTTCCTCATTCTCCTGGTCTCTTATCTATGTTCATGGTCAATTGCAAGTATATATCATATTGCATAGTTATATTTAGCCTCAAAAATAAAAATGACACAAAAATGACCAAAAATTGTTAAATAGTTAAATGAAAACTTTGATTGCCTGTTCTGCAAGGAAGTGAATTGAGTCATGGGTATTCGGTTACCTCCATTGACTTTTCAGTCAGTATGCCTAAACAGCCTTGCTGTTGTTGAAAGAAAAATCTTCAGGTCCACTCCAAGCCGGGAATAAACAAAATGGAGACTGCTTAGGAAAGAAGGTTCTGTTTATTGAGTTGCCAGAAACTTCAGTGACAGCAGCATGTTTCTGGAGTGGCTGACAAAATGGAATGGGGATAGGTGGGCTTTTATACCTTCTTTGGGCTTTGTATTTGAGGTTTTTCCTGTTCCTGTGCAATGACCTGAGCTTCAGTGCGCCCTTTTGGTATTCTAATGGTCGTGGGTTAATCCTCCTGAAGGTCATGTTCCTTGGAATCTTTGTTTTTCAAATCCCATCAGCCCAAACCTTCTCTGGGGCTGTGGCTGAAGGCATTTTGCTTATGAATAGGTGGCCCCAAATCTGAATAGGGTTATCAAATCTGCATTTCTACAGAGATGTCCTGCTTAGTTTCTGCCTGGGGGAGAGGGAGAAGTTTCTGCCCTTTAAGATTTTCTTCCATTATTCCTTTGGGAAAATATAATATTCTGCCTTTTTTAATATCCCCCAAAATATTTCCTCCTCTGGTGTGTGGGTGTGTGTGTGCTGACTTCCTACACTGTTTTCTCCAGAAGCTGCCTATCTTTTACCATTTAAATCAGAAGTGGCCTTCATCAGTGAGATGCCCTGTCATTCAATGAAATAAGGCAATGGCTTCAAGAAGCAATGTGGGATAAGTGGTGGACAAAGGCAAGACTCAGCTCTGAAGAGGGTTTAAGGGTGACGCCACTACAAAGATGCCATTCCAGCTGTCTCTCAGTATCAATATTTCTAAACGAGTTCCTCTAGAGAGGCCTTCAGAATCATAACTAAAGGGCAATCAATGATGTGTCAACAAAAGTTCAGTGACAGTGATGCAGTCGTGAGAGAAAAGGAGCATGGATAGATGGTCCGACAGGAGGAGAGATGCTGACCACAGAGTTGATGGAGTGGTGGATTCTTTTCCTATCTAGCAGTAATCTTCTTTGTGTCTCAGGTGTGCTGCCATTTCAATTTTTGCTCAGTTCAGTTATTGCCCTTGCATGATTAATAGCATTGTGGTTTTTTTTGCAATACAGAAACTTAATGTGCCTGGAGGTGATTTAATGTAAATAATTCAGATAGTGACATCATAAACACCTGACCTCACCAAGGCAGACAACTTAACACACACACACACACACACACACACACACACACAGTGTATGCACACACACACATGCAGAATTACTGAAAATTAAACCTTGATAGCATCACCATGGGTGGAAAACATCTAATGCATTGACTGCTGTCCTTTGACCTGGGCTTCTGATGAGCTACATATGGGGTTAGAATTTATATTTATATAAATTACAATTGCTCCGAGTTTTCCTTTCTTTCTTTTCGAGAAGAGAACCTCCCCCATTTAGCCATCTCATCTCTCTTATTGGATTTAAGAAGCATCATTTCCTGTCATTATTTGTCCTCTTTTAATAATGTACGCAACTTGCAAGTCAGCTTCAAGATACCTATCCCAAATCCAGCTTTCAACTACTCGGCTCTACACAATTACAGTAAAATTAGTTCTATCAAAATCAATAACAAATTAACCAAAATGATTTTGGAAGCAGGCCTTAGTTCTCAGGAAGATAAAGAATAAAGATTCTGTCCTAGAATGAATTGGTAATCATTAGCATATAATAACTAAGATGTTTGGAGTCTTCAAAAGTGTCCATATTACTGTTTTATTTCAGGAAATAGAACAATTAAAATAGAATTGGCATTCATAACTTTGGTTTCCTAGTTTGATTTGTCTTGAGGGTCTGACATCAAATATCTGAGACATTTCCTAAAATTGCAGACTCAGATTTCTTTTATCTGATTGTAAAGGAGGCTGCCACATGTCTTCTTCTCTGTACTTTTCTACATTAAGCCTACCTCTCCTGGGAGAAAAGAATTTTATGACATCATAATGATTAGAAGAGTTTTTTGGCATTAACTGAGTTAACAAGGAGTGTTGTGTTTCATGGTTGCTGACTCACATACACAAACACAGTATTTTAGAAGCAGGAATATTCACTGCAGTTTAGGCAAATAAGAGCCAGCAGGAATGTGATTCAAATGCCTCATACAGACTGTTTGCCTGAAGGGAACCCAATACAGTCCAAGAACAATAGCATAGCCCAAAACATTTCCAAGCGTCATGAGTTGCCAAATTGGGAAGTCAGTTGTTCCAAGGGTCAAGAACCACAAACAAGGAGCAAGAACATAATTCAAGAGCTGGACAGCTGAATGGTTGTCTCCAACAAGAACTGCAAGCACCTGAGCGAACTAAATCTGTCCACAGCCAGTTGGCTGCAATTATTCATGCCTTGCCCTTTGTTGCTCCAGACACCTCACTGAGGAATAATTCTGTTTGCTTCTATATGCACCTAAACTTGGGGGGTTGTGCCTGATCATCTGACATCATTGGAGATGCCTTTGACTGATCAGCCTAAACTGAATCCTGGCTTACTGATTCCTAAACTGATAATTCTGAAGCATCATCCCATTCTAGGTTAGAGTCAGACTCTGAACCATGGTGTCAAGTTTCCGACTGATGAACCCAATGCAGTAAGCATAGCAGAGACGATCCAATCTGTAACGCAAAACTTTATTGAGCAAATCATTTCAGCACAAATGAAAGGAAAACCAGCTCTGACTATTTTGGACCTAAATTGCGATAATAATAATAATAATAATAATAATAATAATAATAATAATAATAATAATAATAATAATAATAATAATAATAATAATAATAATAATAATAATAATAATAATAATAATAATAATAATAATAATAAAAAAGTTGGAAGGGACCTTGGAGGTCATCTAGTCCAACTCCCTGCTGAGGCAGGAAACCCTATACCATTTCAGACAAATGGCTCTCCAGTCTCTTCTCAAAAACTTTCCAGTGTTGGAGCATTCACCGCTTCTGGAGGCAGGTTGTTCCACTGGTTAATTGTTCTAACTGTCAGGAAGTTTCTCCTTAGTTCTAGGTTGCTTCTCTCCTTGATTAGTTTCCATCCGTTGCTTCTTGTCCTGCCTTCAGGCGCTTTGGAGAATAGCTTGACTCCCTCTTCTTTGTGGCAGCCCCTGAGATATTGGAACACTGCTATCATGTCCCCCCTCGTCCTTCTCTTCGTTAAACTAGACATACCCAATTCCAGCAACGTTCCTTATATGTTTTAGCCTCCAGTCCCCTAATCATCTTTGTTGCTCTTCTCTGTACTCTTTCTAGAGTCTCAACATCTTTTTTACATCGTGGTGACCAAACTGGATGCAGTATTCCAAGTGTGGCCTTACCAAGGCATTGTAAAGTGGTATTAATACTTCATGTGATCTTGATTCTATCCCTCTGTTAATGCAGCCCAGCACTGTGTTGGCTTTTTTGGCTGCAGCACACTGCTGCTCATATTTAAGTGATTGTCCACTAGGACTCCGAGATCCCTCTCACAGTTACTACTATTGAGCAAGGTACCCCCTATACTATACCTGTACATTGTTTTTCCTTGCCTAAATGTAGAACCTTACTTTTTTCACCATTGAATTTCATTTTGTTAGATAGCGCCCAGTGTTCAAGTCCTCCTTGTATCTTAAGCCTGTCTTCTGGAGTGTTGGCTATTCCTGCCAGCTTGGTGTCATCCGCAATTTTGATGAGTTCCCCATCTATCCCCTCGTCCAAATCGTTGATGAAGATGTTGAAGAGCACTGGGCCCAGAACAGAGCCCTGGGGCACCCCACTACACACTTCCCTCCATGTAGATGCGGTTCCATTGAGGACCACACGCTGAGTACGCCGGTCAGCCAGCTAAGAATCCATCTGGTGGTGATGCTGTCTAACCCACATTTTTCTATCTTATCGAGTAGTAGGTTGTGATCTACTTTATCAAATGCCTTACTGAAGTCCAAGTAAATTATATCCACAGCATTCCTCTGATCCACTAATTTTGTCACTTGGTCAAAGAATGCAATAAGGTTTGTCTGGCATGATCTGTTTTTGACAAACCCATGTTGGCTTTTAGTAGTGATTTTGTTTGCTTCTAGGTGTTCGCTGATTCGTTGTTTGATTATCTTTTCCAAATCTTCCCAGGTATTGAGGTCAGGCTGATAGGTCTGTAATTTTCTGGATCCATTTTTTTCTTTTTTGAAGATGGGAACTACATCAGCTCTTTCCAGTCCTCTGGTAGTTCCCCAGTGCTCCAGATCTTTGAAAAATATAGTTCAGTGGTTCTGAGATCACATCTGCCAGTTCCTTGAGAACCTTGGGTGTAATCCATCTGGTCCTGGTGATTTGAACTCGTCTAGGCTGGAAGGTGCTCACTTATCATTTTCTTGCCTATCTTAACTTGTGTTTTTCTATACTGTTTTTTATGGCACTATTTTTGATAGGTTGCTCTGTTTTTTCCCTTTGTGTAAAGACAGATGCAAAAAACTAGTTAAATAGTTCTGCTTTCTCCCTATTGCTTGTCACCTTCTTGCCACTTTCACCCACTAATGGACCAATCATTTCCTTCACTTTTTCCTTGTTTTTTACATGTTGAAAGAAGCTTTTTTTTGTTATTTTTGACTTTGGTCGCAAGCCTTAGTTCATTATGAGCCTTAGCTTTCCTCACTTCATCTTTGCAGGCTCAGGCTATTTGTTGATATTCTGATTTAGTTATGTGCCTCTCTTTCCACTTTCTATACTTGTCCTTTTTATCTTTCAATTTATCAGAGAGTTCTTTATGCAGCCATGCTGGTTTCTTTTGAGAGCTGTTATTTTTTCTCTTTGTTGGTATTGTGCTAGACTGGGCTTCTATTATCTCGCTTTTCAAAATTTCCCAAGCTTCTTGAGTTGTTTTCCCCTGGAGGATTCTCATCCATGGAATCCTTCCCAAGCCCTCTCTAAGTTTATTGAAATTAGCTCTCTTGAAATCCAAGACTCTAGTTTTTATTGTGTTCTATTGCTTGTGCTTGCATAATGTTGAATTCCAATATTGCATGATCACTACCTCCCAAGGTTCCTGTGGCTTCAACACCTTCTATCATTTCATCTCTGTTAGTGAGAATTAGATCCAAAATGGCTAATCCCCTAGTTCCCTTCTCTACTTTTTGGGAGACAAAGTTGTCTGCTAGGATTGCCAGGAATCTGTTTGATCTTCCATTTGGTGCAGAGTTTGTCTCCCATTACTATTGTGATTTGCTTCCTACATACCTTAGTTAGCTGACTAGCAAAAAGTCCATCTATTAAAAGTAGAGAAACCTCCCTCCTCTTATTAGTGCAGGTCACATTACCCAATTAAGCTTCAGACACTTATTATGAGAGAAAGTCTTCATTTCTCAGTGAACAAAATCTTGAATGACCTTGTTCTCAGTCTTGCAGCTCAGCACCTGCAATCCACATTCCATTCTTCCCCCCTCCCCCCTGGGTCTGTAGGCAAGCCAAGAAACAGAAATGGCTGAAGCAGCATGAGGTTTCTTCGAGCTTGACACATGGCTTATAACAAGGATCAAACTGTAAAGGTACTTCTTTCACTGTGCAGTTTTCACTACACCATCCTTCACCATCATCATTAGCTTTCCTTATTTCAGCTAAGTTCCATAAAAAATCATCGGGAAATATAAACAAGTTCAGACAGCTGGGAAGATTGAAAACAGGGCCAAGAAACATAGAGTTAGTGTCATTTGCTGCATCCATCAGTAAATTAAATGCAAAACAATAATGGTAATAAATTGGAAAATAATTCTGAAGCACCTTGAGAGAAAGGAAACAAACATAAATCTTTTTCATGAGAACGGGGTAGACTTTTCGGAAATTGGAAGGCAAGCATTGTGACATTAGTTTCAAGTCAATATAGGCTTCCATTTCACTCCAGGTTTTCTGGAGGTAAATATTTCTCCATTTTTTTTCTGTCCTAGATTGCATCCTTAATATTCCATGAATAAAATCCCTTTCTAGGTTTTGAGAAAAAGGCTTTAGGAAACCTGCCATTTTCAAGCCAGGGCACATGATTAGGTCAGCAATAAAAGTTCATGCTGTCAAAGTCTCAACAATTCCCCATGAATCTAAAACTCTCTGTGGGAGGCTGTTGTCTGCACATTCTTATACTGATCTCAATCCAAAGTGCACAATGTTTTCTAAAGAGTGCTCTTCTTAGCAGCATGACTTTAGATGTCAGTTTTGAAACTGTCTGCTGTTGATTGTAAACTGGGAATGCTGTCTGCTGGTGATTATGGTATGAATGATTTGAAGATTTACCATCTGCAACGTTGCTTCTTTATTTGTAACCTCTGGAATAGATTGATGTATTCTTTGAGACAAGTCTTTTCCCCTGTGTTCACTGCTTTGGGGATCTTCAGAACAGGAGATTTGTAAAAGGACCATAAAATTATTAGGGTGTGTCTAACCATCCAGCACTAATCTTGATGATTATTCCATAGTTCCTATGGATGCAGTCTAGGGTGGTGTGTGTTATGCAAACTACATTATTTGCTGGTTTGCTTTAGGGTCCAGTTCAAGGTATTAGTTATCAGTTTTAAAGCCCGAGGAATCATTTTATTCTAGTGAGATTGGTCCACCACACTTGTGTCATAGAAGACGCCTTGTTTCAACTCTGTCAGCCAAGGAATTTCAGCTAGGAGCATTAAGGGGAACAGTCTTATCTGCCATGGTCCTTCCCACTGGAACATCTTGCCTCTGAAAGTGAGCTCTGTCTCCATCCTTCTGGCCTTTGGTTCACTCTGAACAATGAAATGAGTGACATATGCTTTTAATAAATAGATAAATGAATAAAAAATTGAGGAATTGCAGTTTTGGAATGCGAGGAGAATGGGGTCAGAGCATAACAATTTAAGGAGGAAGTTCGCAACAAAGCAGAAGGGCAAAAGTCTTCATCCATTATTTATTCTTTCTCATCAGCCTATGTTTAAAACATGCTGTCTTTAGTTCTGGAGATACAGTAATATAATTGTGATGGACTATCTAGCAGACTTTGAGAACCTCCTAGAGGAAGAAGGAGGACCATTACTGAAGAATAAGTTAGTGCAAGTGAGAAGGGAGCATGAGAAAGAATCAAAGAATCAAACTCTGTATTAATTACAATAGGTATAAACTGATCTGGAAAATTGCTTTGGCAAGATTTCAAGATTCTGTTACATGACTCTTCTAGCAATAAAGATCATTCCAGAAATCCAAGTGATTCTTGTTTATCAGTCTCCAGGGATCTGAGAACAGTCCTCAAAATTACTACCATTGATTGCTGGTAACTATCATTACATGCAGCACTTTCCAGTCCTGATCTGGAAAGTTCTGACTATCAACATTCTACCAATAGCCTGGCAACAGCTTTCTGTTAACTGCTGTTTTGAACAATTTTAAAGACAACCAAGCACAGAGTAAATCAGAGTAATTTAAGTGAAGACCAAGACACCAATAATGGTGCATAATAGAATAAATCTTCTCTAAAACCAACCCAAATTGTGCCAAAACAAATTCAGATCTAGACCCAAGACTACGTTGCAACCCTGATGTTTCGAAGGAAATGTTATCTGCTCCAAATAAAGTCAGCATCAGATTTCCTATTAAACAAGAACATTTCTGCCTTGAATAAATTAGGTTAGGGACTATTAGCTCCCATTCAACCCTTCACCATGCTCAAATCCTACTCTAGAATTCCTCTCCAGAATTGTACATAGATTGAGTTTGAAATAAAACTTATAATTTATTATAAAGTAACTGTGTGGTTGAATACATAGAGAAAATAGGAGCAAAATGTTTGTGGTTTAGAAGAAACTAAAAGAAGTTTCAGCAAACTATATATCAAAAGAGGCCAGAAAGCTGCAACATCATCCATAGAAGAGAAAGCTCATCAAACTTCTTTAGGTCATCTAGTTGCTAGGCAGCATTCATACAAAGCTCTAATTAGGCCTGCATCTTGGTTGGTGTCTATTCTTGTAATCTTACATTATTTCTCAGTCTGATATCCCACTATTACTATTCCATTCATGTCTATGCATCTTTTTCACTTAAATTCTCAAAGTGGCTGACAAGTGACAGAGCTGGGGGCCAATTAAAAATCTAATTTACCTGTTGCTCCTGGCAGTGTCTGCAACAATTCCTATTCAGCCACAAAGGACAGAAAGAGACTTGAGTACAAAGTGAGTGTTTGGCAGCAAGGAAATAGATATATGGTTCTGTAAATGTTTTGGGGATGTATGTGAAATATGATAACCAAAATAGAAAATAAATACATCAATTATTACATAATAAAAATGAATACATAATTAAGATTAGAGTGAACTAGAATAAAAGGGATCCACATAATACACATATTAAAATTAACTCAACTATTAAATCTTGTTGTCCAGTCACTAAGCTGTGTCCAACTTTCCATGAATCCATGGACCATAGCACACCAGGCCCATCCATCCTCCACTATCTCTGGAATTTGCCAAATTTATGTTCATTGCATTAATTACACTATCTGACCATCTCATCCTCTGCTGTCCTCTTATCATTTTGCCTGAATCTTTCCCAAAGCAGAGTTTGTTCTATGATTCCTCTCTTTTTGTTAGGTGGCCAGAGTATTCAGCTTCAGTATCTATCCTTCCAAAGAACAGTCAAAGTCTGATTTCCTTTAGGATCAACTGATTTGTTCTACAAGGGAGCCTCTAGAGTCTTTTGTTAAACCTACTCCATATTAAACATATTGCTCCATCTTCTTAATTTTACAATATAAAGCCTTTTCAAAAATTGTTTGAATTTACTGTTTCACATCAGAAGTATAAATTTCATTCTGCTATTTTGACAGGCCCAGTTCTTCATAAAATTTGCATCTCGTAATTTAGGAATGTAATTCAACATCACATTTACAACATTCACTACTGTATTTTACCTCTGAGTAATGTTAACACATGTAGTAATATGATGCTAAAAAAGAACAAGGGAAGGACATGACCAAACCATATGAGTCAGAGGAATCTCTGTTTCTGTAGACTAAAAGTAACACAATCCCAACTCCAGTAATTTCTTGCTTGGAATCTGAGTTCAGAGTTTTTCTATATTTTTGCCAAGGCTGGGGTTATGCATGTCTTAGAATGCTTAATATAATACAACAAAAGAGCAATTTAAAATGTTTTTACAAGTTTCCACTATGGAATATAGAATATTGGTGGTATATCTTTACTTGTTTTTAAAGTATGAAACTTTGACATGCTACAGTTTATTCCATTTACAAGCTATTCCCAGAACACAAAGATTTTTCCTTAGTTAGTTTGGAAGGAAGGAGATGCAATTTCTCCAATGAAATTACACAACACAGGAGCAATGCACTGAAATATGCATTCTACCCTAGAGTCACAGGGGTAAGAGAAGGGAGGGGGATAACATTTTTCCCAAGACTGTATTATAATTGGAAATTCTTGATGATTTAAACCCAGTAGCAATGATATGCAATTGCCTCAGTGCATCTGTATATGAGATTATTTCTAATAGTAAATTCAGGGGGAATCCTTGTGTGGTAGGACTTGTATAATGGCAGAAGGTAAAATTCTGTTAAAGGGAACATGCAAAGTTATATCATGTCAGTTCAGAATATTTCACCCTCTGGTTCAGCCTGTCTTCTGAAATTTTGAAATGAACTTTCAGTTGCAAGTAAGCAATCACTTAATAAACTTAATAACTTTATCTTGTCTGTCAAAATTGCATTCCATTTAATGGCAATTTTATGTAGCAGAGAAAATGATGTTTTCTTATGTTTTTTTTTGGAATTTCAACTCAGCTTTGCCTATATTTAGGTGCTACCGCTGGGAATGTTAGGAGCTGTACCCAGATCTTGCTATATGCATCATTTAACTGCTGCATTAAGGTGATTAAACCAGACTTAACCCTAATTAAGAGGTAGGCAGCCTGGTGAGCTCGACTCAGTGACATTTGCAAGAGGCTTAAAAAAAATCACCATGGTGTCTGTAACCATTGTGATGCCCAACGAAACAAAGATGGTGTATCAAGTACATAACTGCAGTCACTATCTTGAGTGTACTTCTTTCCACAGAAGCCTGTGTGCACCCCGTGAGTTTGGAATTACAACTTCTGCCACTCTGGAGGTTAAAAGAAATTGGAGTCAAACATACAAGGCAGAACCATATTACCGGAATAATGCTAATCCTGCACCTGCTGATGAGTTACCAGCAATAAATGACTACGTAGTATTATTCAAGTCAAGTCAGAGTGACTTGCAGGGCTCAAAATATACAAAATGACCTTCTTGACTGTGGCTTTCAGTTTAGGTTACCTGATTGGCAGCGCTGATGACTTTAGAGTCATCTTTTACTGTAAAACATATGGCGTGTAGGAGGAAGGACTGTCCTAGAACTCTATTTCTAGTAGCAAGACCAACAAGATAAAGAAAGAGCAGCTGGAATAGTTCTACCAAGAAAAAATACCATGGCCCCAAATAATCTGGTTAAACAATGTTCCCAATTCTTGATGAGAAAGAACACTGAGTTCTAGAATCATTTTTAGGTGGGCTGGCTACTTTGGCCTCTTTTGAAGAGCAGGAGAATGTGTTGGCATATTTGTTAATCCGAGGATTTAGAAAGGAATCCTTGTACATGGAAGCAAGTTGAGGAATGAACATCCTTGGCTGGGTATCAGGATTCCTGATCTGTAGAGGAATCTGCTGCTGCATAGAGAACTATGGTTCTAACAACCTGAACATTGATCAAACTGATTAAATCAGTGTTTTTCAAATTTGGCCACTTTAAGACATGTGGACTTCAACTCTCAGAAACATGGCTGGGGAATTCTGGGAGTTGACGTCCACATGTCTTAAAAGTGGCCTCATTTGAAAAACACTGGACTAGGCCCATAAGAGTTGGAATTATAAAATTTTCAAGGGAGGGGAACTATGAGGCTTAGAAAATGAGACTGACCACATATAGCTGGGAGTGGTGGGTTTTTATACCTTCTTGGGCTTTTGTCTTTGGAGTTGTTCCTTGGCATGAACTTTGACCTGAGGTTCAGTGTGCCTTTTTGATATTCTAATGGTGGTAGTTAATCCTATTATGTCCTCAAGGTCATATCCTGCTTCCCTGGGGCTATGGCTGATGGCTATGTCCTATGTTGGATTTTTTTGGGTGAGGGGTTGTTGGTTCTAGGGATCTTTGTCTTTCTAATCCAAGGCTCCAGTCTTTCTGAAAGGATTATTAGATCTACATTTCTACAGACCTGGTTTCTGCTTGGGGCAGAGAGACTTGGGGGAGGGTGGTTTCTGCCTTTAAGATCCTTTGGGGAAATATAATATTCTGCCTTTTTAATATTCCCTAAAATATTTTCTTCTCAGGGGGGGGGAGTGCTGTCTTCCCACACATCTATGCGGAGTGCCAAGTTTGTAAACCTGTGATGGCCTACATTTGTAGATCCAAATCTATATTTTTCATCACTCAAAAATGCCTTAGCAAGTGAACACTTCTTTGTTGCATTTTTGAAAAATAGTTGATCTGGTTGATCTATTATTTAACATTTCACAGGGTAGCCTGTCTTTCTCACATCCTTTGTGGTTGATGGGTGTTATTTTAGTTCAGGAATTTTCATAGGAGTATGTTCCAAAGTCTGTTTGATTTGCTGAGAAATGTTATTCCTAGAGATATTATTTTCGATCACAAGGGGTGACTCACCCTCATCCTTACGTACATATACAGGCATACAGGTTCATCTCTCTCTTTTTCTCTCAATGTGGAACATCTCTCTCTCTCTCTCTCTCTCTCTCTCTCTCTCTCTCTCTCTCTCTCTCTCTCTCTCTCTCTCTCTCTCTCTCTCTCTCTCTCTCTCTCTCTCTCTCTCATTATCTCTCTCTCTCTCTCTCTCTCTCTCTCTCTCTCTCATTATGTTTACAGATTGTATAAAGATAATGGTCCACTAGGAATCTCCAGTTGGGATTGAAAAACAGAAAAATAATTATTAGTTACCTGTTTTTTTCTTCCTCTTTGACATGAAGGTGGAAAGCCTGCTTAGTTGAGAGGAGGAGGAGAAGCTGGAAAAATCAAAAGATAGAAAGTCCTGCAAATAGAACAACTGACGAAAGAAATAAAAGATAATACCAATAGTGATAGGCACCTTTCTATCCCAAAACAAGCGGAGCACCACTTGAATGCCATCGGCATTGACAAAATCACCACCAATCAATTGCAAAAGGCAGCTTTACTGTGAATAGCTTACATTCTTACATCAAACAACAATTCTGCCTATCCTAGTTCCTTGGAAAGGATTTGATAGGTGGATAAAAATGCCACATCTGGCTGACTGTGTCACTAACCATACTAATAACAATATTGTCACAAAGCTTTCTTCTGCATTTCTGTCCTCCCACTGCTCAATTTGAGACTGAAATGAAATTGCATTTCATGCATGTTTCCAGATGCAAATATACAAGTAACATTCTGAATGGTGGAGCCCTTCAATTTTTTTTAGCTACAAGCACAGGCATTTCCCAGGAAGGTCAAGAAAGTCAAGATGGAAATCACAGCTAAGTGATCAAAGTCCCACCATTTTCATAATGCGGGGTGCTAGGGCAGTTCACACAGTTATGTCCACCATCTTGATGTCTTTGGTGGATACCTCGGGCTCCAAGGTGTTACATGTGTGGAATCTGTCATTCATTGTACTACCACATCTTTGCAGATCAGTTTCCCATGTTTTGTTAGCCACATGTTTATTCTTTTTCAGATCAGAATGAGCAACAAGAGAGGCTACAGAGCAAAGGAGAAATAAATAAATAAAAATAAAAAATGGAAGAGAAGTAGAAGGTAAAAATGGGGAAGAGAGCCAGCTTGATCTAGCCATTAAAGCACCAAACTGGAAAGCCACAGACTATGAGTTCTAGTCCTACCTTAAGAATGAAAGCTAGCTGGGTGACTTTGGGCCAATCACCAGGAGACTGTGAGTTCTAGGCCCGCCTTAGCCATGAAAGCCAGCTGGGTGTCAGTCACCCTTCCTCAGTTTACAGGGTTGCTGTTGTGGGGAAAATAGGAGGAAAGTATGCTGGATATGTTTACCACATTGAGTTATTTGTAAAAATATCAAAGGTGGGATATGAATAAAATGAATAAATAAAAAGCATGCTCATCTTTCAATTCTAAGGAAAGGTAAGCTTATCAAATAAAATTTCAAAACTTACTGAGAGTCACAAAATTGGAAGCCCTTTTAAACCAGGAAAGACAGCTCTGAAAAAAATAGGAAGAATGGACTTTGGCGCATTCTTTGTCAATGTTAACAAAGAATCTGTAATTAAACTTTTTGCCCAAAACAATAAAGCAAGTAATAAATTACGAGAAAGTATGGTTGGATGCCTGCCAACAAATAACATTTAAAAGTGTTTCCCTAAAAACCAAATCAGTTGTATTATAAACTAACATTTAGCAGTGATGTAATAGTCTACATATGCGCTAACATCAATAAAACACATGGCACTTATTTATTAGATTTTTTTTCCCTACTACAAAGCCCAATAAATATGCTCCTGCTGGAAAGTCTAGTTTCTGGGAAGTAAAATGAATTTTATCAGTTGAAATTCATATAACCTAATGATTAGAAATGGAATATTCAATAAGGTCCATTTTATTGTCTGAACTAAAGAACAAGAAGGTGCCCTCTTTAATTCTGTCTGGAGAGCTACCTAGACGAGGGCTCTTCAAACTTGGCCCTTTTATGACTTGTGGACTTCAACTCCCAGAATTCCTCAGACAGGCACGCTGGCTGAGGAATTCTGGGAGTTGAAGTCCACAAGTCATAAAAGGGCCAAGTTTGAAGAGCCCTGATCTAGACTAAGGGTTGACTTTTTCTGCATTTTAGGAGTGTAGAAACAGGTATGAAGCTCCACACCTGAAAAAGCAGGATATTTTTGTTGGCGTAGGACCTTAAAGGGAGGAGGAGAAAGACGCAGCAATCTAATCCTACTAAAGAAGATAGAACTAGCCCTGATTCATTTTGTTGGCTATGCTCAGGTATCAGGCAAAGAGCCGGGAATTCTGAACCCTGAACCCTGAACCTGTTTCACATAAAATTATTTATGGAATCAAATAATGTTCTTCTTCTCCTCCTCCAGCCAGAGGGTTGATCAATATGGGTGACTTCTTTAAACAGCCTCTCATCCTGGACATACCATTACCTTGTGAGCAATGTTAAAGAAGTGTCATTTGTGTTAGCCAAAGCACATTTTAAGAGTAGCGGGTGACTCTTTATAAAACAATTAGTTCACATAGTGGTGGGGGGGGGAGGAGACAATATTCAGTCCCTGTTCTTTCATCTGAGTGTGGGAAAGTGAAATAAAGAATTTGTATTGTGTCATAACCGAAGGATGATCCAAAATCTTCCCAAAGGCAACTGTGTAACCATAGCATGAGTACATATGTTTCTGTGAGATGTTTTTCTTTGGAAGGTCAGGAAATGCCTGGAAAAATAAAGCAACAGGGTGCTTTAAGGCAAAATGTTTCCTTACATCACTATTGACCTTGAAGACCACAGCTGAAAGTTGTTGTTTTTTTCTGTTGAAGGGGAAAAAAAAACCCACATCACTAGTGTGTGAATCAGATCTAAAAAGAGAGGGTACCCCCATCCTACTTTTTGCCTTGCTATCATTTCTTCCCCCTTTCATACACACGTTCACACAAATGCTTACATACCCTCATCCCTTTCCTATTTTGTACCACATCATAGATTCCTGGGAGAAGTTCTGAACTAACATTTTCTTAAAAGCAGCTTTGCAATTTCTCAGCAGATTTTCTTTCCCTGCCAAAAGAGGCTTCTCTTCTTGGAAAGACACTTCAAGTCACATTTGCTCTTCTTCAGATTCAATAAGGGGAAAAAAGACAAAGAAGTTTTCAGAATAGGACATAGGTGTGAGCCGGTTGTCTCAGAGCAGGGGTGTCAAACTGCTTGCCCGCGGGCCGGATGCGTCATGCCGAAACCGCGCCCACCCCACTGCCGGCAATGGGAAAAAAGTCACGATACGTTGCGACACGTCACGTGATTTTGCGAGTTTGACAGCCCTGTCTTAGAGAAAGATTTTGACATTGAAAGTCATACGGGATCCTAGGACTATAGTTCACCCACCTCAGAAAGAATTTTCCCAACAAAACTGTAAGATTCTGTTCAATGGAACAACTTCAGAAGGGAACTCCTTCAGATCTTCATGTGACCCAAAGCTGTAGGCATTCCTTCTCCACCCTAAATAAGAATCTACTTCCTAAAAAACAAAGCAAAACAAAACAAAACAAAAACCAGTGGCAATTTCTCACAGCTGTTCATTAATTAGCTCAGCCACTAAAGGAAAAAACAGAGATCTTGTATGTTTTCGATTAGTGCATTGGCCTTGCGCTGCTGTTTGTTTTCCAGATGGCAAATGGTTTCCTTCCCTGAATTTTTACATCCACCAAGCCCCATTTCTTCCTTTTGCAATGCAGCTTGCTTTAGTGGAAATTCTTCAGGAAGGAATTCACATGACTTACCTCCTTGTTCCCCCTTCCCACACCTCTCTGCTTCCACAGATGGTTTCCTCATGACTATTGGACTGACCCTGATTATTACATTGATGGCATATTGTCATTCACAATGAAACATTTCACCCATTCTTCTTTCCATTATCTAAGCTTTAGGAGTCTCTAGGAATATTGTAAGGAATTTATTTTCTTAAAAAAAAACTCTACATTGAATTATTTTTTAAAAAAATTATAAATCGTAGTGGCCAAAATTGGAATACTGCATCCAGTTTTGGTCACCACAATGCAATTTTTGAGACTCTAGAAATAGTATAGAGAAGAGCAGCAATGATTATTAGGGGACTGGAGGCTAAAATATGAAGAACGGTAGCAGAACTTGGGTATGTTTAGTTTAATGAAAAGGGTTGACATGATAGCAGTGTTCCAATATCTAAGGCACTGCCACAAAGAAGATGGGTCAGCCTATTCTCCAAAGAATCCAGATGGTAGCTGCAATGGAATAATAACAGCCCTAGCCTTTTCTGTATGTCTCACATGTAAAAAGATGGTTGGAGTTTCAGTTGTGTGATTGTGGCTGCCATCTTACATTTTTTGCATGCTCCATACACACAGAGTTGCCAATCAGGAGAAAGCAAAAAGGTTTTGTCCCCATCCATCTATTACAATGTAATGTAAAATCAGGGACAATTTTTATCTGTATGCTTGTGGCCATTCCCACAATCAGGAGTCAGGGATCCCTTTCTTCTTTTATTCCACATTGAAGAGAGCGAAGAATTTAGGGCCGATGAAATAGAGACAGCATGTGATTAGAATAAGCATGAGTCAGAATCTTGCCTCATTGCCATCCACATTAGTAAAACAGAATTCTAGTCTGACATTTTCCCCCTTTTAATTTTGTGTTTAATTCCTCAAAAGCTGTATCCCTGCCTCTGTTTGTAACCTGCAGAAACTCTACCCTTTCTACATACTACAGAGCTATGGACTTGAATTGCCCAAGATTTCTTTTTTCTTTTTTAATTATTCTGCCCTCTGACACATATGTCATCAGCAGGCTGCTTGAAAACAATGACTTTTGAGAACATAATGTTATCTCTTTGCATGAGACATTTAATTGCATGTACTTCCTGTTCTGCATCTCTTCTCTTCATCTTCTTCCTCCACGAATTCTAAGTGAAAGTCATACTGTATGCTAGCCAAATGGTGCTACTGCAATCCAGTGTGAACAGGAAAGCCAATCCACAGGCATTCCCAATCAATTCTATGGCATTTTCTTAACTCTCCAGTTGAAGCATGAGTGAAAGGTGGCTCAGTGGTTAGAATGCAGTATCACAGGCTAATTCTGCCTATTGCCAACAGTTTGATTCTCACTGGCTCAAGGTTGACTCAGCCTTCCATTCTTCCGAGATCAGTAAAATTAGGATCCAGATTGTTGGGAGCTGATTATGTAAACTGCTTAGAGAGGGCTGTAAAGCACTGTGAGGTTATATACAAGCCTAAGTGCTATTGCTATTGCTATTTGCAGGTATCTCTCCCTTTCAAAGAGATATTAGGAGCTAATAACCAAATTGACTATTTTACAATAAACAAAAGATTTAGAAACTCAGTAAAATCAGTAAAGACATACCCAGGTGCAGATGTACCATCCGATCATAATCTACTACTTGCTGAAGGCCAGCTGAAACTAAAAAGGATGAAAAACCCAAACCCTGCTAAACCAAGAATCAACAGAGACTTCATCATTAAACATGGAGGGAAGATTAAAGAAGAACTAGAAAATCATTTAAGGGAAACCAACAACCTGAATGATGATGATGTGGAAGTGAACTGGAATAAATTTAAAAATGCAATAGTAGAGGTAACAAACTCAAAACAGAGAGAGGGGTACCACAAGAAATAACAGTGGATGACGGAGGAAATTCTTCATCTCATGGATGAAAGAAGATCTTATAAAAATAAAAACAAAGAAAAATACAATTAATTGCAGAAAACAATTAGAAGAAAAATTCGACTGGCAAAAGAAAAGTGGTTTGCAAAGAGATGCAAGGAAATAGAAGAGACAAAACGTATGCATGATAATTTCAATTTACACAAAAAAGTGAAAGAAGCAGCAGGCCTCTACAAAAAGAAAACCAACAACTTAGTTGACAAAGAGGGGAAAATTATCTTAGATGAGGATGAAAAACTAAAAAGATGGAAGGAACTTTTTGAGGACACTAGGGATGATATAGATATGGGAAGTATAACAACTGGACCAAACATCACTATGGAGGAGGTTGAACATGCAATAAAAATAGCAAAAACAAGAAAAGCCACAGGACCTGATGATATCCCAGTAGAAATTTTAAAATTGCTGGAAGACAATGGGATTTTTTTTTTACTGCAGCTCTTCAATCAGATATACGAAACAGGAAAGATACCAAATGATTGGCTAAAATCAACCTTTGTGACAATCCCCAAAAAAATAAATGCAAAGAAGTGTACCGAATACAGAACAATAAGCTTAATGAGTCATGCCCTGAAAATATTCCTGAGAATAATTCACACAAGAATATACAACAAAATTGAAGAGCATCTAGGTAACACACAATTTGGTTTCAGAAACAATCTTGGTACACGAGATGTGCTATTCAGCATTCAAGTTCTTGTACAGCATTGTAGAGATGTCAATCACAGTGTTTACATGTGCTTCATTGATTTTGAAAAAGCATTTGATAAAATAAGACACAGCAAACTATTAGAAATCCTGAAACAAGGGGGACTAGATGACAAAGACATCCAAATCATAAAGAATCTATACTGGCATCAGGTAGCAAATGTGAGACTAGGCCAAAAATACTCAGCTGATGCAGAAATACGAAGAGGGTCAGAAAGGGATGTATTCTGTCTCCACTGTTGTTCAATATCTACTCTGAGTCAATCTTCAATGAGGCACTGGAGAACATTGATGCTGGCATCAAAGTAAATGGTGTTTGGATCAACAATTCAAGATATGCTGACGATACAGTTCTGCTTGCCAGTAAGCATGAAGACCTTCAGCTCCTCATCAACAGAGTCACCGAAATATCTGAAAAATACGGCTTGAAGCTTAACACCTCAAAAACCAAGATCATGGTTGTCAGCAAACAACCCGTTAATTTACCACCAATAAATTCGGAAGGAATATCATTAGAAAAAGTTGAAAGGATCACGCACCTCGGTTCTAATTTACATGAAAGCTGGGACATGACCACTGAAGTAAAGACAAGGATAGAGAAAGCTCGAACAGCATTCTTCAAAATGAAAAAGATCTTCTGCAGTCACGACATAAGCCTAAGATTGAAAATCAGGCTTGTCAGATGTTATATTTTTTCTATCCTGCTCTATGGAGTAGAGAGTTGGTCTCTGACAAAAGGCCACCTGAAGAGACTAGAAGCATTTGAAATATGGATTTACAGGCGGCTGTTACGTATAAGCTGGGTTGACAAGATCAGAAATGAGGAGGTGATAAGCTGCCTGGGAAAGCCAAGGGAAATCATCAAAACAATTAAAAAATGAAAGTTAGAATATTTTGGACATGTGATGCGACATCCAGAAAAATACGGCATACTCCATTTAATCCTCCAGGGAAAGATTGAAGGCAAACGAGGTCCAGGCAGAAGAAGAACATCATGGCTTCAAAATCTAAGGGACTGGTTTGGACAAAACTCAGCAGCACTGTTTCGTGCGGCTGCTGATAAAAACAGGATCGCCAACATGATCGCCAACGTCCGATAACGGATATGGCACAAGAAGAAGAAGATTAGGAGCTAAATTGTTGGTTCCATCTATGTTTTGTTCCATTATTTATAAGCAAACAAGTTGTTGGAAAAGCAACCTAAATCTTCAAAGATCTTATCCTAATATACTTTTCAGAATACCCATAACAAAGGAAGTTAACAGTTAAGCGAAGATCTTTTGGTAGCTGAGTAACTTCACAGTTAACAGTAGAAATTAAATTCAGCAATGTTCTCCATTGTGAGTGCCTTATAGATATATATGTATAAGACATAAGCATATCTCTCTCTCTCTCTCTCTCTCTCTCTCTCTCTCTCTCTCTCTCTCTCTCTCTCTCTCTCTCTCTCTCTCTGTGTGTGTGTGTGTGTGTCTATATAATGACTTAAAAGCAATTCATCAGGCCATGGATCAATATTTTCCAGCAATACAGTGAACCAATTGGGATTATTACAGTGAAGAAAATATTTAACATGTTCATACATTCTACTCTTTGTTCATTAGACAGCCTTCCTTTGTCATTTTCTCCCATTAGCTAATATGTTCCAGTTGGTTGCCTCTCTAATTTCCAGATTATGCAGAGATGTATAATATGAATCTCGTGAAACATCTGTAGGAGCTCCATGTCTTACTTAGTTGTAGAGAGTATTCCAGAGCATCAGACCAAAAAAGGGGGGGAGGAGGAGGGGGAGGAGGTTGATGTTATCACTGACACGTTCTCCAGGAAAAGATGGGCTTGCATTTGCTTACATATTCTCAGCAAACAATGGCTCTATTTAAACATATTCTTTTCTTCCTTTTAATCTTAAAATTTAAGAGAAACACACAGGAAAAGCATGTGACTTTCTTCTAAACAGCCCATACCTTTAAAGTACCATGTGTGGTTGAATAGCTTATTATTTATGGTCCAAGCAGGATCTGGAGGGAGAAGGGGGATCTATCAAATTAATATATCAATTTTGTATTTTATTTGCTTCTTCTTCACCAGGATTTGACAATTTTTTGTTGGACAGACATCTGTGCTTATATTCTTGTAGTGGCCAAGTGTCACACAGAGTGTAATGATTATGCTAAGTCTGGATTTTGTGAAAGTGTGAAAACCAGTAATAAGTAACTTTTTTCAGTGCCCGTATCACTTTGAATGAATGGTCACTAAATGAATGGCTGTAGCTATTTTTGCCTAAATGGTGGTATATCAACTGAGACCCACTAATTCTTACTTGGGTTTGATGTTGAATAGATATGCCTTGATCATGATGTTATTGGGGAGATGGATGTAGTTAAGGTTTCAGTTATTACCCAGAGCACCTGAAGATGTCTTTATGATGAAAATAAGTTCTTGAAAATTACCTCCCAATGTTGTAGGACTTGGAAGAAGAAAGAATCCAGCAATGCATTTCTCAACATTTAGACAGTTATGTTTGTGTGATACATTTACCTGTAGTACATATAACCGTATTTGTGGAGTTAATTCAATTACACTGATTTGTACAATTCATAAGCCAGTAAAAAAGATGTTGAGACTCTAGATAGAGTGCAGAGAAGAGCAACAAAATGATCAGGGTACTGGAGGCTAAAACATATAAGGAATGGTTGCTGGAATTGGGTATGTCTAGTTTAATGAAGAGAAGGATGAGGGATGACATGACAGCAGTGTTCCAATATCTCAGGGGCTGCCAAAAAGAAGAGGGAGTCAAGCTGTTCTCCAAAGCAAGACAAGAAGCAATGGATGGAAACTAACCAGGGAGAGAAGTAATCTAGAACTAAGGAGAAACTTCCTGACAGTGAGAAAAATTAATCAGTGGAATAACCTGCCTCCAGAAGCTGTGAATACTCCAACACTGGAAGTTTTTAAGATTGGACAGCCATTTGTCTCAAATGGTATAGGGTTTCCTGCCTGAACAGGGGTTGGACTAGATGACCTCCAAGGTCTCTTCCAACATTATTATTATTATTATTATTATTATTATTATTATTATTATTATTATTATTATTATTATTATTATTATTATTAGTAGTAGTAGTAGTAGTAGTAGTAGTAGTAGTAGTAGTAGTAGTAGTAGTAGTAGTAGACTCACATAACAGGTTAGACTAATATATGACTAGAAAGAGTTCTCTGTATTGAATGTATCAAGTTTTAGTCCCACATTCCTCCAATTTTTCTTTGCTAACAAGAACATTCGTATCATGAAGATATTTATAATTTTTTGATAATTCAAACATGAGCTAGATTTCTAACTTTTAAAAAAAGAGGGAAAGCTGGGGAAATATCCAATGTCCCTGTCAGGTTTATGATGCTTGACTTGCCTCTGGGGAGAGCTCTCGAGTCAAGGCAGTGCTGATCTGAAAACAGGATTTTGAATATCTCTGACCCCACAGTGAACAGTGTTTGAAGACTTGGCTTGTTTATTTCCAGAACTCCCATACCCAAACGGTGACATCACCCTACTGTTATAGCCACCACTGCACAGATAATTTGAGCTGTGTCACTTCATCCACTGATTGTGAAATCTCCTAATCTGTTTACCACATTCTGTTACTGATGATCAGGGATTCCCACACTCCCTGGCAACAGGGAATCCTTTTTTCCCCGCTGAACATGCGCTACTGAAATCGAAGAAACAAAATTGTATTTCTCCCCCCACACACACACACACACCTCCTTTAGCTTCCTTGTGCACATTTTGGTTGATCAATTGACATTGCTTGTTTACAATTAAAATTCAGTTAAATTCGCTTTACATTGCTTGTTTGTCAAGTGACAGTCCCTGAAGATAATCTGAAGATTGTTGATTGATGAACCGGTGCTACATGATCTGGAGAAATGAGACAAAGTGCACAATTCAGCTAATGTTCAACATATTTTCAGCCTTGCCGATTCCAATTTTGTAAGACAACTGTGTGGCAAGGGTTTGCATAATGATCCAAGCAGAATTAAGTAATTTGGCTTCAGCGCAAGGAAGGTAAACTTTCTGTTTAACTTGCCTATTAAAATCAACAAAGCTTGTCTTCTACTGGGGAATCCTGAACTGGTTTGCAATTAAGGTTGTTGGGCTTCTCGCATACAAGGCTTTATTCAGCTTTTCAAGGGCCACACTCCCAAATAAGGTGGAACCAAGGTCCATGCATGAGTACATGGGAGTTTTGAGAAACAAAATCAGCAGTTTAAGTGCTGCAAGAGTCAAATGGCCCAGTTTTCTCTTAACTCTTCTCTCCAATTCTCTGAGGTACAAAATAAGGGCCAAATATTTGGATGGATCTGTTTAAGGGGGTTCTTGAGGGCCACAAGATGGATGCATTCAGTCACTTGGTCACAACCTCCATCTTATTTATTTATTTATTTATTTATTTATTTTTTGCCCAGATGTTCCTGTCTGCTGCTGGGCCACCTGCCCTGGATTGCACAATTTGTATAGCTCCTTTACAACATATAAATAGGCAATAGCTCATTGTCAAGCTATGATCAGCCAAATAGCAGAAATATCAGGGGAAAAAATTAACAGGCAACATGAAGGCTTATTTATTTTTTTTGCACTGAACTCAATGGCTTAAATGATCTACTCTAGTTCTCTGGTTCCCAAATCTGAGTTTGATTTAAAAATAAACAAACAAAAAATCTAATATATGAATGTGAAACACGTGGCCCTCTAGATTACTATTTGACCCCACATCAGGGGTGAGCTAAAAATACTTTCAATTACACCATTTTGGCTTTGAAATGACAGTTTTGCAGTTGCTGAAATGACAGCAGAGGGAAAGGAAGTGAAATTTTTCAGATACCTGCTTTCCTTCTCATTCCCCCCCCCCCATAAAATAGTACATTCATTTTCGAAGAAATCTCATTTTCTTTTTCTTTAAAAAAAGAAAAACATTCAAGGCATATATTTGGGAAGCAGTGACGATATTGGGCAGCTGTTATTCCTTATCTTATTCTGCACAATAATGTTTTAAATAACAATGTCAAGATAATGCTTTTCCTTGAAACACATTTTTCCCTCTCTACCTCTGCAAAACTATTGCAACAAATAGAGCTAAGGTGTAATGTATGCGAGAATGGTCTTGGGAAACAGGGGAACAGATGCAGGCAAGGGAACGTAAGATAAAAGGCAATGTAACTCACAGCAGGAATGTGGAGACGGAAAGAGGTCAGTAGGGACCCTTCTTAATTTAGTGGAATGTAAAGGGGATATAACAACAACAACAACAACAACAATAATAATAATAAAATAATAATAATAATAATAAAATAAAATAATAATAATAATAATAAAATAATAATAAAATAATAATAAAATAACAATAACAATAACAATAACAATAACAATAACAATAACAATAACAATAACAACAATAATAATAATAATAATAGAGTTGGAATGGACCTTGGAGGTCTTCTAGTCCAACCCCCTGCTCAGGCAGGAAAGCCTGCCCTATACCATTTCAGAGAAATGGCTGTCCAGTCTCTTCTTAAAAACTTCCATTGTTGGAGCATTCACAGCTTCTGGAGGCAGGTTGTTCCACTGATTAATTGTTCTCACTGTCAGGAAATTTCTCCTTAGTTCTAGGTTGCTTCTCTCTTTGGTTAGTTTCCATCCATTGCTTCTTGTCCTGCCTTCAGGTGCTTTGGAGAATAGCTTGACTCCCTCTTCTTTGTGGCAACCCCTGAGATATTGGAACAGTGCTATCATGTCATCCCTCGTCCTTCTCTTTATTAAACTAGACATACCCAATTCCAGCAACCATTCCTGATATATTTTAGCCTCCAGTACCCTGATCATTTTTGTTGCTCTTCTCTGCACTCTTCTCTGCATTCACAGCTTCTGGAGGCAGGTTGTTCCACTGATTACTTGTTCTAACTGGATGGTGAAGACAAATATAATTTCATACTTGCAAGATTGATGTCAACCTTGTGAGGTAGACCTACAGGAAATACAACAGATGAGCTACTGTTCTTTACAATAAGGTTACATTAATAGAAACTTGCAAGTCAGAAATTCTATTTGTCCCACCTCCCCTGCAACCCCTTTACAGCCCAAGGAACGAGGGAGGGTTCCTTCAGAGCTGCTTGCTCCATCCAGGGCTACCTTTCCTTTTATCCGACTGTTTCCTTAGCTGCAGTCTCTTTGCCTTGTCTCCCAAGGTCATTTCTACACGTGATTACAATGACTCCTGTTTTGATTCAACTTCCCTTATATTCTGACTGCAAACAAGGACCTGATCTTAGAAGGCCTTTGCTCACCTGAGTCAGGAGGGCAGAGTGAAAATAAAAATCAGCTGCTCAAGCATTGCAGACACTTAAGCTCACCTCATTCTTTAACATGGTGACACTAGTTCCAGAGCTGACTGCAAAGAAGATAATTGATAAGAAAGATGGCATATTTCACAAGAGTCGTGTATTTGAGAGCTAGGAAAATCTACAGAGCAGTCTGGCTGCCAGAAGTTGGTCATTTCTTTTGTTCATGCTATTGCGTTATCCATGGTGCGTCATGAGGAGGAGAATTAGCTTCACACCCCAAACTAAATGGGGAGCTTCAGCTGCCATCTTCAGATCATCAGAAGTAGGGTTTGTCTACTCTGCAACAGAAAAATGATCCCCTGTATGGCTTAACAGCTGCCCTGCTAGTAAAATAGATGCCAGACTCAACAACACCACAAACATTATAAGTAGATCTATTAAAACCAATCCGACTTGCTGGCTTCCTGTTATGAGCCATGTAGCACCACCAGCTTTATGAAGGCAAGATGCTCTAGTGAGAGAATACAGAAAAATTATGTGAACAACTCACTCCTAACAGTGCATGTCTTCCTCATCTGTCAACCAGAAGACTCAGGTCCAGGAAATCCCATTGGCACTTGCATACCATCTGCTCTATAACTTTAACTTTCCCATCAATTCCCGATGGAAAGCCAAATAGGTTGCTGAATGCCCAGACATTGGAAGACATATAAATGACCCCAACAAAACAAAAGGTTTCAGGCTTTGAACATCAGCAATGGAAATTCTGAATAGGATTCGTACCTCACACGGCATCTGCCAGGACTCTCTGTATAAATGGGACATGTAGTATCCCCCCCCTCAGTGTGACTCCAGGGTCCCATGTCAAACCGTAGATCACATTGTAACCGGCTGTAAGCTGAAGGGCCTATACCAGTCCAGTATCTGATTTTTTAAATATAAACGATATTACAATGATTAGATGGCCTAGACATTGGTATTTGAACATAGATCTTTTTAACATTTATATTTTATTGTGTTTTACTAATTTATGTGAAATGACATGCCAGACGCTAAATAAATAAATCCAACACAAGAGTCCATAGAAGTAGCTCCAGGGACAGGGAAAACCGACTGTAGATTTTTCATCCCAAATGTAAATTAGAAAGGGCTGTATTAGAACATTGTGTGTCAAACTTCAGAAACTAAAGGTTTGTGGTCTGAGTAGCTTATTCCTTAGGAAGCATCTGGAAAAAGTATTATTCTAAGCTGGGATACTCATTTAAACCACCTGCACCAGCGACTTGAGGATATCTTGTTCCTTGCCAATTTGGGGGGCGGTGCACCAAGAGACTTGACAGATGAGATCAGCTCTTTGGGAAGTGCTCTTGTAACTTTCCCAGGAGGAAGATTGATCTCACTGCTCATATTTTTCTGGGGGAAGGATGAGTTTATGGAGAAATAATCACCCCAAGTACTGATTTACCAACCTGATGAATATGTGAGCATTCATTTAATGGGACCTCCATAGGAAACTCAAGAGGCTTGTTTCAGAAAAGTTAGTTTGACTCTGTGGATAAGAATAGATCTGGGAATATAAAATAACAGTAAGCAATAAAGGATGGTAACAAAGGCTAAAGGATGGGAAAACTCAATGTCCCAGGGCTGCATAGAACCCCCATCTGGGCTTTACTGGACCATGGGTTTGCACTATTTGCATTCCACAGATAGTAGAGAAGGCAGGTTTGATATGTATAATTCTACTGAAAATATCAAAATATAAAATACAAGTGAAAATAAAGATAATAGGGAAATTTAGAATGGAAAGAAGAGGAAAAGATAAGTGTGGGGTAAAGGGAAGTAGAAAAAAAAGTATTAACTTCCAACTCTTTTCAGTGCAGTAGAATAAAGGTAATAAATTTGCAGCCTCAACTTTTTCCTTTTGCATACTTAATATATGGAAGACATTTCTATGACAATAAAGTTATCTAATCAGCAAATACCAGAATTTCATTTTTTTCTGTCTTGAGCACAACGTGTAGAAGTGGTTTCCAAGTAGAAACAAAGTTTGATATATTCTTTTCTTTGATTAAAGCAGTTAATTTGGCTACCTTTGCCAACTCCATCAGTTTTCCCAGCCATTCTTCCATTGAGGGAATTAGTGTATCTTTCCATTTTTTGCAGATAAAGCATTCTTGCAGCAATCAGATTTTTTTTGGTTTCTCTGAGCCATTCCACATCTTCTTCCACTGAATTAACTATAAAGCTAATGCAGTAACTGTAAAGCTGGGAAGCCAAACAAACAAACAAAAAATCCCAGAATTGCAGAGATCTTAATTATCTCTGTTCTATTGAGATAGGAGATGGCCCAGCCCTCAAACAGGACTAGCAGATTAACTAAACCTTGTCCCAGAATATTTAGTGCTGGTTGTAGTTGATGATAGTTACAATAAAGTGATCAATATAACTCATTACATTTGAAAAAAACATGTTTCTGTTTCACATTCCCTGTATTTTAATGGTGTATCATCATACTGCCTATCTTTGTGCTCATATTTTACATTACAGGTTTAATCTAAAAATATGCTTAATTACAGCATGCCTGTTACTGGGGAGAAAAAATAGCCAACAAATCCAGGGAGTTAATTTTAATGATGATTGCTATTTTAATGGGGGGGATATTTTTAGCTGAATTTGAAATGCAAAAAAGGTTGGCTTGATGGGGCCATGGAGGAGGAAGGAAGCTTTAAAACATCTAATAAGCAAAGCAAACCCCTTATATTAATTCAGATTGAGAGGAAGACATTTTAAGAAGGGAAAAGGGGTGGACAGGACACCCACATAAATCATACAGGAAAAAGGCTGAAACTCCTTCAAATGAAAAGTATCAAGAGCCCATCGGAGCGGTTTTCACCCAGATTTGATCATTTGGATCTGTCTGGACAAGAACTGTGAAGATGTTGCTTTGCTCTATCATGTCCATTTGACAAGCATATTAAAGTCCTGTCATTTTTCAAGTGGGGACAGGCTGTCACTTTGAAGGCTCACCCAGAGGGCTCCATGCAACACCCAGTGCACATAGAGCCCAGTTCACATCTGCTAAGAGCAGAGGGTGGAATTTTCCAGAGAATGGCATGCTATGAATCACCAGGGTTGGAAGGAAGCATGTTCCAATAAATAATTTCTCTTTTGTGTGAAAGGTAGTGTGGCAGTTACGAAAAGCCTGTTCTAGTGGTCTTTGACCCTGGGGTCTGTTCTCTGAACTTCATTTGGAAGCAGTTTATTTTCACAGTCGAAATGTTAGATGAAACCATAATATTTACTATTCCACATTTGTTCAATGTCAGGGTAATATATTGCTAAGCAACACCCAGCAATAAAAGGAAAGGAGAGCCAGTTCTCTTTCACTGTATCAGCTACAAAGGGCAGGCACTGAACAAGGGTATGATCAAAACCGTCCATTATTAAGTTGCATTTTTATAACAGAACTGAAAATACCAATAGAGACTTCACTATGTTCTTCAAAAAAACATGATTGTGATGCAATTTAGAAGGAAATATTTGGCATTTGCTAATGTTTTCTTCAAGCAACCACAATTAAACCTTTGTAGGCTTTTGATGAGAAACTTAATCCAGAACTAGCACACATAAACAGGTTTGGTTTTACAGAGCATATCAGCCCCACATTTACCTTAATGTAATATTTCATCTTATATGTTGTATTGTCCACTTAAAGATAAAAAAGGTAAAGGTTTCCCCTGTTTGGTCATATCTTCATCTAGGGCTTAGTGCTCCTCTCTGCTTCTTAGCTGAGGGAGGCAGCATTGTCCACAGACATCATGTGGCCAGCATGACCATATGCCTAGGAGCACAGAATGCTGTTACCTTCCCACAAAAGTGGTACCTTTGCATACTTTTTTTTTTTTTTTAAATATATTTTATTAGCTTTTATAGGGGTACAGGGGTAACATTAAGGTGCTTAGGAACCACCATGGAGGTGGGTATATTAAACATCCAAAAAAAGGAAGACAATCACAGATATATAGCTCAACTCAAGCTTCCCTCTCTAATTCCCTCATTTAATTTTACATATTCACATTAATGAGTTCTATATAAGTTTCAAACGGTCCTATCAAATATCAATTACATTTCAATTCTAAAAAATCCCAATCCTGTTTTTAAGCTTTACTAACTTACAATTACTATATTTCAATTAGCCTTAAATAGACATGTTATTAACACTTCGGGTGCCCTTTTTTTTTTTTTACGTAATTATATCTGGTATATTGTTCTTACAACAACATTCCCATATCTTCTTCATTGATACCATTTTTTTTTTCTCTTATCACCCATCCCTCTTATTCTCCTTTTATTTCTAAATAATTCTCTTAAAATAAAAATATCAGGCCAACAAATAAATTTCTATCTAATTTAAATATATATTCTATCAATGCCTCTATATCTATAAAAATCTTTTTAAACCAGTAGATAGTTTACTTCTCCAATATATATCATATCTAAGACAAAGTAATATTACAAAGGGTATCCTCTTAAAAATTTCACGTATTCCATTAGTTGTTAAGTCAATCAAGAAATCAAAGCCTTTTTAATCCCATTAGATAAGACTTTAAAATACATTTTTAAATCTAACTCTAGGCTTCTTTCTGTGCCATAATGGTTTCCATAGTGAGGTTCCTACATAATCAAACCACACTATTAAGGGGTCCATATTCTTTAACGCTTCAAATTGGTCAAAGTTCTCTTTCCTTTCTTCTAATAGCCTTTGGATGGTAAAAGCTGTTTTATTCCATGTTATATTTGCCAATTGTTTATCCACCTTTTCTCGATTTTCAATAGGTTGTATCTGAGTGTCAGTCTCTGTTGATGTTGGTATTGGTGTTCCAGACATCTCTGTTGAAGTTGTTGTATAGTCATCAGACTTCTCGATAGGTTGTGTTGGAAGTTGAATAAAATTAGTTTGTTTTGTGGTTTCCACAGTTTCTCTCAGTGTAGGGAAAAGAGATTGAAAAAAGGAGCTCACATCCTTTGCAGCTTCTAGAATTGTTTCCAATATAAGATCATAGTCCAGTTGTGTATTAAGTTCCATATCGATAGTAATAAGGCTTTTTAATCTTTAATCTTTAAGGAAGGCTCTGCTTCATAAGAATCAAGCAAGAATTCACCTTCAGTTTTCAATAGGCCAGCTGCATCGTTATCTTATCACTCTTTCAGGGTCATAGCCATTCCCAGCCATAAAGAAATATAATTGCAGTACCACTTTTCGACACAAGATGTCCTCAGCAAACCAGAAATCCTTTTTTTTTTCTTTCCAAATAATAGATTTTTTATTTTTCGTGTTGAAAGAGATGAAGAAAGGGTTCAAAAATAATGAATACGTAGTTGTAACAATAATAGTCAAGAATAGAATGTTTTCAGGTCCCCTCAGTATTCCAAAATTTAAATAGTATCGAAATTAACTGGTTTTTATTTATATATTTTTTTTTCCAACGCTGTTTTTCCCCATTGCTCAAACGCTGCTTCCTCACGACAGGGAAATAGTTCAAAGAAAGCTTTTAACAGGAAAGTAGTTAGGGAAAAAAAAAGGGGTAGGAAAGGTCTCACCCGGATTCTCCACGGGGGTTCTTTCGCTTAGATGTTCTTCTGGCTTTCAGCTGGTGCGACGAAGTGATCGTCCATTTTGAAGGGCGATCTTTTCCTCCGACGGCCCTAAGGAGAAAGTTCGAACTGGGGAGAGCCGCCGCTCTTCCCCAGTCGAGCAGGAGCCTCCTCTAGCGGTGGTCGCCTCTACGGGGCGACTTTCGACCCGATTAAGGGTCTACCGACGCAGGGAAACCAGCCGGTGGGAGAGAGAGATCTCTCCGTGCGACTGCTGGTGTCGCGATCCGGAACCGGAAGCCACCTTTGCATACTTTTGAACTGCTAGGTTGTCAGGAGCTGAAGCAAGAATGGGAGCTCACCCTGTTCCCTGGCACTCGGGTCTTCAACCCAAGCTGTCAGATTTCTAGATGACAAGCTCAGCTTGTTTAATCATTGAGCCATTGCATCCCTACTATTTTTCTATCTATCTATCTATCTATCTATCTATCTATCTATCTATCTATCTATCTATCTATCTATCTATCTATCTATCTATCTATCTATCTATCTATCTATCTATCTATCTATCTATCTTATCTATCTATCATCCTCTATCTAGCTATCTATCTATCTATCACTATCTATCTATCTATCTATCTATTCTGTCTATCTATCTATCTATCTATCTATCTATCTATCTATCTATCTATCTGTCTATCTACTATCTATCTAGGCTGCTATAGGAGGCTAAATCATATAAGGAATGGTTCGCTGGATTGGGTATATCTAGTTTAATGATAGAGGGTGAGGGGGACTGATAGCAGTGTTGCCATAATCTCAGGGTTGCCAAAAAGAGAGGAGTCCATCTATTCTCCAGCACCTAAGGCAGGACGAACAATGGATGGAACTATCAAGGAGAGAAGACACCTAGAGCTACAGGAGAATTTCCTGCAGAACATTTAATCAGTGGAATCAACTGCCCTCCAAGAGCGTGAATGCTCCACACTGGAATTTTAAAAAGGACTGACAGCCTTTTTCTGAAATGGTACAGGGTTTTCCTGGCTGAGCGGGGTTGGTGCTAGATGACCTCCAGGTCCTTCACCTTTATATTATGATTATTATTATTATTATTATATGATTATTATTTTATTATTATTATTATGTATATGATTATTATTGTTTCTTATTATTATTATTATTATTATTATTATTATTATTATTATTATTATTATTATTATTATTATTATTGTTGTTGTTGTTGTTGTTGTTGTTGTTGTTGTTGTTGTTGTTATTATCATTATTATCATTATCATCATCATCATCATCATCATTATTATTATTATTATCTATCATCTATCTATCATCTATATCTATTCATCTATAATCTAACATCTATTTCTATCTATCTATCTATCTATCTATCTATCTATCTATCTATCTATCTATCTATCTATCTATCATCTAATTTGCTGATGTTCTACATATATTTGTGTTTGTGTGCATAATGTGTTTTATTAGTATTGAATATTTGTAATTGCATGATCTCTGTAGATGCCATAGACTAAATAAATAAAATAAATTAACCCCACATTGACTAGGATGTTGAGAGCAGACTCGTTCCTATTGGCACAAATCCAAACATGGCACATATATCAGAACTGGTAATGACTGGCAAGCAAAGAAATTTTGGAATAATACTGGATAGTACCAAAAATATTCTGCTGCATGGCTACTGTTGAAAACAAAACAATGAATTACATGCTAGGAATGGATAGAAAAGAACCTTATATCAAATACTCCTATGTTACCACACTTACATGAATCTCTGGTATGACCTCACTTGGAGCAGTATTCCGGACATGACAGCAGATAAAAGAAAAAGGACAACAAAGATCCTCTAAGATGCTTATAGCAATAGCATTTATATACCGCTTCACAGTGCTTTTACAGCCTTCTCTAAGCGGTTTATAGGATTAGCCTATTGCCCCCAACAATCTGGGTCCTCATTTTACCAACCTCGGAAGGATGGAAGGCTGAGTCATCCTTGAGCCGGTCAGAATTGAACTGCTGGCAGTCAGCAGAATTTAGCCTGCAATACTTCATTCTAATCACTGAGCCACCATGGCTCTTATCTTACGTTACGGCAGCTTCTCTAGGAGTAAACACTGCAGCATTTAGAACTTTTTATTTTTGTGTGAAGGTAGGAGAATGGAAGCATAGCAGAGGTATATAGCCTATTGCATTATTTTGAACGTGTGAACTGACAGAAGATAAACCCACTCTCTTCCAAATATTAGATGGCAGGAAGGATCCAAATCAATAATAAAAAAAAATCTTCACAAGTTTGGAATTCTTATCCAGTATGATTTTTGTCTACTAGTGTATGAATAGTCCTCAATGTAGGACTGTAATGAAGCCCATAATTATAATCATGTGTCATGTCAGTCATTAAGTGGGTCACATTGTGACCATAGCTTTTTTGTGGCAGTCATAAAACAAACACCATGGTTTTTAAGTTACCACCATGTTTGTCAAGTGACCTATTGTCCACAATGGACTTTTTTTTTTTTGCCAGAAACTAGAAGTAAATACCACTTTCCAGCAAAACAAAAATGTCATGGAACACTGAAAATGACCATAATTGCAGGTCAGGGCTGAGTACACTTGACCATGGGGAGGGGGCAGCTTTCAGAACTTCAAATCTGGGTTGTAAGCAGCTCTGGGGAGATCTGTTGTAACTTTGAATGATCACTAAGTGATTGGACATAAATCAAGGACCAACTGTAGATGATTTTAAAGGGCACTAGAGAAATTCATGGGGGACTGAACTATCAATAGCTTCTAGCCTTGTTGGCTACATATTACCTCTTGAACTACAAGCAGGATACCTTAAATATCACCTACTAGAGAGTAATGGTTGAAGAGTTTTAGTGCTTCTCAAATGTGTCTAATTGGCCACTGTGTGAAATGGAAGGTTGTCCACTGTTTGGGATATTTGAAAAGAATTCTTTTTTTAATATATATATATACAAGGATGGGAGGGAGGAAGGTTGGACAACTGGAGTGCAAAAAAGAGGAGGCGGGACAATTAAGGCAATTACGGTCAGCCAGGATGGATGGCCCTATCACATGGTCAATGAGTAAGCAATTAGGCTAGCAAGATCTATAAAAGTAATCTCCACCCCCGAAACTTCACTCTGAAGACGCTGGCAGGGGACCAGCGAAAGCTAAGTTGTTTTAATATTGTAAATAGTTGTTTTTATTGTTTTAAACTTTTTAAACAATAAACAGCTGGTTTATATTTCTCCCGGAGATCGAGGACTGTGTTATTTTTTTGATATCATTAAAAATCTTATAAGTGGTTTTTTTATGAACTGTTTTATATAGATGTAGTTACAATGCCTATAAGCTGAGACTAAGCTCTAAAGGAAGTTCATTCCTTACTACAACCCGCCACCCACCCACCCAAAGAGGAATACATGCTGGTCAATGTTCTTCAATTTCATGATGAAAAGAAAAAAAAAGGAATTAATTGGAAACATGTGTATGACCCTGACCTCATCTGAGGAGAGAAAAAGTGTATATCATCAATATAATAATCACTGTAAATGTGAAAAAAGTGTTTCTTGAAATGTCATTTCTCTTTACTAGAAGATTTGCAACAACAACAAAAAAAAGTTACTTTTGCTTACTGTTCCTCAACCATTCTTGAAAAATGTGGATAAATAAATCATTCCATTGTGGCTTATTTATTCATCTCTCTTTATTCCTCTGAAGTCATTCTTGGCCTTGTATTTGCCTTATAGAGTTCACCTGTAGTCTTTTTAACATAATATATGTGCATGTGAATTCTTGAAGAAGTGGTCTATGTGTCTTCAGACAGAGTTGTGACTACCAAGGGCACAACTATGCCTTTAAACAATTCTCTGCAAAGTAACTCTGACATGAGCCGATGGAAAATACTAGCAATATCTTGGCTATGTTTTCATCCAACTTTTTTAAAACGTCCCCAATCTTTTAAACTGAAGGAGGAGGAGGGGGAAAAAAAAGAAAGATGACTAGGTACATACACATTCTCTGCACTATTTTGCTTTGACAACAAAGTGATGGATGAGGAAAGTAACAAATAGGAGGAAAAGAGAAGCTGCCATGGGAATATCATTTTTTTTCCCAGTGAATTTTTCTTTTCATGGTTTTCCTTTTGGGATAATTTCCACTTGAAACCCATCAGCAATTAGGAAAATAAATAGCACCAGGGTTTGAACATAAATTTCCATTAAAACAGAATAACAAAATAAGGACTCCTTTGGATATCACTCAACAGCCATTTATTTTCTCAGCAATGCTCAAGATTGCATAACGTTTTTAAAATATAAACAATACTACTTTTGAAAAATCAACCGCTGGGTTGAAGTCAATCAGTTGCAATTTATTGATCTCACTGAATTCCAACTGAATTTAACTGCAATTAACATTATGGGGATTAGAATGCTGTCTAATTTTAACTAGAAGCCTGTGAGGGTTTGGGGAACAAATAATGCTATGCATCTTGGCTTCCATTTTTTTTTTCTAAATTCAGCTTAAAATGCTGGCACTGACTTTCTGTGCCATAAATCAGACAACATTTCAGCAGCTGGGAGTCATGTCTTTCTCCCCTCCCCCATTGCTTGTGCTGCCGAGACTTGTGAAAGAACAATGCAATTTAATAGGAATCAGATACTCTGGGAAGGGGAGGGGTTCTGGGTGTTTTACAGGCTTATAGGGAGTGCAAAGGTAGCCTGTAGAGGGGATCTGAGGTAGCATGCAGTGCATGAACTGTGGGTTGCCCATTCTTGACCTAACTTATGTTGCACAAAAACGTGAATCTGCTGTGTAGATTCTTCTTTCAACAGATGGTTTAAAGTTGAGAACACTGATTGTAATTTCGTACTGAAGCTGCTGCAGTCATAGCTACTTTTGCTTCTCTGTTAAGAAACAAGGCGTCCTTGCATATCCATCTTTGAAAATATTATTACATATGAACTTCTTCAAATGAATAAAATGAATGAGTTTATTTCAATCATTGAGATACGTAGCTCCTTGATTTATTTGTGATTTCTGCAAAATAGGGCCGAACAGTTGTTGTTTTTGCATACTTATGTAATATTCTACATAATTTTAGCAATTTTATTTTAAATTAAGCAACATTCATTTTATAAAACTGGTATGATTCACTATCAAAATAATGACAGGTAGGTGGAGAAATAGAACATTTGATATGGACAAAGAGAACTATAAAAATAAGAAACAAATCAGTTGAAGGAAATCAAGCCCAATACAGAGAAATTAGAAGAATGAGAAAGAGATTATTGTTTTTCAAACAGTTAGGGTAAAAATAAAAAGACTATTCCAGTCAAAGAATGAGAATGAGGTCAAAGAATGAGACATTTGAAAAGAATGGAATGATTGAAATATAGGCAGCTTGAAAATGGTGACATAGAGGTTATAAGAAACAACAATCAATTGAATTAGAAAAATTCCTGGAGAGAGAGAGAGAGAGAGAGGGAGAAGAGAGAGAGAGAAGGAGAAGGAGGGAGAGGGACAGAGAGAGAGAAGGAGGGGGGGAAAGAGAAAGAGAGGGAGAGGGAAAGAGAGAGAGAAGCAGAGATGGGAGAGAGGGAGGAAAGGAGAGAGAGGAGGAGAGAGGAGGAAAGAAGGCGAAGAGGGTGGAGGGAGATGGAGAGAGAGAGAGAAAGAGAAGGGAGGAGAGAAAGAGAAGGAGATAGAGAAGGGGAGAGAGAAAGAGAGAAGAGAGGGAAAGGGATAGGGAGAAGGAGAGAGAGATTCAACATGTTTTCTGGACAAAGAGTAAAAGAACAATTACAATCAAAAATTGAAGCTACTTGATGGACTGTCTCATCCCAATGGGATTGGCCTGCTCCACCCATGCTGGCAGAGGAGACATGCTGCAGGCCCCATCAGCCAGAGTTTTCTGGCTGGAGGAATCCAGGAGACGAGCCTTTCTCTGCTATTTCTCCCACCCCTTGGAACATTTTGCCTATCCCTGCCCTGGTGAGGTCAGCTCCAACCCTCCTGACCTTTTGTCAGAGCCTAAAGCCCTGACTCTGACAGTTGGCTTGGAGCTACAACGGGGGAGCTTCACATTGAAGGTGGTTGACAGATTAGTAACAGATACCTCCATCTCCCTCCAAGTCATGCTACTCCCTCCCGCCCCATCTATTAGTTAGGGTTGAGAATTGTATGTTGGTAGTATTTTGGTAGTATTTTGCCAGCCAGATTCGCCTGTGGTAAGGTGAGTGACTAATAAATTTAATAAATAAAATGAAAATAAATAAAAACTGCATTCAGGAAGCCAAACGGAATTTAGGAAGCAGTGTAGTGATGGAAATAGGAATTCTATCATGGTCGCTTGCTGTGAGTATTATGCTATTTGATTGCCCATCCTGAAGGCACTTGGAAAATGGGAGTTGGTTTCTTTCATTGATCACTTCAATGTAATACTCAATGATATGGAGCATAGGATGCATCAGAGGCCCCTCCATGAGATTACACAGAAGATTGCAATCCTGGAAGAGGAATCCAGCAATATATTTTTCTTCTGTTTTCTACTGATATTTCTTGCAGTCCTTCTCTGCTGCCTGTTATGAATGAATGAGCAGGATTGGGTTTTTATAAGTGTGGACTGGACTGTCTAATTTTTCCTTATCCTGGGAGAAAAAAATTGGACCAATGCAGGAATAGATCTACATTAATTCCATTAGAGGTGCTGCAAAGAGAGTTTGATTGGTAGAGAATATAGGGAAGAAAGATGTTTTTACCAGGGAGAAATTTACCTGAAAAAGGAAGAAAGATATAATTATTAAAAAGATCACTCTGAGAGAAGAAATTAAAAAAAAAATGATGATGATGATGATTGGGAGCTGCCTAGAGCTGGTTATAAGATGGGTGACTATATATTTTAAATGAATAAAATAAAAAATGATGATAGTGATGATGAAAATGAGAGACAAGAAAAATATAGAACCAGACCAGAAGGACCGGGTGAGTCATACAAGGATAAGAAAAGAGAAGCAGACACAACAATGAGGAGAAATGAGCCCAGTGATGATAATAAGGAGACATGAGATAGTGAAAACAGGGGTAACTAGAGGAAATAAGATGAAGAGATGAGAAAAACAGAACAAATATATGAAATGATGACAGAAAGAGAGATGGGTGCCAGATGACAAGAAGAGGAAGATAAGAGAGTCAACAAGGAGAAATGAGAAATGGAGGAAGAAGAGAGGAACAATGAGAAGTTAGGATGAAAGAATGGGAAAAGAGAGAGAGAAAGAAGTTAGAGGTGAGATGGAAGAGAGCAAGATGAAATATAAATGAAGGAAGATGAGAAAGAGGAAGGAAGGAAGGAAGGAAGGAAGGAAGGAAGGAAGGAAGGAAGGAAGGAAGGAAGGAAGGAAGGAAGGAAGGAAGGAATTTTTTCTTCCACATTTCACATTATTGATCTATTGGCAGCAAGATGACAGATTCATTTGAATATTCCAACATCAATCAAATTGATCTGCCCGAGTATTACATTTTGAAGATGTTTGCTAAATTAACATTTTTCTGGATTTAATTTGTAGTCCTGTTTTATGCTGCAACCAGCATAATCAATGGTAAAAGATGTAGCTCAGCTCACAATTACAAAGAGCAGGTTGACTGGACAATAAAAGACAAAAAACTTCACAAATATTCTAAATGAGGGCTTGTTATTTTTTTTTGTGTGCTTTCCGTTTCTTCTTTCATCAGTTACAAATGAGAACTTATCTGTAGGCTTCATAGGGTTTAGAGCTGATTATCAACTGCTCCAGAAATGAACATCTAACTTCTTTCAATTCTACTGTTTTTTTTTACTGCTGTTCCATCAGGAGAACCAGCCAAAACTGTTTCAGAGTTTTAAGTACTAGCATATTGGAGGAGAGATTTGTAAATGAACTACAAGTGAGAATGCTGTTGGTCTTTTAATTCTTCCATAAATTGTATTCAATTATCTGCTTCAAGGATCAGAGACTGTCATCAATCACAGGGCAGATCAAAATCAGGCAGATGCATAGAGAATGTGGTCATCTGCACAACTCTAATCTAACTTTCACAACTGCCTGTAGTCTATCTTTGGATGAGTGAAGAAAAAACCATACTTTCTGCAACATTTTACCTGCTTTCCCCTTTTAATACAATTAAACCAACTGTGTGATATGTCCAAGCTGTAATACAGTATATGAACCTTGTAATCAGTTCTCTTTTGAATTTTTTCTTATTTTGATTTTCCCTGATTGGCTACATATAGAATCAATCCTTTTCTTATGCTACTTGATTTGTTTTGATTCTTATGATTTCCAGGGGAACACAATACATTTATTTTGCTTCTTGTGATTTCTTATACTCATATAAAAATCTGATGGGTAGAGAGCAGGGTGATATTAGTATATTCAAGTATAAGCATCTCTGATTAGAAAGCAGAGTTGAAAATAAGGGAAAGAAGACTTTTTTGGAGTTAAGGGGGGGACTTTAAAATGGAAAATCTTGTTCACCAATTATCTTGGTGAACAATGAAAAATTTGGACTGAATTGTGTCAGTGCATGCAGAGGCAATAAGTTGCACGTTGAAGTAATTGGGTAAATCTTGTATAGTGAAAAGAAGAATGTGAGTGACATAAAAATGTTCCAATATTTGACGGGGCTGCCACAAAGAAGACGGAATCAACGTATTCTCCCAAGCACCTGAAGGCAGGACAAGAAGCAACGGATGGAAACTAATCAAGGAGAGAAGCAACCTAGAACTAAAGAGAAATTTCCTGACAGTTAGAAAAATTAACCAGTGGAACGACTTGCCTCCAGAAGTTGTGAATGCTCCAACACTGGATGCTTTTAAGAAAAGACTGGACAGCCACATGCCTGTAATGGCATAGGATCTCCTACTTGAGCAGGGGGTTGGACTAGAAGACCTCCAAAATTCCTTCCAACTTTGTTATTCTGTTATAATCTCAGTGAAACAAATGCTTGATTTTGATAAAGTTTAACAAGTTTCTGTAGATTCCTAGTTATTACAATGGCCTCTTATCTTTCCTGTAAGGATAAACAGGACTGACTCTGCACAATTATTTAAATTAAGAGATAAGGATTAAGTAGAGCAATTCTAGGCATATCTGCTCTTAGAAAAATTACATCAAGGTCAGAATTGGTTAATGCTAGGGCTGAGCAACGATCAGTGATTCCCTAACTGTGTATAATAAGCAGTTATATAGCAGGCTGACACATGTTTATTGCTAAACATTGTGTTTTCAGCTAGCTGCAACAAACAAAACATGAACTAAACATCTTATTTCAAATATTTTAAAGCATAATCAATTCCTTCTTTTCAAATGTACAGGGAAGTCCAAGTTTATTGATAAGGATCAATCAACCTCCCTTGGTATATTTGATGTTATTAGTAAACTCAAGAACAGAAAAGGAGTCCTGAAGATTGAAAATGATATCTAAATCAGTCCTTTTGCTCCTCCCGCAACATGTTCCATAAATTCCACAAATGAATGCAACAATCTTTCTCCATCATTGATCTTGATAGATTTGAACATTGGGCACTATCTAACAAAATGAAATTCAATGGTGAAAAAATTAAGGTTCTACATTTAGGCAAGAAAAACCAAATGCCCAGTATAATATAGGTGGTACCTTGCTCAATAGTAGTAACTGTGAGAGGGATCTCGGAGTCCTAGTGGACAATCACTTAAATATGAGCCAGCAGTGTGCTGCAGCTGCCAAAAAAGCCAACACAGTGCAAGGCTGCATTAACAGAGGGATAGAATCAAGATCATGTGAAGTGTTAATACCACTTTATAATGCTTTGGTAAGGCCACGCTTGGAATACTGCATCCAGTTTTGGTCACCACAATGTAAAAAAGATGTTGAGACTCTAGAAAGAATATAGAGAAGAGCAACAAAGATGATTAGGGGATTAGAGGCTAAAACATATAAGGAACGGTTGCTGGAATTGGGTATGTCTAGTTTAATGAAGAGAAGGACTAGGGTGACATAATTGCAGTGTTCCAATATCTCAGGGGCTGCCACAAAGAAGAGGGAGTCAATCTATTCTCCAAAGCATCTGAAGGCAGGACAAGTAGCAACGGATGGAAACTAACCAAAGAAAGAAGCAACCTAGAACTAAGGAGAAATTTCCTGACAGTTAGAACAAATAACCAGTGGAACAACCTGCCTCCAGAAGCAGTGAATGCTCCAACACTGGAAGTTTTTAAGAAGAGACTGGACAGCCATTTGTCTGAAATGGTATAAGGTTACCTGCCTGAGCAGGGGGTTGGACTAGAAGACCTCCAAGGTCCCTTCCAACTCTATTAGTGTTATTGTTATCTTTAGCAATTGCTGTTTGGAAGTCTTATCCATCAAGCTTTGAAGCCCCTTTTTATTTGAAAAGTATCAATTTTTTTAACATCCTCATATTGTTTTTGATGGGATAGGGAGAACTTGGCTTAGTTCACCTGCTACAATAATCTTACTCCAGTCATGCTTTCTGAGCCAATAGAGGAATCAAATACAGCTGAACTTCAAATATATTCACAATTTTCTAATTGTGGTGCCACAGTACTCTCTGTGGGATCTCCTTCATCAACCATTTCTTGCACCTGAACCACGGCAAGTAAATCCTGTTAAAAGGGCTCTGTAGATTGGTTCTCTAATGTTAATTGATTTAGTCCCACTGATCTGAGTGAAGGCAAAATGTTTTGAATACATGCAATCCGCAATAGTATTCTTTCTAAAATATACATATTGCTATTCCATTTGGTCACAATCCAGGCATGCTTTTTCCTTATTTATTTGTGACATTGAAAAGTTATCCAGGAAATGCTCAGAAGGAGTAAAGTCATTTGCAGGGGCCTCTTGGTAGAAATAGGCAATCTAGTTATTATAATGACATTTCAAAAGCAACAACATTTACTTCAATGAACAAAAATCAAAGCATTTAAATCTATTACTTTCCTGCCTCCCTATCCATTATTAACTTTGTGATCAGTTGAATTACATTATGATTAGTAACTGACACCATCTTGGCTTACCCAAAGATTTGGAAAGCCAACTGTTCTTTTAAACCCTTTCCAAAAGTCACAACCCCGATGGGTACTTTATTAATATTTGTTTAGCAAGTTACATTACAACTGTCCTCTTCTCTAAGAATAGATATTCTTAGTGTAGACATCGACTTATTATCTTTTAAGTTCTAAATTTGGTTGAGCTCTGACAGCATCACACACATAAGGTTTCTCATTGTATTGCATTTTTTATATAAAAAAAGTATTTCTATTCTGCCTTTCCACTGAAGGTCAAGGGGATGAGTTTTTAAAAACTTTTTAAAAAATCCATACAACAAGCCTTTAAAGTATGACTAATACAACACACCCAAATTGGATGTATGTCTATGGAGATTCTCAATCATCTAGGCCATGATTGTTTCAAAGATGTTTTTCCAAAAGGCAATTGGACTTCCTTGGTGTGTTCCTTGAAAATGTTTAATTTCTCATCCAAGAAATCCAGAACTCATCCAGAATTGAAGAAGCTTTTTGGATGAGAAGCAAAACATTTTCAAAAAAGTCTAGTTGCCTTTTGGAAAAGCACCTTTGGAACAACCAAAGAACAAATAATACTCTAGACCAGGGGTGCCAAACTGCTGGCCCATGGGCTGGTTGCATCATGTGGAGGCCGTACCCACCCCAGCTGTGGCAATGAAAAAAAGTTGTGATACGTCGCAACACGTCACGTGATGTGGCAAGTTTGACATCCGTGCTCTAGACTGAGTGGGGAATGTGTAATGAAAATGAGGGGAGGTGGGGAAAGAGACATGCCTAAGGAATTATCTGATAAGAGAGGGTAGAGCCCACAGCTTCATAACAAACAGAGAAGGAAACTCTACTTACTTAGGATATAAAAGAGACAGCAGAAATGTGTGTATCAGACTCATTGTTAATGCAATCGTACAATAAAGTAGAATTACTTCATTCTGATTGTGTTTCCTGTCTGGTCTATCTGAGAAGGCTGACAGAATGGAACTTAGACTTCCCCAAGAATTCTAACAGAATTGTCTTCAGGTAGAGGAGCTCTCTATAAATAAAAGATTTAATACCATCTTGGTTGTAGTCATTTATCTTATCTTTCATTTATTGAGTGGAATACCTAGTTTGTCTCCCAAAGCTTCTCAGCAATTCTTAATCTGCAGGCCAGTTACAGAGTGACAAATTACTTAATTGCTGCTTTTGCCCTGTTTTGTATAATGCCCTCCTTTATTGTGTGTGCTGTTCATTTTTTCCTGACAGTTGATGTTTTAATGACAATTGGTTAAGCTGCCTTGGCAAAAAGGGTGGCATACAAATCTTGTACATCCATACTAAGAGACTGGCAGAGTGAAAGTCCTCATGATGTTGGAAAATTTGAACCCAATTTGCAATTCCCAGAATAATGGAAGAATCAGAGCATCATTATCTGTCACTCTGTGCATTTCTCCCTATTCTGTGATATCATTCCCAACTCCATTTTAAAAATGCATGCAACAGTTTATGGAAAATAAATATAATAATGCATACAGTTTATCATTAAAAAGCAGTTGTTATTTCTTTAAAAAGAAAACAAATGGATTTTCTGTTGGATATATGTATAACTGAAATTGGCCAGAGATAGACTATTTCTTCCATCCCTAATGAAAGTTTTGAAAGAGTGGAAACAGCCTGATACAGTCCTAAAAGTGATTTTCAAAAGGGAACTGGACTTTCTTGATTTTTCCTTGAAGATGTTTTGCTTCTCATCCAAGAAGCTTTTTCAGTTCTGACTGGAGAATCAGTCAGAGCTGAAGAAGCTTCTTGGATGAGAAGTGAAACATCTTGTAGAAAAAACCGAGAAAGTCCAGATGCCTTTTGAAAAAGCACCTTTGGGACAACTATGACCTGGATGACTGAGAATCTCCACAGACATTTAGCAGGATGTAATGTTTCTCAACCTTGGTAACTTTAAGATCTGTGGACTTCAACTCACAGAATTCCACAGGCAGCCTTGTGTGTAGAGGACAAATGCAAGAAGTCCCAGAAACAACAAATATTTGAAATGTACAACAGCTAGAAAGGAGAACACCCATGGGAGAAGATCTGGGAATACAACTGTGTGAATGGAATTCAGCGTTCCTCCCACACATTGGGTATTCAATTAAATCAAATGATTTGTACATGGGAGGAGAAAGAGGGGAAAAAAACATTTGGGAGACTGTTAAAAAAAACCCTGTTTGATTATGATTGCTACAATACAAAACACTCTACAACTGGAAAGTAGAATTTTTAGCTTGCATGATGATTAAGTTAAGGTTGGGACTGATTTTGACCTGTCTCTCTGCCACATTACACAATTATTAAAGGTGTATTCCTATAATTTCCAGTCTTCAGTTCATTGATAAATGCTCCTTTTCTCTCTCTCTCTCTCTCTCTCTCTCCTTCCTTCCCTCCTTCCTCCCTCCCTCCCCTTTCCTCCCCTTTCTCTTTCTCCTTCCCTTTTCTTTCCCCTTTCCTTCTTTCTTCTTGCTGACATTCTTGTCTTTTCCATAGAGGCATCAGCCTGCATAAAGTGTCCAAAATACAATCATTTTTGTTTCAAGTTGAAAAATGAATGTTTAAATTGATTTCAAATGCCATTTCTCTTAGAGAAAATGAAGTTAACAGCCCCTAATGTGTGCACAACCACATAGAATGGATGGATGGATGGATGGATGGATGGATGGATGGATGGATGGATGGATGGATGGATGGATGGATGGATGGATGGATGGATGGATGGATGGATGGATGGATGGATGGATGGATGGATGGATGGATGGATGAAATATCCACAGTTGAATAGATTTTGGATATATGAGCCTTAAGAAATATGTGAAGTCTTGTCTACATTTCTGTATGGACATAAATATTCCTAGAGAACATGTTTGTATTTACATTTCCTGAAGTATGCTTATTGCTACTGCAACTTCCTGTACAAAAACTGTATGTAAATTTAACTAAATGCAACTAAATGTTAAATAAACTGAACTAAATGTAACTAGGTTTAATTCATACTTTTTAAAACACTCATTTTGATTATATTTTTTGTACATAGAGTTTCTAAATATGCACTGCTTATGCACTATGACTATTATTATTATCTCTTCACAACAATGTGAAGTCACAGCCGCTGGTTCTATAGCTGGTGTTGGCCTTCATCAAGTTCTTCCAAAGAATCTAGGATGTCATAATATATCTGTATAATATATGTGTGGATCCAAGCAATGTAGCTTTTGCAACTGCCAGATGGGAATTTTCTCAATGCACAGATTTTCTAAGTGCCATCCAAGATTTTTTAATGTGGCACTCAGTATGGGAATAATCACTGTGACCACCATAACTGGCTTATACCATAATCTATAGTTAAACTCACAATTTAAGAATTCCTGAGACACAATCTAAGAATATATTCAGTTCCAAGCAGGGGTAGGGTGGGTGTTTATTTTATTTTATTTTTGTAAAATTAGGGTTTTCAGGTCTGATAAATTCAATATTTCCAAATATTAAGGAAGTCCTTTAGGTATTGCTCCAGGAGAACCAATTACGATTTATATAACAACAGCTTTCTTTTTCTGTAATCATTCAGCTTTTATCCAAGAGTTCCAGTATTTCATAATTTTTTTCCAATTGTTTTCCCTCAATCCTAGCCTCATTCAGAATAGAAACATCAATGAGTCAGACTTTTTTATTTTCAATAACTATTATATCAGACATGTTATGAACAATACACCTATCTAATTGGATCTTAAGGTCCCATAAGATCTCAACCTGCTCATTTTCCAAAACCTGCTGAACTTGATGATCCCAATAGTTTTTACTACATTCAGTTTCAAACCTCTGGCAAAGTGTCCAATGAATAATTCTGGTGATTCATGACACTGCTTGTAGTCAGTTTGTGAAATTTTGCTACAGCCATTGACCAACTGGTCAATTGTTTCATCTTTTTCACTATAAAGGTGGCATAGGCTGTTGTTTATTACATGTTGAATTTTCACCTTTGTGCAATTAGTTGGCAAAGCTTGTTCTTGAGTCCCTAAAATGAAACCTTCAATTTCTTTCTCTAACAATCTTGATCTTAATAAACTCCATGAGATTTTTAAATCAAATTTTTATTGTATATTCTTCAGGTATTGATCCTGCATTGGCTTGTTCTTCCAATTAAGAAATCAGATTTCCATCAGCAAGGGTACTTGGCTTTTCTTAATGTAGTCATTTAAGTCATTTGCTTCCTGCACACTTTGTTTCATGTGTAGGGGTCCTCTAACCCCTTCAGCTCTTGGAAAATACAGATGAACAATATCACTGTTTGGATGCAAAGCATGGGGTCTTTTCATTAGTTTTCTTGTCTTCCAATCCAAGTTATCAAATTCATCTAGGTCCAGTCAACTATTCAAAGTATATATTGATATTATAAAAATTAACTGTGGTCTTAGGTTACTTAATGGGGTTAAATGGAATTTGATTTTTATATATCACAATTTGAACTGACGTGAAATATATAGTACTTACCAGATTTCTACATATTTTGGAATGATTTTCCAAACTTCATTAAAATATTTATATTCCATATTTTCTGCCTGGTATTCCTGATTTTCCTTTTTTCTCAATGACTCAGCAGAGCTTTTGGCTCAAAGAACATACTGGGATTTTGCTTAAATGCCAATGGGATATACAAACCATTTAGAAATGCAGACTTGTAGAACAAATAGATTTTTAAAATAACGTTACATCTAAATGTATATGGATGGAAAGAGGCTTATTCTCTCATCCCCATGATATCTTTTGAACCTGATGAGTCCAATGAGAAAGGTCCTTAATTTTTTGTGAACACAGTCGATTTTTTTTTGGATAAACTGAGTTTCAAAAAATAAAAATAAACAAACAGTCCCAGGGGAGTTGATGTTGGCAAACCTTGAAGGTAAAATCCTGGCAAACAAGTAACCAATCAAATTAAAGGAGTGTATCACTGGGCAAAGAGAGAATGCCTGAGCATGGGTAGACCTCAGAGGAAAATGCCTGCTTTTATGCTTTGATAATTAATTTAAAGTAGGCTCTTTTATTTCTGCTTCCTTCCTTTTTTAATGAGAAGTGATTTGGAACACAAGTCTCCAAAGCAGGTGGTGAGTCTACCTTTACCTGGTTCCTCTGAAAACATGCCCTGGGTTGCACACCAAACCTATATTAGCTCATTTTGGTTTGAAAGAAAGTGGAAGGAGCTTTTCCGATAACTGCTTATGAAAAGAACGTCCATGTTACTAAGAAAAAACAGAAGCAAAATGTCTTTAGATCATTCAAAGAGCTGCACATTCGTCTTTTCATTTCAATAACAGTCTGAAAAAGGGAGGGGGGTCCTGGCTAATTTTGGACGTTGTGTATCATGATCACTCTGGACTTTATTTCAATCACAAAATAAATATTCAACAAATAGAACTAGAAAGGTCCACAGAGGGGATTAAAAAAAAAATCAACTGAGACTATATGATTGAATCCATACACCTATACATGTTGTGTTGCAACAGATATAAAGAAGACAACCCCCAAGAACCTATAGTCTGAACTACATGTAGTTTCTGCTAGGTCAGGTTTTCCCAGCCTGGCAATTTCTGAGTATGTGGACTTCAGCTTCTGGAATTCCACAGCCACACATCCATTCTGGGAGCTAAAGTACACTCACCTTCAATTTGCCAAGGTTGGAAAACATTGCACTAGGCAATATGTAAAGGAAGGACCAGGACTTTGATCACATAGATACCGTATGGAGTTTTTTGACATACATACACCTCACTGCACACATTCCTAAAAGTGATACATACTGTGTTAGAAATGGTCATGCATCCCTTTTCCAGCAGGATTTCACCCACCTGCTTACTTATCACTAGTGGGGCTGTTCACCTAATCAGGACAATTTGGGATGAGTGTCCCAGGGACTCTTTTACTGGAACCATTTCCTCCCCCTTTCCTTCTTTTCAAACAGGAGAATAGGAACATGCCAAAAGAAGGAACAAGCCCTACCTTATATATATGGATGTATTTATGCAACAATTTCTATTCTGCCCAACAGCCAATGACTGAAGGCAATTTTCAGTACTATATGTTAAATCAAACTAAAATAGGACAATCCCCAGTTAATTGCAGCCACAAAGGTATGGAAACCCATCATCTGTGCCAAGAACAAAAAAGTTCTTGAATTTTTGTATAAAGCATGCAAGATAGTAGCTTTTTGTACCACAGGAGCAAGACGTTCCATAGTCTGAAAACTGTAATCAAAAGAGTGCAAGTCAGGGAACTTAGTCCTTTCATCTTGCAGGTGTTGGTAACCTTCAGCAGCCCTTTATAGAATGAATACATAAGAAATGGTGATTCTGGATGAGAATGATGGTCCAGTAGATACATGGATGCCTTTAGGATTTACAATTAAACTAACACCCTGAATACTGTCCAGAAGAATATTAATATCAATGTAAGAATTGAGGATTGTAATAAATTGGGACCAGATTATTTGAAGGACTGTCTTTTCCCAGTTAACCTACCTACCAGAGCAGAGAGGAAAGATAGGTTATGGGTCCTCTCTGTTAAGGAAATCCATCTAGTGGGGCCAAGAAAGGCCTTCTCATGGTGCCTCCCTCCCTGTAGAAAACCATCATTGTGAAAATAAAATTGACCCTATATTGACACTCTTTTGAAAAGCCCTGAAGACATGGTTTTGTAAAGAGACATGGATATGAAGGCGATATGAAGCCCATCAAGTAGTTGGTTTGATTGTTGTTGTCCAGGGATGGGGTGGGGGAGGGATTACTGTGTTTTGTATGGGGGTCTTATTTCTGTAAGCTACCCAGAGTTGGGCAGCCAAATTTTCAATAAATAAATAACAAATTCTGCTTACTTGGGCTGCTGCATTTTGAACACATTTCAGCTTCTTGAGTTATTTTCAAGGACAACTCCTTATAAAGCATCATGCAATATGAAGGGAAGAAGTCTTCAGCAACTCCTTGTCATTAGGATAGGTTTAATCTTAATTCTGAGAAGAAACACAACATATCAGGGTGATCTAATCCAGGGCTTTTCAACCTTTTCACCCATTGAACCACTTTTAGGATATGGCAACATCCGAGTACCACCAGTTGCCTAGCAAGGTGTCAAAAACCTGATGACCGAAAAAAAAAGGAAAAAAGTGATAAAGTCCTTGACTTACAACAGTTTGCTTAGTGACTGTTCGAAGTTACAATGGCACTGAAAAAAATGCCCAAGCCACAGCCGAGCAAGATAGCGCCCGGCGGCGTTCTTTCTCCTGTCCAAGGTTTTCATTGTTGTGAACATTTCTGTTGAGGATTGGCAGCAGGGGTGGGGTGGGGAGGTGTTTGGTTTTTATTCCCCCCGTCTGCTGGGTGGTTGCAGCAGGTTTTGGTCACTTCACATGATCCTGGGACACTGTGACCGTCATAAATATGAATCAGTTGCCAAGCATCTGAGTGTAAATCACAAGACCCTGGAGATGCTGCAACATTCCAGCTTATCGGTGCTTCTTCAGGGCTGTCAGGGCTCAGTGGAAGCACCAGGATCAGCGCCGAGCTCCAGCTGGAGCCTGGCGCTGATCCTGGTGCTTCCACTGAGCCCTGACAGCCCCGAAGAAGTGCTGATCATCTGGAAAGCGGCACTGATCCTGGCGCTTCCGCTCAGGCTTGTGCGATGCTGCCACCGGTTCAGCTCATTCCCCTCCCCCACTACCACTTTTCTAGGATGGTCACGTACCACCTGCCAGGTGCCAATGTACCACAGGTGGTACCTGTACCACTGGTTGAAAAGCCCTGATCTAATCTACCCGTTTTCTCTTCCCAAAGCTTTTGTTATTTGATGCAAAAGACACCAATACTTTGAAGATTTAATTTTGCCTTTATAGATGCAACCTTATGATCACTTTGTTTCTTCCCTTGCATTCCAGTTCCAGTTCCAGTTCCAGCTGTTACTCTGGAAATCCATCTTATTTAGATTCAACATTTTTGGAACCAAGATGAACACCCTTGTCTTCGTGAGCCAATTTAAAACACAATGGTGCCACATTCCTCTTAATGCACTTAAAAGTGGAAGCAAAACACTGACATTTGAGCCCTGTTGTTCACCTTGTTCTCAACATTTCAGATTCTGCTATTTCTGTTGGTCTACAGAAAACTAATTATTTTTATCGCTTGGTAGAATATAAGTAGTATCTGCTGGAAGGTTTTGTGTTCTAATTAGCATGTTGCCTTTTAAGGACATGCCTTCTCCTGCCACTCTTGATAGATTAAAAAGAAACTATTAGATGTAGAGAGTTTTCAGAAGTACAGAAGAGAAATAAACAAGAATATTCAACCCCAACAGCTATTCTTGAAAGGAGGCTCTTGCTGTAACATCAATGCTTTGTCATAAAGAAGAGAGAATTATTTGCTGAAGCTTGTTATGATCCGCATTCCTGGTTTGAATTTGTTTCCACTCTTTGAAAAAAAAATATAGGTCATTTTCAGCAACACAACTATGTATTTGTTTATTTCAGTTGGAGTCCCAGTGAGTTCAATAGAGCTTACTCCAAGGTTAACATGTAACAGGTTGCAGCCTAAAACAATGCTTCTCATAAGTGCTATCCTTATTACAGACAGAACTCAGATACATGTGAGACACAGTGTAAATCACTGAGATTTTAAGCTCTTGATATTTTAAGTCCATAATTAAAATCAGAATGTCCTCGAAACAATGGGAGAAGTGTTATTGTGTTTAAGCCCTGCTTTTGCATTGTTATTATCCCATGGCACTCTAAGGTTGCATTTGTGCAACACATTAGACTAAACCTATTAGTTTATGTGCACACATGCACCTCCATTTTCTCTGCATCCAAACCTGAAAAGTACAATTTTAAAGTATACTCTAAGGAGATCAGGACTGTACCCCAGGTTTGTTATACATTATGGATACCAGAAGCAGTTTTACTAAGCCAGAAGACTTGTTTTAAGATCATTACTTGGCAGGGAGTATAATAGCTATGTGAATACTTCTTAATGAATTTTTTGAGATTAGTATGTCATGAACACATACCTCAGAAGGTGCCTGAGACCAAATATTTCCTGTGTGGACATTCTACTTCGGCACAAGAGAAATAAGAAAGGACAGGCTGTAATAAATAAATAAAAATGCCTGATCAATCCAATTAAATGTACAAATACCATTAAAATGATCATTTGCCTATTATTTAAAAATATATATTATGAAACAAATATTTACCTACACATTTATGTTCCTGAATTATGGAAACCTCTATTTAGTAAGGTGAGATTTATCCTTCTTTGCTCAATTTTAGAAAGATGGGGAAGAGGTATATGTTTTCCTTGGGCTTTTAACAATTTTTAAAGAGGTTATTGCTCATTAGGGTTGAGCAGTCGATGTGCTGTTAATCTGATCTTCTATTTTGAACACGCATCTGATAAATTTTTATTCTGAGCTGCTGTGGAGTTTTGATCTAAAGCCAAAAAGCAAGACAATAGAAATGGCTCGACATCAAAATCATTTAAGGAGAAAAAAAGAGAATGCACAAATTTAGATTCCTGCTACGCTCTCTTATCATTCTCCTATAAATATTGCCAGGAACATTTAATCACCTACTCTCACCCTGAATACGTATGTCAAATTTCTCAGGAGAAACAGCTCACTTCCATTCTACAAATAAGAATCTTCCACTGGTCAGTTGATGAAGTGGGTGGGGAGTAGATCCTGTGTTATTTCCAATCTGCTATTCAGCACCTGTATAACTCTATAAGTATAATTTTTGGGGATCTGAGAATCTCTGTAGACATTCTTGGGGAAAATTCTTCCATCTTTTAAAATCCCGTTTATTCAATAACTGTGCCAATAAATGCATCCAGTTGGAGGCCTAACTCTCATTATGGACACAGTGGTAAGAGAGACAAGGAGAAATAGAAAACAGGATCCATGTTGCTAGCAATTTTATATAGTTTTATTAAGTTGGTGCTAAGAGGTATCTTGACATAGCAGGTTGTCACAACATTACAAAACAAACACCATGGATCTGAACTTGGGATCACAGGAGCCATTTGAAAGAAAAAGAGCTGCCAGAAATAATCAGACAGAGAGATAGATCTCTCTTGTAGATGTCACAAAACAGTCCCCAAAGTGACATAATAATAAAGAATCACCAGGGACTTTACAAAGGTTTATCCCATATCCCATCTTTTCTCAGAATCTGTGTTCAGGGCTAACAAATTCAGTATATCCTCTTGGGTCAAACCAACACTGTTAAGTCATTTCAGTGTCCTGAAAAGAGGGCATGTTTACTGACATGACATAAGGCTTCAAAAGCTGCTTGTCTGTGCCAGCCTTCTTCTCTCTGGCTTGCTGATCTGTGGCATCATATGTCTCTGGACCAACCACATTCTTCTAATGCTTCTGCTAACAAAATCACCAACATAGAATATTGTCAGCAACTCACAATTAAATGTAAACTAAAATATGTCCGTGGTTAGGAGATAGTGCCAGAAGATACTCACCTCCCCCAAATCCAAAATCAAGCAAAAATAAGAAAAAGCTATCTTTTGTCGCAAGAACATTCTTGGCTATTCTTCAATATCATACAAGGCATCTCAGACAGGTAATTGGAAATGTAAACATTTATTTTTAAAATAGTCTTTACATTTTTATTTTGAAATACTGAATTGATCTAGCACAACTTGAGACTGGTGCATGTTGCCTTTTCCCATCCTTGTTATTTTCACCTTTAAAAAAAAACATTTTTATGGGTGTCTGTGTGTGGTGGTAGTGGTAGTGGTGGCAGGGTCTCAAAAATTTATTTCACTAGAGACCTGTCACTCATAGGGGTTAATGTCTTGAAAAGAGTTATCATCACCATTATCATTAATTATTGTCATGAATGATTATCATTATCATTATGGTCTGTTGCACAGTCAGCCAGATGTTCAGATTGTATTTTGCATTTTTGTCTGCCTGTTGCGTAAGCTGTTCCAAATAAAGTTGGCTTTTGCAATTGATGGATGGAGAATTTGTCAATGCCTATGGAGTTCAAGTGTGCTTCAACTGTTTTGGTGCCTATTGCTATTGGTATTGCCTTTGCTTTCTTTTCCACAGTCATCATTATCATTAACGTTATATTATTGATACCTGGAAAGATCTTGGAAAAAATTAATAAAACAATGTGAATATCTAGAAGCAAGCAAAGTTACAACTAGAATCCAACATAGGTTTCTCAAAAACAAATCATGTCAGGCAAACCTTATTGCATTCTTTGACACAGTGACTAAATCAAGTATGTAGACTTACTATACTTGGACTTCAGTAAGGCATTTGACAAAGTAGACCAACCTCCTACTTGGTAAGATAGAAAAAAATGTGGGTTAGACAGCATCACCACCAGATGTATTTGTACGTGGATGACCAACCACACTTAATGATTTGTCATTAATGGAGCTACATTTACATGGAGAGAAGCATGCAGTGGAGTACCCCAAGGTTCGCTCTCTTAGACCCAGTACTCTTCAACATCTTAATAAACTATTTAGATGAAGTAATAAAACACATTTGCAGATGACATCAAGCTAGGGGGAAATAGCCAATGCTTTAGAATATAGGCTCAAGGTCTAGAAGGATCTTGATAGACCTGAGTACTTTGTCCTATCCAACAAAATGTAATTCAATGTTGAGAAAAGCAAGGTTTTACACTTAGGCAAGAAAAGCCAAACGCACAGGTATAGAATAGATGCTATGTGGTTCATAAGCAGTAACTGTGAGGGGTCTAGGGCCTTTAGGCTCCCATCATTGGCCTCACCCAGTTTGCACTGCTACTGGGGGTACTTGGGAGGGTGGGAGGCCATTGGTGCTGGGTATTGTCTGGGGGAATCAAACAGTGGTGACACACGTTGGGGAAGCAGCTGAACTGCCTGTTTGGCATCAGGCCAGAGTTCAGGTGCAAAGGCTACAGGGGGGTGAAAATGGGAAGCCACTGCAAGCAATGGGCAGGTAGTAGTGGATGGGGGCTTTCCAATTTACCTCTCCCCACTGCCATTGCCTCTGTGCCTGGACTCTGGCCTAAAACCAAATGAGCAGTTCAGCTGCCGCCTCCCCCATCCTGCACCAGATACTGCTGGCCTGATACCAAAGCAGCAGTTTGGCTGCCACCCCCACAGCACACCAGCATCATTTGACACACACCCCGGCACCTCCAGAAGCTGTGCTTACTGGCAATGGCCTACCACCCTGGCACCCCAGCAGCTGCGCGCAAGCAGCCTTTGCCTGCCATTCCCCCCCCCCCAGGCATGCCCTCCAGCTGTACACAAGCAGCATTTGTCTAGATCTTGCTCTCACCTGTCACCAATCGCACCCCCTCACAGCCTCCTTGTTCTCACTTTCCAACATCATCATTGCCACCTGACACCCATTGGCTGGTGACTTCTTGCCCCATGGAGCAAAACTCCCAGGACAAATGGTGTCTCACTGAGTGGACCAGGGTGAAGGGTGAAGGGCAGGGGGCCAAGGGCCCATTGGCCAGGGGGAATGGCAAGGGGAGGGCCAGTAGAGGAGGAAAGCTGGGAATGGGCTGAGGCAGGTGGCTGGAAGCAAAGTGGGTGTGGCCAGTAGTGGAACCCTAAAGGTCCCATTCCATCAGCAAGTGGGATCTAGCAGTCCTAGTGGACAACTACTTAAATATGAGTCAATGAGTCACCATGATACAAAAAAAGATGTTGAAAGAGTTCAGAGAAGATGAAGAAAGATGACTAAGGGATTGGAGGCTAAAACATATGAAGAATGGTTTCAGGAAAGCGGTATGTCTAGTCTAGATGAAAAGAAAAACTAAGGAGGTAACATAATAGCAATCTTCCAATACCTAAGCGGCTGCCACAAAGAAGAGGGGGTCACCCTATTCTCCAACATACCTGGAGGCAGAATAAGAAGTAATGGATGGAAACTTATTAAGGAGATATGCAACCTAGAATTAAGGAGAAATTTCTTGACAATGAGAAAAATTAAGCAGTGGAACAGCTTGCCTCCAGAAGTTGTGGGTGCTAGGTTTTTAAGAAGAGATTGGACAGCCATTTATCTGAAATGGTATCAGGTCTCCTGCTTGAACAGGGAATTGGATTAAAAGACCCCAAGGTCCCTTCCAACTCTGTTACTCTGTTATTCATAATGGCTATTTTCATCCATTTCTATCAGGACAAGCAGATTCAGGTATCGCCTGCGGGCAAATCTTTTTCAAATCAAATCTCGAAGAAGCTCAGTTTACATCAGTTTTCCCTTGAGTCTCAGATCACAAGCTTGGATCAAACCATGCCCTCTTCAAATCTCCAATTCAAATTGAATCAAGGCTGATTTGGACAGGATTAATCAATATGAGAGATGCAATGCAAAAATGAATACTTAGCAATTGAACAAAAATACCCCAGATCCTCTTGCATGTCAAGGATGGAGGGGGGGAGTACAATTTGTTTCTTAATCACTCGAAGAGTTACCCATGGCTTGCTAATCAATTGATAGGGTCATAAAGGATGCTGGCAAAATGTTGACTGCAGTTCATGAATCTCCAGTGTATTGGGGAATTACTAGTGCCTCCAGGAAACAAAGACACAACCAGTTTGTTTGATGTCAGTTTTGCATGGATGGCAAATACTTAAAGCAAATAACAAGAGAGAAAGTGATGCATAATTAAAGGTTTATTCAAGATAAACTCCAGCTTTATGTTTATTTTAGGGGTGGCAGCAAAAGACATTTGCACTCAGGTATGTTTCCATAGGTGTCAATTTCATGCATCTGAGTGCACAAATAAAGCCTATACACACATCGCATTATTAAGTGGGGGAATGCATTTCAAAAGAAAGGAATGCACAGGCAAAAAAACAAAATGATCAAACATTTAATTTGCAGAACATGGAAAAGCCCTATGCAGTGAAGCCTGAAATAAATTTAAACAGATGATTTGCAGATGCAGGACTCCAAACTATTAGCATGTGCCCCTGGATTCTTGAAATTAACAGAGAATCAGTTCATACCTAAACATACTGGAGCAAATTGAAATGTTTCTAGAGTTCAAATCTAATGCCAGAAAAGGGAGTTTAAGCACATTATACATAAAAGAGATTTTTTTTCAAAGTGTAATCCAGAAAATTTATGGGCAGCTTAGAAATTGAAGCATCTTATGAGAAAGAATAACAGAATAATAAAGTTGGAGGGAACCTTGGAGGTCTCCTAGTCCAACCCCCTGTTTAGGGAAGAAACCCTATGCCATTTCAGACAAATGATTGTCCAGTCTCTTCTTAAAAACCTCCAGTGATGGAGCAACCACAATTTCTGGAGGCAGGTTGTTCCACTGGTTAATTGTTCTAACTGTCAGGACGTTTCTCCTTAGTTCTAGGTTGCTTCTCTCCTTGATTAGTTTCCAACTGTTGTTTCTTGTCTGCCTTCAGCATGGGTAGAAACTAATCAAGGAGAGGAGCAACGTGGAATTTGTGTGTGTGTGTGTGTGTGTGTGTGATAGTGGTAGAGATCATATATAGAAGGATTCACTCATCCATACTACTTACTCTTTTCAATATATTTTGGGTTTCAGTTACATCAGGCCAAAGAAACATGAATGAAACTAGGGAAAAGTGTTGGCACTTGTGTCCTCAAATGACTTGTTGGACTGAGTCATCTCTCATCACTTGGAGATTGTATCCTACATTCTGCAGCAAAGAATGGTAAAAAGTAATTACTTCAGACTAGCTTCCAAGCTTTTCTGTACCCCAAACTGAAAAAACAAACAAACTATTCTTTAGTTGCAAAAGAACAGAAGATACAGTCCAAGCATAACTGACCAACAATTTCAAGACCCTCTTAAAGATGTTTACATTTTAGAAAGCCCTGCATTATGTTTCCAGGCTTTAGAATAGATTTCTTCTGAAGTTGTGTCGGCATAGATCTATTTTTAGGAGAGGAATTATAGTTGCCCTTTGGATTTGGAGCTGAACTACAGTACTTATAATTGTAGGATTCTATGAAGACTCAGTTCCAAAACACAGTTCAATCAAATTTGGATATGAATTTTCAAGAGGGTCTTTTCAAATCTTGTTAAAGTGCCAATAAACTTCCAAATATGATGCAATAAATTTTTACCAACTCAGTTTGAAGTTTCATATTTGCCCTGGTACAGGAGTTGTATTTTTTTGTATTGTTCCTGTGTTATTTTATGCTTTTAGCTTATAGGTTGAAAGGCACAGTAACAACTAAATAACTGAACAAATACAACAAATTAAATATTTGGAATAAAGCTGAGAGTGACAGCATCAATTTTACATGGCCAGGAACCAATTGAGTTATTTTATGTTATGCTTGTCCATAAGGTACATTTATTTTATTTTATTATTTTATTTATTAAATGTCTGTACCACCTATCTCACCTAAGTGATTCTGATTGTGCGGTCCAAAGAAAGCATTTTCAATAGCTAACTACTGCTAAACTAATTTCTTGGATTGTCGTGGAGTTTCTGTTCTGAAACCAACAGAGAATGGTTCTGAAACCAACAGAGAATCATTTCCCCTGTTTGAGGTACACAACCTGACAAAAGCTTTGTCTGAGAGTGCAAGTAGACCAGGTGTGCAAACTCATTATTATCACTTCTGATACTAGCAGCCTGCAATTAAAATTCAATGCCATAGCTCTTCACTGAGGATTCAAAGCCTACACTACCATGCTTCAAATAGAGACATTTCTTTCCAAATATCTTTTTGGCAGCTTTCCTATTCCCAACCAAACAGAACTCTTTGTTATATTTACTGGAGAATCAACAAGCTCATCAAGCCAGCACTTGTCTGGACTGCCATTTGAATGCACAAAAGTCCCCCTGTGTTAGATGTCTAGAGATAATCAGAATATGAAACCAACTGTATCCACAGGCAATGGCAAAGAGGGAGAGGGGATGAAAAGGAGAGGGGGGGAATATTCTTTCCTCATTTGTTCTTTGTTCATTTTTGGGGTTTATCACAGACCATTAAAAATGGGCTCAGTTCCAATAGATAATTACACATTTCGCAATAAATAGCTGCTATGTGTAGGGAAAGAGGGAAGAAATGTCCCTTGAAAAACAATCCAGAAATGCCTTCTTACTTCGTACAGATGTGAATGATCTTGCATGCCTCAAAATGTTTCTGAAGACTCTTCATTTTGGATATTTTTTTAGAATTACAGGGGGCATGATGGCTCAGTGGTTAAAGACGCTGAGCTTGTCAGCTGGAAAGTTGACAGCCAGGGTTCAAGCCCAAGCACCATGCGACAGGGTGAGCTCCTGCCCACCTAGCAGTTTGAAAGCATGCAAATGTGAGTAGATAAATAGGTATCACTTTGGTGGGAAGGTAACAGCGTTCCATCATGTTTGGCATATAGTCATGCTGACCACATAACCATGGAAAATATCTACAGACAATGCTGGCTCCTTCGGCTATGAAACGGAAATGGCCATCGTCCCTTAGAGTCAAACCCAACTGGACAGGAGAATTTTTTTTTAGAATTACAATTAAGTTGAAATATTGCTCACCACTGAGCAACAATTCAGAGAAGAGCTTTTGTTATTTGGATCATGCTGCTTAAAGTTGCTGTTATCTGGCACAACTTTAGCTTGCGAAATAAAGGAAATTACTTTAAAAAAAAAAAAAAAAAATGACCTATCAGCCATTTCAGAATGGTGTGAGACTATGAGTTTCATTAAAATCCTCTTCATCATCAGAGAGGAAGAGAGAAGGAGAAGAAATATTGATGTCTGGTCAATTATTCATTGCTATTTCAGTGATATCTGTCAACAGCAATCAATAGCTAACTTAGATGTGGCCTGGCCAAGGGGGCAGAAATGCTGAAGGTTCGATTGCTGTTAATTTCAGAGGCTGTGAACATTTACTGCTAGCGATTATCCAAGATGAATAATTATCCAAGCCAATTTGAGAAAAGCTCAGTGAAATCTCCCAGACAAATATCATTATAAGGAAAACAAATAAGAGCCATGGTGGTACAGTGGTTAGTAAGTTCACTGTTCACTCCAGGAGTTCGATCCTGACTGGCTCAAGGTTGACTCAACCTTTTATCCTTCTGAGATTGGTAAAATAAGAACCCAGATTGTTGGAGGGGCAACATGCTGACTCTGAAAGCTGCTTAGAGAGGGCTGTAAGGCACTGTGAAGCGGTATATAAGTCTAAGTGCTATTGCTATTAAAATATATCTTCTTTTCATGAGATGTTCAGTGCTTAGAAAAAAGTTACAGTGCTTCCCTGTATTCTAATGATGTAAAAATGAAAATATGATATTGTGGATACTCATTAGTACTAGGCATTGCTTAACTTTTATTTACTCATGTAAAAGATCTACACAGTGGCTCATCTTATGCAACCAACAACAATAAAAGCAATGAAAATGTTGACGCCCACACAGAAAAATCTCAGAGATTCCCAACTGCCACACAGTCTCAAAAAATATTTCTGAGCTCTAGCCTCACACTCTTGTAATGCTTTTGGGAAAAGCTACATATTTTTGGAAGGCTAGGAGGGTAGAGGGTGATGGAAGGGAGAGTTTTCAAAGGACAGGGGCACCACCAGATGGCAACATTATTGGTTAAAAATGTGGCAAACGGCATGTTTTGGGGCAAGTCTAGATTTTCACACGTGTCACCTCTCTTGTGGCAGCTACATTGATTGCTGCTTTACTTTCAGGTCTAATTCTAGGTGCTGCGGATCACCTTTAAAATCTGATATACCTTGCGGCAGGTTATTTGAAGGACCATCATTTTCCAGTTACATCTACCCAACCAGCCAGAGTGGGGAGGCAGGATATGTTCTGAGTTCCCTCTCTTAAGGTGATCCATCTAGTGAAACCAAGAAGAAGGGCCTTCTCTGTGGTGGCCTCCTCCCTGTGGAACATCATTCCTGCAGAGATAAAATTGGCGTCCACCTTGATATTTTTTCTAAAAGCCCTAAAGATTTGCTAGCAGGCTGGGGACCCAGGGTGATATGGAGCCCATCAAGTGGTTGCTTTGATTGTTGTTGCCAGAGAGATGGGCATTTATAGGGTTTTGTATTTGGCGTTCTATTTCTCGAGTCACCCTGAGTGAATTGGGTGGCCCTATAATTTTTTTTAATAAACAAATTTGAGGAACTGGAATGCACCTTCTATGGTAAGATTTTGTAATTGCCAGTACATCTTCTTCGGAATAATACCCCCCTCCCAATGTATGCATGTATGTGTGTGCATATATATATATATATATATATATATATATATATATATATATATATATATATGTGTGTGTGTTTTCTGAGGTTTTCACGGGTATTTGTATGTAGGTCTTTGGTAATTCGGGTTTTCTCCCGCGTAAAATTGAAAGTGTCTTGGCAACGTTTCGACGAAGTCCCATTCGTCATCTTCAGGCTGGTATCTTCAGCTTCGTGCTTCTAGGAGCAATGTGTGATCGCAGCTGTTTCTTCCTTTTAACTGCCATGGGATTTCATATACTCCTTGATTTTCTAACTCAATTTTGTCTTTGGGGTTTCTTAGGATGGTGGATATTTTTCGGTTTGTGCAGAATGCTGTCTTAATGTTGTGTTTGTGGAGGATCTTGCTGATTTTGTCTGTGGTGCCTTTTATGTATGGCACCACAATAAATGGGCCCCCACCCAATCAGAGCACAGCCAACCCCCCATCCAATCAGAGCACAACCAAGCCCCTAACCAATCAGAACACACCTCCACCCAATCAGAACATAGCCAAGCTCCCATCCAATCAGTTCATACCTCCACTGGCAGTTAAAAGGAAGAAACAGCTGCGATCACACATTGCTCCTAGAAGCACGAAGCCGAAGACACCAGCCTGAAGATGACGAATGGGACTTCATCGAAACGTTGCCAAGACACTTTCAATTTTACGCGGGAGAAAACCCGAATTACCAAAGACCTACATATATATATATATATATATGTTTTCTGAGGTTTTCACGGGTGTTTGTATGTAGGTCAGCTGCGATCAAACATTGCTCCTAGAAGCACGAAGCCGAAGACACCAGCCTGAAGATGACGAATGGGACTTCGTCAAAACGTTGCCAAGACACTTTCAATTTTACATGGGAGAAAACCCGAATTACCAAAGACCTACATATATATATATATACATACACACACACACACACACACACACACACACACACAGAGGGATTTTGTACCTTCTCTTTTTTTCAATCCAGTGCACTGTTTTCTCCCATTCCTTGCATGTATTGTAAATGAATTGTTAAACCTTCCTTTCTGACATATTTGTGAAAGAATGCATGTTTACATCCTCTGCATTCTTGTTGTGAATACATTCATCACTTAACAGGTAGAAGGGAATCTGAAAGGCCAAAAAAAAATCCTTCTAAATTATTCTCAAATAATCAGACTCTCCTAATATGCTCCATTCTCCTGCTAAAGATTTACTGGTATCATTTCCAGCCACAGCATGCCCAGTGTTATGCTGCCAGCTTGGCAGGACATCAGATATCCCCAGGTCCTACTTGTGAGCAGAAAATATTTTCTGAATCACAGCCTAATAGGAACCCAGAGAAGGTGGCTTGCAGCCAGCCACATATGTCACCACTTTGGAACTGCTTTCTCCCAGGCCTCATTGAACAGACTTCCATCTGCTAGGTTGGGAAATAGATTTGATAGAGCCCCCCCCCCCATGAGAGTCTCACTTGTCCGTATGACTCATGAGTGGTTGAAACAATTGGGCATGATCCTGTAATGCCTCAAACATTATATGGATCTCAACAGGAAACGTACGATGCTTCTATCTGCAAATTTTCTTAGCCACCCAAATGAATCCTTCTCATCCTTTTAACTTGCAGACAGGAGGGCTGATATAACCTATCAAGGAACAATGTTTTGTGCAATGACCTGTAGAGTATGGCAGCAGACAATAGGGGTTCTCCAGAAAAACAGGTAATCCCATTCTCTCAACAATATTGTCCCATTGCTTTTATGAGATTATTTATTTTAATATCTCTTTTACTATGCACTGTTGGATGTTTATTGTCTGGACATTTTACCCCTTGTGGATTATTTTAAATTGCTTTAGTTATAATGGAGCACTCATTCATTCATTTGTTCAACTTTGTTTAAAAAAACTACTCGATTGGAGTCTAACTATTATTGTATTGAAGCAATGTCTTTCATGCTGAGCTTGATGCTGGACAGCTCCTCAGCTAACCTGAAATATTTCCATTTAGGTAAAAAAATGTGATTCACAAAATAGGCATGAACACGGAACTACCTATATTAGGCATTCAGTTAGCCATGCTTGTTTTGTTTTCTATTGATCATAGATATTAAAGAACAAAGTGCAGAATCTGGCTAATTTACTTTCCCCCCAGTAGCTAATGATCTGAATAAATCTATTTAAGGAATGGCTGTAGTTTATGTTTTTGGCCAATGTTCTTGCTGGCATTGAGTTTTAAAAGGAATCAAATCAGATTTAGAAATCAATCTAAGAATCAAGGGGAATAAGTCTTTATCTCCTACAGAATAGGCTGCGCCAATCAACAGAATAGCTGCTTCTGGAGTTTGGCTTCTTTACCATCTGCAGTTCCTTGTGTTCTGTCCAGGAAAACCCTGGACCTTAAAATTGAAGCTTTAGTGGCCAAAGATGCCACACATTGCTAATTACATTGTTATCTTTATATAGGTTTTATCTGAACATATTGAAAAGCATAAATGCTTTCTCTATATAGTCCAGTGTTTTTCAATCTCAAGAACTTTAAGATGTATGGTCTTCAACTCCCAGAATTCCCCAACCACTAAACTGGGGAAATTGGGGAGTTGAAGTCCATACATTTTAAAGTTCCTGAAGTTTAGGAACACTGATACAGACCTATGAAGATGAGGGGATAATAGCATGTCACTCTTTCTAAGTTATTTATGGCTGTAGAGGGAAGAGGGAATGACCTTGAGGGAGAAAAGGAAATGGTCTGATAAAAAAGGCCTGAGTCCATAATCAGGGTATAGAGTGAGTAAACATCTCAGGCAAGCCTCTCCCTAATTCTTATGAAGACAAAGAGATGGGAGAAGAAAGCCATTCAGACTTGTAAGATTTTATTACTACAGCTTTGGAAGAAAGTAGTGCTGACCCACATGAGATTAGATTTTGAGTCCAGTCTACCTTGAAAACCTTATATTAGTAGGCATGTAAACAAACAGGTTTCCTGAAGAGAATCTGGCTATTTGACTTTCTTTTTGCCAGAAGGAACTCCTGAGCTGCCTTTAGATGAGCTACATTCCTTGAACCATTTGTGGATCACTCTATTTCTAATCCATGGCAGACTAAACACTCCTGGGTTCCTGAAGGATTTAATGGTGAGGATGAAATGATTTATTGAGTTTACTCATGGATGGTTGTTGTTGATTTGTTGGTTTGACAGTAATTTTAAATTATCTAGAGCAGTGGTGGGATTCAAATATGTGAACAACCGGTTCTCTGTGTGGATGCCGCTTCTGGGAAGTCCATTCTGGGCCTGGGCAACAAAAAAATAGCTACCAGTCCTGCCGAAGTGGTGCGAACCGGCTGAATCCCACCACTGAGTGTCTGGAATTGGATGGAATACAAAAGTTTGAATGAATGGATGTAATCCACCCAGTTTCTCAATTAAAAACTCACACAATATTTAATTAATTAATTAATTAATATGCTGCCCATCTCACTGTTAAGTAACTTGATATTGGCATTATTGTCATGCATTTCTTTTCACTGAATGTGTGTTTTTGTGTTTGAACAGCACTAATATCACACATCTCTGAACTGAAACTGTGAATTTTAAGGTCTGTCTCTATCTCTGTTTTTGCGTGTGTGTGTATGTGAGTGTGTGTGTGTGTGTGTGAACACACACACATATATATATATACAGAATATATCTTTTATTAAAACTACAACATAAACTTTGCAATAAATGCTTCCCAATGCATCAGTTGGCCAGAGAAGCATGAAACAGGCCAATTTGCTTAAAAATGCAACCAAATCTTTCTACTCTTTCTTTGAAATGGTTTTCCCATTTAAAATAGAATATCATTTGCATTAAAACAAGGCATATAGCACACATGGAAATACTAAGTATAATTATTACTATTATTTTCACGATAGCACCATCTTTATTGCTACTTGTTACGTTAATTTGAATTGGGCTAAGAGTGCAATATAATACATATTATGTTAGTAGAGTGAGAATAATTGCCAGGCACCAACATCAGCACCCTGTAGACTGCTAAGAAATTTAATCTGCTTTGAAACAAGATAATCTCTGCAGGACTTTTCTGGTGAGGAACATCCTATTTCCGTTTCACGTCTGCACAGCACCTTCATAGACCTTCCTTTATTCAGAAAGAGTGGGAATGATTGCATCCATAATCCTTATTTTTGCTTCCTGAAAGAAGTATTGTTTCCTTATTCTCTCTGTATGGGAAAAGACTATCTTTTTTTCCCCCTACACAGAAGGAAAAAGTTCATAGGAAGGAAATCGGATGGGACTGGAGAAAATGCTTGGTGTGAAGACTATCTGGGCCATATTCGCTGTGTAGGCTGAAGATTTCTGATCCCTGCTGCAGCCTTCTAGTTTGCAAAGAGAATAGGCTTGTTTCATGGATTCTTCCAATATGCTTATGGGTGGTGGAGTGGTTAGGAGGAAGCATTGCAGGCTAACTCTGCCCATTGTCAGGGGTTCGATCCTGACCAGTTCAAGGTTGACTCAGCCTTCCATCCTTCCAAGATTGGTAAAATAAGGATCCAGATCGTTGGGGTCAATATGCTGACTCTGTAAAAAGCTGCTTAGAGACGGGCTGTAAAGCACTATGAACTGGTATATAAGTCTAAGTGTTATCGCTATTACTATTTTTTATATCTTTAAGAAATATATTATTAAGAGGTCGTCTAGAGTTTTCCAGTACAGAGATACCACCATGAATGTGACCCAGACACTTGGTTTCTTTTTCATAATATGCTACTGAGGTTGAAAAGGTGCTAAGTTACTATTTAATGTGGTGATGGACTGGATCAGGGCTGTTAAGCTTGCTAGGTGTGTTAGGTTCAATTTGTTCTTTGCAATCTTTTCACTAAACAAAATTCTCTTACTGTACGTCCCTGCTTCCCCAGGGTAGTTAACCTGGAGTTAGCCTTAACAGCTTTCTTTCTTTTTCCTTTTTTTCTCCCTTAAAAAACTGATTCTCAGGCCTTTAAAAATCATGTTCTATTTATTGCTGCTTTTGGTCTGTTGGTTTTTATTCTCTCCTGTTCTCCACGATCTGGGCTGATATTCCCCCCCCCTTTATATTGTTTTCTGTGGTGTTGAACTGTGGTATTTTTAATTTGTTATTTTTATATGGTGAGCTGCCCAGAGGATGTCTTGTTATTTGGCTTATGAATAATGTAAATAAAGAGGCACATAAAAAAAAACAGCAGAGAATTCGGGAAAATCTCAACCTAGCATGTTGTACAAGGCAAGGAGAACACTATTTCTTTCTATCTGTCATTCGGATATGAATGCTGCTGACATTCAAATTTTCAGAGCTAATCCTTGGGGATCCCTCTTGAAGGGGATGAGGTAGAGAAACTGTATCTCTTTCTACCATTTTTGTTTTATGAATATTTTTTTTAATGATGAATTGCCCAGGTGATGTTCCATTCAGCAATGGATGGCAACATATTTTTCCGGTGAATAGAGTTGAGAAGTTATTGACTTCACACTTCCTTGCACTTTGAAAATGCATTTGGGAGACTTGCATAAAGAAAAGTGGCAATAAAAGTTGCTCTCCTTGCCAGTATCAAGGTGTCTTTGATCACTGCGAGAGAAGAAGGACAAAGAATTAGATAATACCTTGGACAGCATCATATTTTATGCCTGAAGCAGTGCGTA